>JADHKS010000021.1:132123-600901 GCA_019925295.1 Sporothrix pseudoabietina | reverse complement strand
GGGGTGTAAAAAAGCCCCAACCCCACCAACCCCCAACCAAAAAAAAATCGGCCGCCCGCCCCCCCCCCCCCCCCCCCCCCTCCATCGTAACTGCCTGATGCGTTTTACCTCGTTGCCTTCGTTTTATCTGGGCAATCCGAGACGAGCCAGGGGGCAGGAGCCGCGAGGATCGTGCTTCCCGTCCAGATGGGTACGGAGTAATTACGTCTACGGAGTACTAAGTATAGATGGCCCACTTTTAGATTATGTAATTTCGAGATTCGGCGCAAGGAGGAGCGACTGACTGTCAATCAATGAGGGGCCAAAAAAAAAATCATGAAAGCTAGCAGCTGTTGACAGAAAAAGAGTACGGAGTAATTGAACCAAAATACGGCGTACTGCAGAGCTCAATTATACACAACTACGGAGTACAGCCTCAATCTACGAACCAACACAGCCAAGTACCTCCTACAGCCACCAAACTACACAAAATGGGCAAGACATACATTGTTGAGCACCTTGACGAGGAATTGGGCCAGTGGTCGGAGCTCGAGTACATCACGATTGCACGCGAAACGGGCAACTTTTGCCTGTCGTCTATTCCGGACAGTTTAAAGGAAACACTGCCGCAGAAGCTCAAGGACACGCCCGGCTTCGTTGCCGAGACCCGGGGTGTCGAAGAGGTGTACGGCCAGGACCCGGCCCTGAAGGCGCGCGTGTGCCTGCTGGACCCCTCGGCCAAGCAGGAGCTGTCGCCCGAGGACGGCGAGCTCTTTGATGTTTTCCTGTTTGGCGGTATCCTGGGCGATGACCCGCCGAGAGGTGAGTGCTCGTGTCTGAGCAATCGACTTTTTTTTTCCCCTTCGAGACTCTTGCTAACTGTCTCAGACCGAACGTCTGAGCTCCGCCAAAAGGGCTTTACCGGCCGCCGTCTTGGCCCCAAACAGATGACGACGGACACGGCTGTCCGTGTGACGCGCATTGTGGCCGAACAGAAGAGTGAGCAAAGGGCGGCACTTGTTTTGATTTCATATATGGTGTGCTAACAGTGTAGTCGCCCTCGACGACATCCCCTACCTCGACTTCCCCGAGCTCAAGTTCAACGAGCACGAAAGTACGGAGATGCCCTTCCGCTACGTCAAGGGCGACGACGGCAAGCCCATTATGCCGGAGGTACGAATATCTTACCAGAAGAACAGATTTGCATGGCATGAGCACGGAGCACAGAACTGACAAACCAGGGTATGGTCGACTTGATTCGCAAAGACTCGGACAAGGCTATCGACGATCTCTTCTAAAGAGTGGCCCGCACCCATACCGAAACAAAACGACGACGATGACGAGAAATGATATCCATGAATAAATAGACGACGAGGAGCACATTTCTGGCGACGGGTCTTTAACAACGGGGTTCTTTTTCTTGCCAGATTACCCAAATTTGGCTTCAGTTGCAACACCGCCGATAATACAAACGCCAATATGCATTATCTTATCTCTCCCAACCCATCGGCCAACCCCGCCGCTCAATATCAAAAACTCCAACTCCACGACACACCAAACGACAGAAATCGTCCCATTTTCACCCAGCGAACAAGCAGCAACATCCTCTCCGACTTTTACGTCACAAAAATCTCGAATTTACCTTTTCTACAACACAATGACGTCTTTACCGCTACCCCTTGTGATCGACCCTCCGCTGCTCAACACGGCCAATCCGTGGGCAACGGACCTTGCCGACCTCACCAAGCTCTACAACTGTCCACACACTGGTGCTGTAACCACGCGCACATCTCTGGTTGACGGATTCGGCCATAACCCCGAGATTCACAAGTTTGCCTTTTTCGATGCCGCCACGCATGATCCAGCGGCGCCAGCCGAGTCAAAGGCCAACAGCGCCAGCCTCAACACGCTAGGATATAGCCCGCTCACGCTCGACGAATACCTGGGGTTTATCAAGACGATTGCCGAGTCACGCACTCCTGGATCCAAGCCAAAGGGCTTCCTGGTGTCCGTGACGGGCGACCCAGAGGAGGTGGCCGAGTGCTACAAGCGCATCGCGGCCGCCCAGCAGGCACTTCCCGATCCCAGTGGTGTTCCGCTGGCCATGGAGGTCAACCTCAGCTGTCCCAACATTCCCAACAAGCCACCACCGGCGTACGATAGCAAGGCACTGCTGTCATACTTGGCTTGCATCAACGGCATGGCGGGTCTCGTCGCCAGCACCGGCGGTGTCAGGATCCCCTTTGGTTTCAAGACGCCGCCGTATACGCATGCAGGCCAGTTTGACGTTCTGGTCGGGGCCCTACGGACTTCGGCCAAGGGACTACTGTCCGGCGTGTGTCCCCTCACCTTTTTGACATCGACCAACACCTTGGGGTCGTGTCTGGTTCTGACTGGAGACTCGGACCCAACACCAGCACTTCCTGGCGAGGGCATCGGCGGTATGGCAGGTGCGCCGCTGCACCCGATCGCGCTGGGCAACGTGGCCACGCTGCGCAAGCGGCTGGATGCTGAGCCGGCCGCACTCGGTCACATCCAGATCATCGGCGCCGGTGGCGTGTCGGATGCAGCTGGGTTTGGGCGGATGAAGAGTGTGGGTGCGTATGCGGTTGGCGTCGGTACGGGGTTGGGCATCCACGGTGTGGAGGTATTTGGGACGATTATGGAAAAGTCGTAAAATCGAAGGTACCGTTCGTCTGTTGGGGCATCGGATAAACGGGCGAATAGCATAGCAATTGAGCTTCTTGAACATACTTTGATTTCGTTGAGGACCCCTGCAGTCCTGCTCCGTAAACCGCATTTTTTCTCCGTAAATAGGGGCGGAACTTGCAGTGCCGAGATGTACACAGTAAGACTAGACCGTTGGAAACCATCTGATAATTCTTGTGGATGGAGTTCTGTCGCGGCTCTTGTATTGTTTGGTCTCCAAAGTACGACGTATGGATCCCAACATCGAAAACGACAAAGCCAACCGACCGATGAGCCGCGATGCTATCAGCTATCAATCAGCGACCTGCACGTTACACTAGAGTGCTATCAGCAAACCCCTGTCCGCCAGACCTGCCTGTTTTGGGCCAGTGGCAGCCAGTGGCAGGGCGTGGCAGGGCGGCCACAGGCGGCCCAAGACTCTTTGGAGAGGTCGGTGTTTAGGGCGCTAGCTCGCCGACGGCCACGGCTTACCAAGCTGCGACGACCGGAGGCGAAGGAAGGTACTGTCGTACTCCGAACATTCCTGCCTTTTTGGTAAGATACTGAGCTAGCGAGGCGGCTATCCAGGCACAGCTTGCTCCCTAACAATCGCGCGGGCAAGCACGCCCTGCGACAGCAAACACACGCCGGCAGGAACGACCTTTGCCCGCGCCGACCTGACAAGCTCCTTCCTTCCTTCCTCCTTTCCTCTTCTTTCCCTTTTTGATATCTCCTTCTTCTTTCCTCCTTGAACTTTTTTTGGCCTGACTTGTTCCTTTTCAAGGATGGCCAATCTCTCTCTCGACTTTATGTCTTTTGACGTCTTGGCCATCTAATCTGATCTGATTCGAATTGACGACACAGCTCGTCCGTCTCACACTGCGATACGCAACTTCTATTTATCAGCCGAACATCCGACGACACTTTTTCAAACGTCTTCAAACATTTTCGAGCATCTTTCAGCATCTTGAAATGCATCCCTCTGGTTGAGATCTACGACTTCCTTATAACCCTCCTTTCCTCGAGTTTCAACACCGACCACCCACTATGGCGACATCTTCATCCAAAGCACGCCAGGCCTCCGAGGCCGATCCGCTGCTGCCGGCCAACAACGGCCTACGTCCCGGCAGCTACTCCAACTCCAACGATGCAACCGATATTGACGATGTTGACGATGTTGCCATTCGGAGTGAAAGCGCCCGCCGTCTCTCTGACGCTTCCTCGGCCGCCAACTCCCAGCTCTTGATCCCCGGCCGCGCCTATGCCATCGTCTTTAGCATGTGGGCCCTCATCTTTTTGCAGGCCAGCAACATGAGCGGCATGACCATGGCCCAGTCGGCTGTGGCGGCCGACCTTGACGCCTATGAGCATGCCATGTGGTTTACAAGTACCTACCTGATCTCGTCGGCGTCGTTTGCGCCACTGATCGGCCGGCTGGCGACGGTCTTTGCTGCCTCGCACTTGATTGCCGTATCGGGCCTGTGCTTTGCTGCTGGTGCCGTCGTCACGGCGTATGCCCAGACTTTGCGGGTTTTCCTAATTGGCCGCGTTATTGTCGGCATGGGCGGTGCGGGCATCATGACTCTGTCGCTGATTGTGGTGCTGCAATTTACGAGCAAGCGCCGCCGGGGCTTGTTTGTTGGCCTTGTCAATGCGGGCTTCACCGTTGGCCTATCGTCCGGCGCTGTTGTCTACGGCGCCCTGCTGTCGGCCATGGGCTGGCGCACGCTCTTCTTGTTGCAGGCGCCGGTTGCCCTGTTGGCGGGTGCTGGTGTGCTGCTGAGCATGCCGAAGCTGAGTGCTCATGAGCTCGGCGGTGGCGCCACGGCGGTCGACAAGGACGGCCGCGAACTGACTGTCTGGCAGAAGCTGGCCCGCATTGATTATTTGGGTGCTGCCCTGCTGACTCTGGCTATTGTTTTGTTCTTGTACGGCCTCTCGGGCACCATTCGTCCCACGTTTATCCTGGCGTCGGGCGTCAGTCTGCTGCTATTTATTGCCACCGAGGCCTGGTACGTGCCCCGTGTCACGGGCGGCGATCCCATCGTACCGCTCGAGGTGCTGCGGTCGCGCGGTGTCCTGTTCTCGTGCCTGGCGCAGCTAGGCGTCATGGCTGCCCGCTGGACGGTGCTGTACTATGCGCCCATCTATGTGTTGGCCGTGCGTGGCTTCTCGGCAGCCACGGCCGGTTCTGCTCTGATCCCGACCAACCTGGGCTTCGGCAGCGGCGGCCTTGTTGTCGGCTGGCTGCACGTGCGCCGCTCTGGAGCCTTTTGGCTGCCCAGTGTTGTCTCCCTCTTCCTCTTTGCCGGCTCGTTGAGTGTTGTCGGCATTCTGAGCAAGGCACATGCCTCCGGTACTGGCACTGCCCTCTATGTCCTGGCCCTCTTTGCCAACGGCTTCTGCACGGGCGCCTACCTCAACTACACGCTGGCCCACCTGCTGCACCTGACCCGTCCCTCGACACATTTTATCATAACCAGCTTGTTAGCCACCTTCCGCGGCTTCTCCGGCAGTTTCGGTACCTCTATTGGCGGCGGCTTCTTTATGCGCCGCCTGTCCGCCAAACTCGCCGACGGCTTCTCCCTGTTGGACGGTGGCAGCCTGAGCAGTGCCCGCCGCACTCTGATCACCCGGCTGGTGGGCAGCCCCGCCCTTGTCTATGGCAACGACAGCCAGGGCCACCGCGTGCTCGACGACGCCGAGCGCGAAGTCGCCGTCTCGGGCTACGAGTCGGCATTGGGCGAGCTGTACCGGTGGGCGGCCATTGTGGCTCTGGCGGTGATTCTTGTGCAGGCCGGCACCGGCTGGGCGGCACCGAAACCTCGGCCAGCTGCTGATGCTGCCGAAGCTGGCGCTGTATTCAGCGATGAAGATGAGGATGAGGAAGAGATCCTCGAGGCGATTGCTGAGCACGATGCCACAATGGAGGCGTGATCTTGCCGATGACAATGTAACGCCTTGTATATGCAGTTGCATTTTTTCTGTGTGTGAAAAATATATCAAAAATATATTAAAAATAAATAGATGGTATCATATTTCTGTATGTGAAAAATATGTCAAAAATATACTAAAAATAAATAGATGGTATCATATTTCTGTATGTGAAAAATATATCAAAAATATATTAGAAATAAATAGATGGTATCATAGCGCCAAAAATCAAAAACAAAACCATTTGTCCTCCCACAGATCATAATCATGACAGAGCATATTGTACATGCTCAGTTTCCCAAAGGCTTTTGGGTTCAGTCTTTTGCTGCGACGACGTCGCCGACTGAGGTCGCACCTCGGTCTCCTTTGACACCAACGATGGGTCGGTCGAAGACCCGGCCACCACTTCTGGATCTTGTGGAGCAGAATAAGCTTTTTCCACAGCCGCCTCCTGATGCTGAGCCGGTTGTGTCTTGGGCTCAGTTTTGGGTGATTGCACTGTTGGAGCACTATTGCCCTGGCCCGAGCCTGAGACTGAACCCGAGCCTGAACCCGAGCTTGAGCTGCTACCCTCGGGCCCTCCACCCAAAATTGACATGTCCAGTTCGCCCACGAAGCCGCGAGCTGGATGTGCCCGTGGTGCCTGGCCTGGCCTTGGCTGAGAGTCGTACGGCGCGACTTTGGTCAACTCGCGCGCATCACGCACAAACGTCAGGTACAGAGGATACACCGTGCACGCGGCCATCAGGGCAACCACAATAATGAACGCAATCTGGATGGTCCCGCCGTTCTCCATGATGGCGTACATGACGAAGGGCCAGAACAGCGGGCCGGACGCGCCCATCGTGATGTACGCGGCAGCTCGTTTTGTGCGTGTGCCCTGGCCGCGCAGGCCAATAGCAAAGATGAGAGGCCAGATGGGTCCCTCGGCCAGGAAGAACAAGGTGACAGGCACCATGATGAGGTTGGCATTCCTGCTGGGGTGCAGAACGACAATGAGCAGTGCAAACACGGTCATCAGAGCTGTTGAGATGGTCAGGATGGTCCGTGGTGTCGGTAGCCAACGGGTCTTGGGGTGCTTGACGCCGAGGTAGACAATAAATCCAGTGAAGAAGCGCGAGATGGAAAACGCCGTGCGAGCAATCAACATGTAGTTGGGGACAGAAACACTGAGACCCGCAAGAGTGTCCGAGTCGTCATTGGGCGTGATACTTGACGTAGCCATGGCATAGACAATCGCCAAAGGTAGACTGCTACTGTTGTTGCTGGTAAAGCCCGCGGCGTTCATAGCGGTCAGACTGCCCGTCGTTGTCGCTCCACCTGGAAGCCATGATGTGATGAGATGATGAAAATAGATGCTCATGCTCTCTTGCGATGCGACGTAAGTCCACTGTGCAAAAACGGCCAAGATGAGGCAGATGGTGCGCAACTGAAGACCGAAGAAACTGCGTTTTTGGCCGTCCACAGGCATACGGCTGGCGGCAAGCTCGAGCTCGGCGTCGTGGAGCTCGGGAAGCGGCATGTAGTAGAAGAACAAGATCAGCACCACACAAAATAGGGTGACTGCCAGATATGTCCACTGCACATCGAGCAAGGTCGTCGAGTTGGTACCGCCTGAAGCGCCGACATTGACAAAGAAGACATTTTGAGCAAGAAGACCACTCAAGACACTGCCCACGCCTTGCGTTCCCTGTGCAAGAAGCAGGCGCATTTCCGCATACTCCATGGGTCCACACAGAACAAGAAATGGGTTGGCAGCTGTCTCGAGAATGCTGAGACCGAATCCCACGACGAAGCTGCTGATGAGAAACCCGGGAAAAGACGTGAGCACGGCGCTTGGCCAGAACATAATCGTGCCGATACCGTAGAAACAGAGGCCCACCATGAACGTTGCTTTAAAGCCGCCGACTTGGGGTTCGCTCGACTCCCTGTACCGCGAGTGCTTTGTGATTGTCGACGTAGCGTGAGAGGCGACGGTGGCTGCTGTTGCCGGGATTGTTGAAAGGCCTGTAGCCCGCTTGTTGCGCTTCTCGCGAGGTCGGGAGTCTCGACGTTGCGACTGTGGGCTGGATGCTCGCCGACGATGGTGCTCGTCGTGACGCAGAACCCACTCGCCGACGACAAGAGGCCCAAAGAGATAGCCGCCTCCAAAGTAGGCACTCGTCAGTCCGAGTGTCTGAGATGTCGTCATGTTGGCCACGGCGGCGACGACATTGTTGAGCGTGTTGAGGAGACCATACGAGAAGCCCCAGAGAAAGAAGAGGACTGCCACAATAGTGCAATACCTCCAAGATTCCGCGGCAGTGGCTTCGAGCATGTTTTTTGGTGTGTCGATTTTGACAAAGCCGAAATAGACAGACCGGTCTTTCCTGTCGCTGGATGACCCTGACCCGTGTGACTTGGGATGGTGGACCTTGTGTGCGACTGCAGAGACTGCATGGCGGGCACCATATGTTGCTCGCGCTAGAGGAGAGCGCGAGGAAGACTGTGCGCTTGAGCTGGGCGAGTGTTCGACATTCTCATCTGCGGCTGGGTTGGCGGTTTGTGTGCCTTGCGCATGATCTGCAGTAGAAACTTGGTTCGATGCTAAACCTGGGCGTTGGGGAGGCCGAGAGTCCAGGCTCGAGCCTTGTCCTTGGTAGGTTGACTCGGCCCCTTCGAGTATCAATGGTGTATTGCTTCCATCTCGGTTGGCTATGCGCGCCACTTCCTTGTTGGTGACTGTGGCGCCTCCTGCTGCTGGTGCCGTTCTACCGAATTCAGATTGCAGCGCACCTGTAGCCGGTCTGTTTGCATCAGCTGCCATCGCAGGACGTGCGGGTTGTCCTGCGCCGAGTCTTGAAGATGCGTTGGAAGTGTCTAGTCCCCTTCCATAAGAAGAGCCGTAGTCGCTAGCATAGGGGTCTACCACCAGCGCCGGGAAGATCTTGATAATCAGAGGCTTCAATGTCGGAATGCAAGCGCAAGTGATGCCGACGTTAACCTCCACGGCCGACCACATGAATGAAAAAGATGCGTTCCAGGCAAAGTCAGTGCCGTCGCCAAAGATAGAGTTGGGGTTGGAAGAAGTGCCCGGCTGCACAGTGTTGATTGCTTGTTGCAGGTAATAGATGCGAACAACATCGACAATGGCGACAAAAATACCGAGTGCAAACGTGAGGACCAGGATCGTCTTCTGTCGTGAGGGAAGACGCATGCCGGTGAGAACAGGAATCGGGAGGGCCAGGATGGCCAAGTCGGTGACAATGTTGACTGGGGCGGAGCAGATGAACTCTGTCAATAGGGGGACGCACTGTCCAGGTACATCTTTAAATGCTGCTGCCACTGGCCGGCACTGGAATATGTTGATAAACGTGAGAACCGTGCCGGCAACATTGACGATAATTAGAACAATGTATGATCCTATCCGGAGGACCTGGACTGTGTTTCTCGAGAGTCGTAGGTAAAATATTAAAATGGATGTTTTTGTGGCCATGAGAGCCGGGTTCTGAGCTGTTGTTAGTATACTCCTGAAATAGACATTGAGGTCGCATGCTTGATTTGTCGCCAAAAAGACCCACATAAAGAATTGAAAAGACGTATTCGCGTATTCGTAGGCGGGCTCGTTCCTCAGACGGGATGTTTGCATCATATCGTCCCAGTCCTGTCCGGGTTCCCAAATTGATGGTCAAACTCAAACCAAAGGCAAGCAGCCAAGCAAAAACAATAAAGTAGTCGTCCCATCCAATGCGGCGCACAATTCCCAGACGGCAGATCATTCGAGAAATGACGAAAACAGAGCACAGGACCAGAGTCGCAGTGGTTACAGCAAGAACGGCCGGGCCCCGGTCCGGGAATGTCGCGGGGGCCGTCGAGGCCATTGCTCAGTCGGAGAGAGGAGGCTCTCGTGCACAAGGTGCACAGGGCACACAAAATATGTGTGTTTTTTGTGCGCCCCTTCTCGAAAAGCTCGCGAAAGGTGTGTACTACCTTGGGAAGTGTTTGTGGTTTTCGGCTCGAGGTTGGCGCAAAAGTGAAGACATGTGTGCTGCTGTTGGTGAGGAGTCTTCAATTCGAGTGATGTCAGAGTACGGGCTGGATTGTCGTCGCAAGTCAACGCTCTCTAGTCGAACAGCAAAATTTGGTCAAAGGTCAATTGGATGCCGAGGATGGGTCGCATTTCAAAGATTGAAGCTGGAAGTAGGAAACAATCGAAAGTCGGACGTGAGAAAATGGAGGAAGGCGGTAAAGAGAAGAAACCAGTAAGAAAAAAAAGGTGAACCAAAGCTTGACCCAGTGGAGAGAGGAAGAGGCAGTGCGACCGACACCGCGTTCAAGCTGAAAGATGAAGGATTCAAGAGTGTGCCGTTGGTTGTTTTTGGGGCAAGTATGCGGCCGAAAGGTTTGTTTCAGGATCCAGGAATAGAGGCCAGGATAAACGGATGGATGGCTCCAGCGATGCCCGCTTAGGCAATAGCTTCGCACGTTTTCTGGGGTGGTGTTAGATTGGTTACCCAGAAAAGACCACGAAGATCAGAATTGCTACTTCTGGAGCTTGGATCAAGTTTGCCAAGCATGTCTGGGGCGCTATTGTGAGGGGAAAAGGCTCGAAAGGATTCGTGAGTTGAAGGAATCCTGGGCATGCAATTTCGTTAAAGCATATCCCGCCACACTTGTCAGCCGTAATGAGTAGGGCCGAGCAGTGTAAGAACCATCTTCACAGAAGACTGTATGTGTATATTCGTGAACAACAGCTGGCACCGCTTGAAGGGAAGGAAGGAAATGGGAATTAGGGCCCGTCGAAGGATATCCGAAACGCAGAAAAAAAAAACGATGTGTTCTGGGGATGGGAGGGCGCTCAGTTCAAGATCGATAGTTTGCGAATTGCGGAGAGCAGGGGTTTTGAAAGTCGATGCAGGCGGGATTTGGTCGACAAAGCGATACAAGCTGGAAAAGGAGAGGATTGCAGATGTGGAATGTGCCTCGTGCAAGTGGACTCGACGAAGAGCTCCCAGGAATGGGCAACAACAGCCGCTCGGCAAAGAGAATAAAGACTCGAGAAGTATTGATACCAAGAAAGTATAAGGGGTGGCAGACACAAGACGATGGAAGACCTGAAAAGGAACAAAAGGTCAAGGGACAATGACCACGAGGCAAGGTAAAAACGATGCAGTGTGAAACTCGACAAAGACGCTTAGGATGCGGGGGGAGACGACCTAGTAAAAAGCATCCGATGATGCAGTCTACTAGAGCCTGCAGGATGGATTATGCTTTGTTGCTGGCAGCCGAAGGCCACTAACTTGACCCAGCGGGGAAAGTCTGCTTTTCCCTCACAAATTTGTCTCGCTTGGTTGGCTCGTCTCCGCATGGTGAGATGGCACCAGGAAGAATCCGGGCAGTCTGATGGACCAATGCCGTGAACAGCAAGTCTCGAAAGGACATGTTTGGCAGCTCTTTGTGAGCCACAGCACACTAGTTGGCTAGCGATATCCCTTGACAGCTCAGCTGTATCTTCAAGGTACTTTGCACTTTTGCAACGGCAACGAAAAGACCGCAGAAGTGCGTCCTAGCTTGTAGTTTAACTTTGCGGAAACCTGGCGCAATTCAGCCCAATTCGACGGGCAGGCCAGGGAGATTGGTTGTCGGTACGGAGTATTGTGTATGAACTTTAATTCGGCTCGCAGAGCCTGATGGAGGCACAACTCGAACAGTCTTCGGACAGAACAAGTTGCCCGTGCGTTCCGTTTTGTCCAGTACGCCGGGTCGAGAGCGCTGACTGGCGGGAGCGAGACATCGGTGTCTTGACCTCGAGATGGTGGGTATATCAGAGCAAGCTGCTCCTTACTCCGTAGTCGCAGCTGCCGGCTATGGCTGGATTGATCCAATCATTCGCATCAGAGTTCAAGCGAGATATCAGAGGATGTCGTTGATAATATGGCGTCTGTACGTCGTAGACGAGTCTGGACTCGGCATTGGCCAATCTAGCATCAGCACCCACATGAGACAGCATAGATCAGATCAAGGCCCTGCCGGGCCACCTGTAAACGAGACGCATAGTTTGAGGCGAACAAAAGAAAATGACACAAGAATAGAAGCAAACCGTGGTAGTGAGGAGAGAAAGTACAAAATTGATCTTAACTCTGGTCAGCTTCAAGATGCAGAAAATTGCTAGCTCAACTGCAATGAACTGGCTGCCATACTCGAATTGCTTGCTTTTGTTTTCTTTTTTCTTTCTATTTCCAGCTTGCCTGTATTGTGTATTACACACAGCATGATCGCGTGGCCGTCTTCAAGTGCTGGGAGGAGGGCGCTGATCTGATCTGTGATCTGAAATCTGCTGTTCTGTTTCATCCGATTTCTCGTCAATTCCCAACACAAGGGCTCTCGGGAGCGCGCTCGCGTGGCAGAACGCTGTGATTTTAGCCATGTTGGTGGTGTGGGTTGGTGCAACCCCATCCGATCGGCAGTGATCCAGTAGCGCTGTCGTCAGCGCCCCCAGACTTTTGCGGGGTGCGGGGAGCTGTTTTGCGCACAGAGGAAGGCTTAAAATGCGCCGAGGAGATGTCGCATCGTGGAATTGATGATGTTGTTTTGCTTGGGATTTTATCTAGTTCGAATCAGGGGTAGACTTTTTATCAAGTGGTTTGTTGTTTCTGTTTTTTGGCAATTGCGAGATTACGCGCGGTGGGAAAG
Source organism: Sporothrix pseudoabietina (assembly GCA_019925295.1). NCBI lineage: Eukaryota > Fungi > Ascomycota > Sordariomycetes > Ophiostomatales > Ophiostomataceae > Sporothrix > Sporothrix pseudoabietina. The sequence goes on along the minus strand of JADHKS010000021.1, from coordinate 588,628 downwards.
GGAAACTGCGATGCGGCGTGAGCTGAAGCAAGAGGCAGGTGCGAATGAGCGACGAACTGACTGGTCTTCTCAGGAAGGAAGCAAACACAGACGGCAGCTTCTATTTTCGGTGTCGTAAAGAATGGCAAGAGCAACTTGCCTTTCTCACACCCTTTTAAGCAGGCTCTTTCTTCTCCTTCTCCCTCCTCTTTGCTATTCAGGCAATGGTTCTTTAGGCTGTCTTATCCATGAGAATGTCGACTTGCCTGCCATGTGTCTTCTCAGACTCGTACGTCATCACACCCAGTATTATATACCCCATCAACGACACTTTCTTCCACGTACGGCCATAGATACTGGAATATACGGGATCCCGTCCGCTCTCCCCTAGTCAAACCAGTAATCGGCGGATTAGTAGTTGGGTCGGTGACGACCAGCGAATACCCGCTGCTGTACGTTTTTTTGTATTCTTTTTATAGTCAAATTTGTGTGGGTTTTGATTTGATAGTATATCTTTTTTTTTTTTTTTTTTTTTTTTATATTTCCTCCAGTTCGTGATATGCAGTTTGTATAGCTGCGATCCAAAAATCACCCCAGCCAAGAGCTCCTCTTCTGGCAGTATATGACCTCACTACATCCTCATAAACTGAGGGGAAGCACAGCCAGGAGACGTAAGAAGGCCCAAGGTGTATGAGCTCACCTTTTTAAAAAGTGACGAGGCATCGAGAGTCCTGTACATCTTCTGTGCGACGCAAACCAAGATTATATAATTTGATGCAATGGGCCCGTAGACTTGGATTCCCAAAAGGCATTCCTTACACATCCAACAACACCTTTGAGTTCATCAATAATCACCTTCGAGCACCCACTTTATCTAACAAAACGAGCCAGAAACTACAAGATGTCTGGCTTCTTTGACAGCTGGGAGTACAAGTTCGGACTGGGGCCCGGCACAGGGCTGACCAAGAAGAGCCTTGCCGACAGGAACGAGGCATACACATTTTTTGGAGGCTCACGAGGAGTCTATGGAGTTTCGAACTGGCTTGATAAGCTCGGTACGCCACCAGGAGGGATGCCTTCGGCGGCAAGTAGTCTCGGTGGCCGACAATGGGCTTTGATTCTATGCTCGATGGTAAGCAGTCTTGCTAGAGAAAAAATAGGTGCAGATAGTTTGCTATGGGTCGGGTCAGCTTTGTATTTGTATGTATTTTTGGCCTTTATAAATTAAAGTCTTTGTGTTCATGATTACCCGTAGAACTACGGCTCTGTTATTGACCGATACCTTTTGTTTTGATTCTGAAGTGAGGATGCATGTGATTTTCTCAAATCTCAGACTCATGACCAACAACTCTGCTTTGAAAAATTACTTTATAGCTCCAACTGTGAAGTGTAGGGACATCATGTGCGTCCCGCTCGATACACAATTTGCAGTGCAACTGTCTTCCATCTCGAAAGTAACGAAGGCGTGATTTCACCAAGCTTTATGGTATGTGACCTCGCCAAAGCGGCTGTGGTGAGTAGAGGACAACGGTCTGTGATATAATCGACGTGATACAGCCTTATGAAGGTAACACAACAGCAACGTTCTCAGTTTTAGAAAAGTATAAATTGGTACCATGGACCTCCTTTTATAAGGTATCGGTTGCATAAGATTCAAAAAAGTAAAATTGCTTTGCTATATTTAAGGCGTAATAATTGTGATAGATTTTTCGACAGTACTCCTCTTAGACCGAGCCCGCATTGCCTGCCAGGAAAAAGTCTAGTTCATTTCCAGGGCCGCGGGCATACTCGTTCTCTGCCAGCTGCTCCAGGAGACTCAGGAACGGGTCCTTTTCATCGCCTGCGACGGTGCCTCCAGCACTTCCATCGTTGCTACGGCCGCCGGGGCTGTGCTGGAGGACGACGCCACCTTGTGCTTGTTTGCCAGCGGCGTTTCCGGTGCCTGCAGCACCACCAGACTCGTCGACAGTCCAGGGCGACGGGCTTGAAAAGGCGTTGGCAGGCATGGTTGCGAACATCGGATCATAGCCGCTGAGCTCAACATGATTACCGCCTTGGCCCATGCCCCCCGGACCCATGCCCCGGTTGGCACCAGCCATCGTCGCTGATCCAGTACCGGACACGGTCGCATTTCCGGCAAGTGTGGCAAAGTTGAAACCGGGGCTGAACGGTGTCCCTGAAGGCAGTGACTGCTGTTGCTGTTGCTGTTGCTGTTGCTGCTGCTGCTGCTGCTGCTGCTGCTGCTGCTGTCCCTGTGTTTGGTGTTGCATGCCCATCTGCTGGCCAAGTGAGAAGGTAGACAAATCGCCCATTGTGGACTGGTTATCGGTTCCTAGCATCCGTTCATTGAGGCTCGTGGTAGCATGTGAAATGGAGGGCGTCATGGTGCTTGGCGATGCAAGGTGCCCCGTGTTGTTATGGGACGAAAAGGGCGCAGCTGAGTATGGGCCTTGCTGCTGAAGCGATGGTGTCTGCATGTTGTGAGGTGTTTGTATGCCGCCCGTTAGGTTGTTGGTGCCAGAGCCGTCGGGGAGCACAATCGCCGGGACCGTTTTCCGGCGCTTCAGGCTGGGCCGCTCAGGGATGACGACGTCCATGCCGCCGTCTCCACCGCTGCTGGCATTTTTGTTTACCGTGTCGTTGGCCGTGTCGCGGAAGCCGACCTTTGTCGTGTAGAGGTTGTGGCCTGCATAGGAGTCGGGCGCAAAGTCAATGAGGACGTCTGCCAGGATGAGATTGGAGGCGTCAAAGTTGAATGATGGACCACCAGGACCGCCGATGTTGGAGTACCGATCAAAAAAGTCTTCCAGCTGGAACACGGGTGAGTACCGCATGGGGCTGTTCGAGACGGTCTTGACAAGCTCCGTGTGCGCATTGTAGATGCTTTGCAGTGTTTGACGGTGATGCTGGACACAAGCCCAGGCATGACGCATTTCAGCCATGTGCTGCATCTCGCGGGATAGGAACTCGGCCGAGGCAGAAAAGATGCCCATCTCGCTGCCGGCGGCGTTCTTGTTGTAGTGTGCTCCATGAATGTGCACAGTGCCGGCAGTACAGATACAGTATCCTACAAAGCCCGGCCACTCAATCTGTGGCATCTGCTTGCCGAGCTCTGTGAGTTCGGCGATGGCGTTGGCATGCAGGAAGCACATGTTGGTCGCCTCGATTTGCCACGACTGGTGCTGGCCAGTGCCGGACAGCTCAGCGAGGTCGACTGGGAGGAAGGGTCGGTAGATGAGACAGTGGATGAGGTGGTAGATGAGCTTGCTCATGACAAGGACGGTCGCGTCGGGTTGGCTGAAGAGTGTCTCGACACTGGAGAAGATGTCCTGTGCGCCGGTAGCCCAGACGTCAAGGTCCTGGCGGATTTTGGACAGGTTGGACAGCGAGTGCCAGGGAAAGTGAGAATCGCCTTTGACGCCGCCGGCGGCGAGATAGCGGTTCGTGATACCGAGGATCCGGCTGATGTCGATGAGCATACCGCTGCCACCTTGCAGCTTCTTGCCGGCGCCGTTCTGGAGGTACTGGAGGTTGTATGCAGTCTGGAAGAAGTCGCCGTCAACAGGCATTGATGTCGCGCTGTTAAGCCAGCTCGGCAGTCGAAGGAAAATTGTGCTGTCGTGGATAAGTGATGGCCGTTTTGAGCCGCAGGCCATGAACCGGTCGAGCAGATAGCATGTCCAGAAGAGACGCCTCCGCATTTCACGCTCAACAGGCATCACTCTTGCGTTGGCGTCCATTTCGCGGTGTAGCTCAAGGGCGACTGCCATACCGATGGCGTTTGCTGCCATTTGTTAGTAAACTTGAATAGTTAAAACTTCAAGCAATAGGGGGGCATAGGCCATACATAAGAGCATGTATGCTTTCTTTCCCTTGCCGGAAGCAACAAAGGCAAGGGCAAGTAGCAGTAGTGTTTGTAGGCAGTCTATTGACGGTTCGTCGACGTCAATTTCCGCACGGGCTCGCAGAGCGTAGTCTTCGCCGAGGCGGACTGCTGCTTGGTAGCCATTTGGGTTAGGAGTGTAACTGGATTCGTTGTTAATTTGATATTCTGAACATTGAGGCACGTTGAGGTTGCTTGAGAGACACGAACCGTGATGCAAGGGCGCAGACGGAGCACAGAAGGCATGATGGAATTTGACCAAGCTGCAGCCGTTGGCGGAAGGATGACTCGTCGAGGATGTGGAAAGGCTTCGCATGAGAGCGAGTGAAGTAGGTGTGGAGAAGAGCGTCGATTTGCACTGGAGGTGCGTTGTCCTGTTGTTGTTGAGAGGAGGAAGATGCTTCTGCGTCCTTCTTCAGCTTTGCTGCTGAAGTAGGCATTTCTGAGCCCTTGGATTTTGATTGTTTGCGAGGTTGTTCGGTCATCGGAACATCTGTGGCGGGCGCTTTTGAGCTTGGAGATGTCGAGGATTCTCCAGCATTTGCTGATGAGGCAGCTGCTCCTGGTGACTCGTCTGAACTTGGCGAGATGCCGCTGCCGCTTCCAGAACCTACGCCACTGGCTTCACTGCCCTCAGCTCCGCCATCGTCGCCTCCCTTCTCCTTCTGGTCCTTGAGTTGTTGCTCAAGACCATCAACGCGCTTTAGTAATGCTTCAAGAATATCTGTTTTCGGTCCTCGCTTCTTAGGGACAGCATCTAGAGTAGGGGGTGGTTAGCTGTACGTTCTGGGGTTTGCAAAAGCAGCTTAATGTTAGTAGGACTCACCGTATATACAGGCGCATTGGAATACCTGGCAAGCCTCGCAAGCAGGCCGTAATCTGTTACACTTGATCTGAATTGGGGGAAGGGCAAGTTAGATTATGTATGACTGTGCTGGGCGCTATTTTTTTTTTTTTTTTGTGAATTGACAATGGTGAGGGTTTCGTACCTTGCGCTTTCGACAAGATTTGCAGTTCATGGACTCCCGCGGTTCGTTTGTGAGACGCCGAGCGGGGAGTCGCTCGATGCCTACCTGTGGTCGAGACATGACGACAGGCCGTGCACTGTGAGATAGGAAAGGTGCCACCGGTGGGTGTTCGACGACTGAGACTGACATGCCCGAGGTCATAAGGACTGTTGCGGATCGGACGAGCGGCGCATCCAGGGGGGCGATATCGGGGTGAAAATATCTCGCGCGGCTCGGTGAGTTTGACGTGAGAGATCACTCGGCGTGTGTTTGAAAAAGTTTGATATTGCAGTGCAGTTTCAAACGTTTTAAGAAGGCCTGCCTTCAAGTCGGTTTAAGCTTGTTGAACCGGCGCCAGGCAAGGAGCTGGGGATCTGAAAACCAGGAAAGAGAACAAGAGATGGGACGATATGAGGTTGTGGCCGTATATGCCGCTTTAAAGACCCCTTAGAAGGCTCGAGACGCTCAAACGCGTCGGAACGGCAAACACTCGAGATGAATGGCTATAAAAAGCCTTTAAATGTTCTGAAGCGAAGCGGTGATCTGTTACTGGCTGAGTGGACTCGACGCCTCGCTGCCGGCAGCCATGCTCGTGGAACATACAGCAGACCTTTCGGAGTGGGGATGAGAGAGCGCGCCGACAAGAGACAAATGAGATCCTTAGGATATCCGTAGGAGCCGTACGTAGGAAGGCGTCGTGGCTGTGGCGCTCACGGAAACGGGAGCTGAGTTGGCGGGGGGAAGAAGACGTCTCGGATTGTGCGGTCTTGGAAGTTGAGAGGTTGAGAGGTTGAGTTTAGGATGGAATGACGAGGGAGGAGCCAGACAGAAGATGCAAGGAGGTGCCGGCCGAGCACTTATGGGGCTTGAAAAGGCTCAGGGAGCTCCGGGTACGTGCTTCCCCAAGGTTTGGTAATGGGGTCGTGGCAAGAAGGTGACCCTACGCGGGAGGACGGCCAGGTTGGAGTGAGCCAGGGTAAACAGCAAAAGGTTGCGTCTTGCATCTGGGGGAGGGGGTGTGGCAAGGCAAGGTAAGGCAAAGCAATGGACAGGAGAAAGATCCAGGGATTAAGTGAGTGGAGGAGAGCAAGGCCGAACGAGACGCTGTGCCTGTCTGTGACTGGACGAGAGAATCGGACGAGCAGGGGACGAAAATGCTTCTGAACGAAGACGGAAGCGAATGTCTGAGAAGGCCGAGCAGACTGACAGAACTGGACAGGACCGGACAGGACTGAGAGGGGAAAAAGAAACGTCCCAAGTCGGTTGAGCCGCTTTAGGATTTTCTCGGCCGTGCTTGTAAAGTGCAAAGTCTGTGGGAAATGCGTAAAGTGTGGGGAGGCACACAATTACGGAGTAGGCATTGAGAGGTGGAGAGAGACACAGAAAAGAGACAAAGTGACAAAAAAAGACGAGGGAAAAAAGATCAGGAAAAGGGTGGTGGTGATTGTGTCCGTAGTGGTGCTAGAAGAGGAGGGGGAAGACCGATGCAAAGAATGGCGAGGTGGAGGGTCGCAGTGGACGGGGGGTGACTCTGTATGCACCCGCAGGCCTGTTCCCCAGCGAAGAGAGATGAAAGGCCTTGTGCGGTGTATTCCGTCGGTGAGAGGGCGAGACGAAGAGGAGATGAGAGGGGTGCCCATTGACAAACAGAAAAGAAGAGAGAAACTGCTCAAAACGAAGGCAGAATGCTGGCGACCAATGGCTTTGCCGTTACCGCTAAAAGGTGTCTCCGCAAAGGAGAATGGGGAAGGGAGGAATACTGGACGGAAGGCGAGAGCGAGGCAGAGAGGCACGAGGGCAATCAAAACGGAAAATGGAACATGGAGGGTTGGAAAATGAGGAGAGAGTGGAGGCGCTTAGTTTAGGGCCGCGTGAACGCTAAACAGCGAGACAGCTAGGGCCAGAAAGAGGCATGGGCATAACTGGAGAAGCGGTGCGTTCTGGAAGTCGAGCCGTAAAGCTAGCGCCGCTGGAGGATCGAGAGTCAAAGGGGATCTTCTTAGAAACTTGCGAGCGGAGAGAGAGGGCAGATAGACCACCGGCATCCGTCAGTCCTTGCAAGGGGAGAGGCCCGCTTGGAGGACTGCCCGACTTGGTGACTGTCGTGAAGGTATTCTGGGAGCTCCGCTGACCCGCAACAAAGAATGGAAACACGGCGTGGAAACCTCAATGAATTCAAAGAGATGCGTGCTGGTCCACGTTGTTGGGGGCCCTGTCAGATCCGAATGGACGGTGGCCCTATTGATCTGCTGCAGAATTGGGGTTCCACGAGCAGCGACGTTGCCCTCGTCTGTCATGTATGGCTATCTTCGGCTGTCTGGCTTCTTCTGTGCGTCGTATTTGCGTTGTATTTACTGCCAATTTGTTAGAAATGCCATCTTTGCTAGAAAACAATAAAGTAGACTGCGAGAGTGATGTTACCGGCTTCAAAAATAAGGCTGTCGCGCGCACGCGTCCTCGTTTCCTTCAAACCCGGAAACAATAGCCAGAAAGCAAGATGACGGCTTCTTTGAGAATAGGCGCGACGGCCAGGCCAAGGCGGCTTTTCTTCTTCCAGATGCGATATGATGTCTTTTGAGCATGTATCTTTGCGGCAAAAGTTGCTCAATTAATCAACAGCGGCCGCCGGCCTGGGCTGGATGTTGTAAGTAGCTGAAGAGGGATGGCCCTTGTCGGCCGCCTCATGACGGAGTTCGGTGCTGGGGGAGAAAGTCGCTATTCGAGGCGGCCAGCTGAGTGACCGAATGACTGATTTGATGCAAAAGGATATGTTTACAATGTCCTGTTTACGAATCTCAGGTATTTGGAGGCTCAGGGGGCTTGATTCTTTTGCTCCCGATAGCTCCTTCCATGTTTGTTTCTCTTGTTTGGAAGGCACGACCAAGACCATTTGATGCCCTGGTTATTCCTTCCCTAATTAGACACCGGAAACATAATTTCAGTTAGGAAAGGTCTTCGATTGTTCTGTCTTATTCTGGATTTTCGAGTCATGCAACAAATGGCAAGAGCACTCCGTGTAGTCCGTCGCGACTGCCGTCACAGCCTCGGCCTCGATATCACGAGGCCTAACCCCATACATTTGAAACATCATCGGCTCGGCTCCCATACAAAACGCGACTGCCGACAAGGACAAAGATAGAAACAACAAGACATCCGACAAGGAAAAAAAGCCTAACGTGTCGATTTGCCTACGTCGTTCGTCTGTTCAAACGGGTCGGGCCCGCTTGTGGCGTTTTCCTGCGCCGCATGGGGTGGTGACACAAGAGACAACACAACAAACGCAAAAGGCGTCCAGATGGCGGCCAGATGGTAGCCGTATTGTGAGCTTGGGGGATATTATGAACGCCCAACGACGTAGATGGCGTCCTGTTTGTCTTTCGTCGTCTCGTTCACCATGTTTCACCCATGTCCCGATCTCGACTGTCCCCCGATATCCATCTATCTCAGACCGGAGACTTGCTGTGTTTGGCGCATCATGAGAAACGTTGGAGGAGACAGAAACAACAAAGTGATGACGCGGATAGACAACAGGCGCTCGCCGTCTCCATATAAACGAGGCTTCTGGTGCACGCTGTGTGCACACATGCCCCTCGAACGTGGCCGGGGTACAGTTATTTCCCCTTTCCCCATGCTGTGTCACCGCCCTGACATGCTGTGTAAGTACAACCCGCGGTTCCGATTGCATTCTGAGTTTTTCTGTGCCTGTCTGTGCCTACTTGTCTCGCTTTCAAATGCTATTTTTCCTCTGGCAAACCTTAAAATAATGTAAGTTTTCGTTTCATATCCGACCACACGTAAGGCTTTGTCATGGGCCCTGTCCTCTCTTGTGTTCTCTGGGGATCTGAAAATCTGAATTAAAAATATCTGAAATCAAATGAGATCCGAGCCGGGTACTTCTTTTATCATCTTGTATTTTTTATTTTATTTCCATTCCTACAGCCTTTCACACTGCCACGCTGCCTGCTTGGTGTTCGGGCCACTGCAAAACCAATAAGAGACAGGAAGGCTTGTACGACTGTGATGAGATAAATAGACCTTACACAACACAGGCCTCGTTATGAATTGTAATGAGTTGTTCTTCTTCCAAAAAATATGTCTGCCGCCGTAGCTTTGTGAGGCTATGCTATGGTGATAGCAATACATACAAAACAAACAATGTCCAGTCTGCAGTCCCTTATTTCGTTTTCTATTTCTATTTTCAGTCCATTACCGCTACCTTTGCCTTGTGAGGACATGCCTTTTAAAATTGGACCGCTCTCGTCTAATCATCGCAAGTATTCCTCATAGTTTTAGAGTCCCTGCTCGCTTCGGAAGCCCCATTCATCGACAGCGCGAGAGAGAGAAAACGCCAAGAAACGACCGAACAAAAAGACCACATCGGATCGAACGTGACAAGGTGCATTGTTAGGTGTATTTGCAAGTATAGAATGCAAGTCTTCCAGTCCGACATACGGAAGCCCGTCAAGCAGCTAACGAGAAAAAAAGCTGCATGAAAAAATTTCACACAGGCACATGCACTCCAATGCGATGCGCAGGAAAACAGAACCTCAACAGCTGCCGCGCCATGCCATGAAGCCGCTGTCAGTGTGCTGTGTTGTGAGGGGGAAAGAGGGAAACCGGGTTTGAACAGTTGGGGTCCAGACGACGCTTTCGTGCTTTCTCCATGTCTGATACCACCAACCTTCGTCTGAGGTGTGGAGGTGAGCATGGAGAAGAAGTTCCTAAAGAGGTAAAGACCCGGAAAAATTGTATTTTCCCACCAGTCATGATGCTTCAATCAATATCCTTTCCACTTACAGCATCTCCGTACCGCGTAGTTCCCCAGTCTAATGTGCGCGATCTGGGGACGAGGGGCCACTAGCTTTGGCGCTGTTGGTGAAGGAGCGTGGGCCACGAGGTGAGTTGGGGTTGAATGTTTGCTGGCCTTTGAACGGCACAGGGGCCCAGCAATGCAGTGAAATTCGCCAAAAAAAAAAAAAAAAAAAGTGCAGGAAAGGGCCGATATTCAGAATGGCCTCGTGGTAGACATGTGCGCAGAAGTGTGCTGCTGCGACACGCTTGGCTATTCTCGCGTCGAGGCGATCGAGGCACACTCTGTATATCTGGTTTGGTAACGACAGAGGATATCAAAATACAGGTCAAAATCATGATCATGGCGATGCAATTCGAACAAGAAATTCTAGACAAACTGTCGTGACGACGAGTGGTGTATGTGTCTATAGTTGAGGGAGGATACTTGAATGGGAATCTGATGGCAAAACAGCCGTTATGTCCAACATAATATAAAACAATATATGATAATCAAAACATGATAAACAAAAGAAGATGAAGAAGGCCGCTCTTAAAATGGACTCCGGCCGCCAGCTAAGCGAACAAAGCTGTAGGGGACGTTTTGTCCAACAAGCAGCCTCAGAGTCTCCACCGTCGTGAAGGCGTTGACATCAGATGAGCCATAGACTGCAAAGCCGCTCTGCTCGGCGACAACACCAGGGTCGCCTTTCCGTGATGCAAAGGAACCGCTGCTCGAGTCGGCTGCGAGGTCGAGGAACACTTTGCGTGTGCTGCTCGCCATGGCCGATGCCTCGGCGTTGTCGGACGGCGGCGGCTTGTTGGAGCCAAACACACGAAGCAGCAGTCCGACCAGGTTGCCCTTCTCCGGGGCCAGGGCACTGACAATGACGAACGGAGAGGCCGAGTCGTCATGGGCGCCGACCGTCCGTGCCTTTTGTAGGCTCTCGAGCGAGTTGAATGGCTCAATAATTAGGTCACCAGCCAGCGCTGGCGGAGTCTTGAAGCCGACCGTGTAGACCTTGCTAATACGAAGCGCACCAAGAGCAAATATGGCGCTGGCAGCATCGTCCGAGGATGAAGCAAGAACGACAGCAGTCCGGCCAAAGTAGGCAGAGGGAGCAAGGTCGCGGGTGAGTGTGCTCAGAATACCGCGCCATGAGGCGTTGTCGAAAACAAGTTGTGTGTTTGGTGACAGGGCGCCGTTGCCACCAAGGCCAGAATGACTATTGTTTCCATTGGTGCTATCGTTTTGGTGGTGATAGGGGCTGGATGGTTCTGAGACCTCAGTCGATGTTGACGGCGAGGTGGATGGTCGTACAATAATGGTATCAAAAATACCGATGACGCGGGCGGCTTCCGTCAAGATCGGCCCAGACCCGTCTCCCAGCGAAGAAAAAAAGGTGCTCTTGGAGATAAGGCTGGCGTAGGACAGCGGTGGGTGAAGATATGCGCCGCCAAAATTCTTCTGGTTGCACCAGGTCTCCACACGGTTCGGGCCTTTTGGCTGCTGTTCCACGACAGCGAACTGGTGAGGAAGCCCGAGCTCATTGAAACATTTGACATAAAACGGTGCCTGTGGTGTTCCGCTGCGGCTCGACGGGCTTGTGATGCCATATATAATCTTCTTGGGGAGCTGGCCGAGCATCGACAGCGCAGCGTTTGTTTCGGCAGCACTCATCTGCCCAGGCGCGGCAATGACGGGGAGCAGTGGGTGTGTGATGGGAGAGAAGACGTGGTTTTGTGTCCGAGAAAACTGGCCCATCTCACCCATGTTGACAGCTGACAGTGGTGGTCCATTCGGAAACTCTGCGCGGATCTTGGAGCGGAAGTATTCAAGCTCAAAGTTTTCGTTACGGTCGTTCGTGTTGGCAATCATCTTGACGATGTCGGCGTACTTGCACGACTCGGCGTAGATGGTTTGTGCCTCTGGCGTTGGCCATTTCAGTGTGCCAGAGAAGTCGTGGTAGGCAGACATGATGCGGCTGTTGCCACGACGTTCATATAAAGCTTTCCGAATGGTCTCGGGAAGCCACAGCTCGACGTCAATGTACTCCACGCCCCACTGAATGGCACGGTATAGGTACTGGTAATACAAGTCTGGGTTGTCCATGGGGAAGCGGCCATTCTCGCGTTGGCAGCGTGTTGTGAGGATGATGGGCAGTTCGGTCCGCTGCCGCAATGTCATGACTTGCTCGCCTACGTAACTGAGACTGGGAACGGCTGCAAAGGACCCATCGGCCAGTGGCTCTTTCAGCAAGTCGACACGGATTTCGACGGCATCGGATCCAACAGTCAGGATATCGATGTTGGGAAGTGCAACGCGAACGTCGGGGAATGTGGTGGAGATAAAGTACGTCCGTGGCTTGTCCATGAGCGTCTGGTGGTGGTTGATTTGGCCGAGAGTAAAGGAGATGAATCGTGAGAGATCACGGCGAAAGAAGGGAGCGTTTGTGTAAAGGAACTCGTAGTCACACTGCTCAGAGAGAGTGCAGTCTGGTGGCATGCCCAAGCTGACACAGTGTGCGTTGATGGTGACCACCAGGTCTTGGTTTCTTGAGCCGATATCCGTTTTGGCATTGTCTGCGCAGATTCCAATCACGCGTTCCTGGTCTGCTACTGATATGGCCTCAAAATTTGGCCGTTTGCAGAATGGCTTGCCGAGAACTTCGGCGAAAACCGAGACAATCTCGTCCTGGTCTCGTCCATATACGATGACGGCGATGCGTGTGTCACCTCGTTGCGGGCCGCTGCCGAATTTGCTGCCGATGGCAAGACCGGACATGGGAACAGAAGCATCGAGAGACGGTTCTGTGGCAGATGAGCCATCGGACGGGCCCTCCGGCTCTCTGATATCCATCACGTCGTTCGTGACGGTGGTTTGCCGTGGTACGCCTGTCGGCACAGAAGGCATCTGCTGGACGGCAGCCATGCTTTCTGGCCGGCCGAGTCGATATATCGCCGGTGAGATCTATGAGAGGTCGTCGACAGTTGTCCGGTTCGCTGTTTCTGTCTACTCAATTTTCCGTGTAAACCAACTGCCGATTGTTATAGTTTTGTGAAACAAAAAGCCGCTTTCGTAAGAGAGAATATGTGCATATCCTGTCATTCAATGTCTGGTGTAACTGTGTTGTCGTGTTATGAGAAAATGTCCGACGCAGTCCTGATCAGGATATAAAGCGGCTTTCGTCGAACAAGTCGCAGCAGCGCAAGTGTGTAAGACGAATGCTGGAACAATAGGCTAAGCCGTAAGTTGACAGGCAGTCTTGAAGAACAAAAGGCGGAATTTGTGTGAATGAAGAGGTGGAATAGTTCGGGTGGAATATCTGGGTTGCAGGTGGAATATTTGATACAGCCGGAATATTAACGTGATATTGGGGGGATCAGAAAGAGAGAGAGATGAGAGAGAGGCGAGAGAGAGAAAATGGCAGAACGTTGCACTGGAGAAACAAAAGTGACTGTAGCCAGCATAAAATGGTGGGTGCAATTCGGGGGCAAGCGCTGTGAGAGGGCGAGACAGGCAGATAGACAGGAAGACGGAAAGGCAGAGAGAGGGAAGAGGCAGTTTGAGAGAGAATATGGCAGAGGGTGGGAGTGAAGCGGGTCGATGAAATAAACGCTTTGATGGGTATGGAGCCTGGCCGGGACAGCTGGGGAGATATTCCGCCTTCGTGGGGAGGTGTGCTTCGTCTGCCAGCAAGTAAGTCGCAACGGTGCCGCGAGAGGCGGTGCAGGAGATGCAGGTAAGAGACCAAAGGCAGAACGGGAAGATGGCTGGCCTGGCCTTACAAGAACATAAGAACACAGAAAGCAAAAGATGGTCGGTGGAGGCGGTAAGGCCGGCCGCTAGGCGAACGAGGGACTGGGAGCCCGGGAAGGGGAGAAAAGGTAGATAAGGCGAGCGGGAGAAATTATTAGTGGTCCAGGCAAGACGGTGTGATGCGGACCAGCTATGGGGTGCTCATGTACGTGTCGGGGATGGTAGAAGAAATTCTTCCAAGAAAGTTCAGAAGCTCGGCGAAGACCACGGCCGCGCGCGGTATTCAAATTCCGTGGAGGCGAGTTGGATCAAAGGAAAGCCAAGAGCGTAAGTGAGGAGAAGAGACGGAAATTGTGAGTCCAGAAGGCTGATCTCGGGATGAGAGCTGGTGTGGTCGTGGACACGAGCTGTGTGGATTGGTGCTGTGTTTTGGCGATGGCGATGTTCGGAGACGATGGATGGGGGATCGCAAAAGAGGGGGGAAAGGGCGTTTGATATGCGTAGGCCAGGGGCAGGCGCTTTAAAGAAGGTCGCTCTTTCCGATTCTGTGAGATGCAAGTTGCAGCAATCGCAGGGCAGGAACACCGGTCGTCTGTGGCATGGCCCAGTCGGACGTAGTTTCCTAGACGGGGACGGAAGCGCTGGATGAGAGTGAAGAAGCTTTGGGAAGGTGTTCGCTGCTTCGCTTCCTTCGCAGGAAGGACCGCCTGACTGCGATTTCCTGTTTCGTTTGCTTCTTGCGATCGCTCTTTCCTCCAGTCTTGTGGAGTTTCACGTGGTGCAGGCGAGTAGGCGATTCAGGACCTTCATCGTCGCCAGTCTGGGAGAACCGGAGGGAGGTGGTTTATGCTGTTGAAGAAAAAGAGGAGAACCTCAATCAATCCATCACCCGTTGTCTGGAATTGCGCAAAGGGAATAGTTAGGATCCGGGGTGCCAAAATATTACGCCGATGGGAGGCCAGACTTTTTGCGCACAGCTGTTGCTTGGCGAGCTTGGGTTGCTTGGATACCTCACACTCTTAAACCCCAAAATACGCTCCGTACTGCCGGTTTAACGCCTGCAATTGGAGGAAGCAGCGACCCGGCCTTTCGATCGTATGGGGCAGCCCATACGGAGTACATAGGGAAAGAACAGGGGGTGCGCCTCTCACTGCGCCGTAGCAGTGGCAAGAAACAAGTGAGAAGCAAATTCCCCGCCCCTAGGAAGTGCTCCTCATAAGAGGCAACCTGCCAACCGATTAAAATCGCCATTAAAATAGCCGTTCCACTCCCACCCCGCAGAGAAATAATAGGGCCTCCGGGCCAGTGCACCACGCCTGGCTGGGAAGTCGCGACGGGGATATGCTCCAATTAGTAGCCAAAAGAGGAAAGAGGAAGAAGCAAAATGATTTGGGGAAAGAACGACCTTGCGACACGCGAGGCAAAGCGAACAAGGCCAAGGATGAGGTAGCTCAAGGAAGGCACGACTCCGCGGGGGAAGGAAACATTGTAAACACGCAAATTGTGACCAAAACAGCAAAAGAGCCATCCATCATCCATATTCCACGACCCATATCCCACGGCCACAGACCACATGCCAACAACGGGTGCATGCTCCGTCCTTGTCCAAGGGCCCCGAATTGTTCCACCACAGACGCACGAAGATCCGTTGGATCTGCCAGGGTCTCCTTCAACCCTTCCATTGGGCCTGCTGCCGCCGCAAGAAAGAAAAAAGAAAAGGGACAAAACTGCGGCTGGAAACCAGACAAGAAACAGCCAGGACCCAGACAAGACGCGGGCCGCCCTACGCAGCGATAAGAGTCGGGCGTTGTCTTGCACAAAGAAGCACTGCACTGGGCCTGGCCACTCGTGAGCGAATACGAGCTTCCGTGGTAAGATGTCTATTGCCACCTTGCTCGAAAAAAAGGCAATCCGAATGGCAAGCGAGATCTTGCAGGATACCACCAGCCATCTGTGTCAGTGGGAATACACGGAGAACTATGTGCATTGTCGGCGGAAGACATTTTCTGGATACTGCCCAGTCTCAATCGGAAGAAGTACGGCAGTAGAGAATCTCGGGCATTCGTCACGGAGATCGACAGTCGGCGTTTTTTTGGCCCTTCTTTTGATATTCTACTCTGTCTTCAAGATCAGGATCGGATCCGTCACTAACACGCTTTCTTTTCCCTGTCTAGATTTGGTTCTGAGTGGCCGCCTTCCGCCGACTGTCGAATACCTCTGACAGCAAAGGACCAGGGGACAAGGGTTACAGACTTACAAATTCACAAAACACAAGGGGAGAGTTTGCCCCGTGTTTGCGGGTTTGTGGGTTGATTGCTCTTTTGCCCCGTCCAGTCAACTGTCAGTGTTCGTCGGAGGGTTGCCTTCCCCGAACGGGACGACCGGAGGCAATGCAGAGAGAAGACCAAAAATCCACCACGACAGAACACGACAAAACGACAAAACAACTTCAGTTTGAGCACAGAAGAGCACCAACAACCCACAATCTGCAACCAAACCGGCGTGCCGTGCGAGGCTGGCTGCTACTGGGTTGCCCCACACGCTAATGCTCCCAAGAAGCCTCAAAGACAGTTTCGCAGGACTCCCCAGTGCTGGGCAAAGGACGAAAGATTCTCCGCCAATGAAAGGCAGTCAAGCGGCGCTGGTGACCGAGGCTCCACGAGATCTGACATTTGGGATATGGGGTACTATTACCACTCGACAATCGAGAAAGAAAGAAAGAAAAGGTTGTGAGATTGTGGGTTCGTGGGTCAAGAAAATGATCCAAGAGGACGAAAAGTCAAGCGGAGCAGAGACGAGAAAGCTGCCAAAAAAGCACCTGGTGCAACTAGCCGACTTTCGGCTTCTTCACGGCCTGTCTCGAGAATGGCAATACTGTGTATCTTCATGGGTGCAGCATCTTGTTAATTGGGGCTGCAAGACAGGCATTGGCATCGAGCCAGACAGTCCAGTCCAGTACGAAATCTCATGCGAAAAGACAAATTGCTTGCATGGACATGAGGGGGCTGGCCGTGCTCAAGAATACGTCGAAGGTATTTTACGAGTGCATTTTGCCGACAGACGGTGACACAGCAAGCCAGAACGGGACTTATACGAACACCCATCACCACTTGCAGAAAAGTGGCTTTTTTCTGTGTCCCTGTGTCTCTGCCTGTGCCTGTCAGTGTCGTTTTGCTACCCGGCCTGCGGTATCCTCGTGCCTTTTAATAGGAACATGGGGATGTGGACATGCAAGGGGTCACACACGACACAGGGATCGAATGAGAAAAATGTCCGACGGAAAGGCCGTCTTTTTCTTTTGTTTCCGGGTCTTTATCCAAATTAATCCCTATCCACACTGCACCTTCTGCTGCAGTCTTCCTACTGTACATATACTCCGTATTCACGATTTTTTACGACCATCCACAACCGAAACGGAGCCATTGTCCCTTCGCGGGCAGCGACGATCACTTCCCGCCTGTCCCCACGGAGGGCAAGCCAACAGGCTGAATGCCGGCGACGGTACGGAACCGTGCCCTCGGGATCTCTTGCTTGTGAGGCAAGCACCTTCGGTCCAAGACTTACATCTGCCACCCAACTTACAACCCCAGAACGATATCGGCCTGTTTGCTCCCAAGCCGTTTCGAGTGTTTCTATTCTTGGGAGCCGGGAAGTTTCGAGACGGGCTGAAACAATGTGCAGATCAACAGTCTCATCTAAACTAAGAGAACCGTCATTATCATCACACGTCCACAAAATAACGGCATCAGCTCAATCATCTTCGGTCCCAACAAATGCCATATTATTTTCTGTCTAGCCTTTTTTTTTCTTCTTCTTTCTCTTTCTTCATCTTTCCTTTCTTCAGTCTCAGCAAGACTATCTTGCCATTGTGGGCTGAAGATGCAACTTTTTGTTTCACAAGCGAGTTTGACAAGTGTCAAGATATCTCAGTCGAGAATTACGGTTGAAAGGCAAACCATCTATCTATTCCCGACAGACAAGTGTCTATGAGTCGGCAAAATGGCAGGGTGTGTAACCACCTCGGTCAATAACACGTTTTCTTTCTCTTTTTCTTACGAGCACGGGCGGAGTCAGAACGGAGCGGCAGTCTGCCGTGATAGTGCCGACTCCGCATCCTTTTCCCCCTCCGCACTTGCTATAAGCCGAGAAACAACCAAGGGCCAGCCGGCCGGCCTTAACAGAGCTTGGAAGAGAGTGGGAAATCGCAGATAGCGGATGTCGATGTCCGGAAACGTTCCATGATTGGGCTTGGCCCGCACTAAAAAAGAAAGAGCAGGGCGGACAGAAAAAAACAAGTCGGTGACATGACTCAAGGCAACTGGTTTTCAAAGAAGCAGACTTTGTCCTCAATTTAATTGGAAACATTTTCAGTGTCCAAACATCTTCAGATCTTTAGAAAACAAAGCATCACGAACGACAACTACAACCTCACTTCGTGGCGCTTACATCGCTCCGTATCCTCCAATCTCGCTCAATCTCACGCACCACCCACCACTCACTTATCACCACCACCACTCCACTTACAACCATGCCGAAGCTGTTTGACCCCGCGCCGGAGCCGGTATCGGAGCTGGGCCGGTTCCGGATCTTGTCGACGACGTCGAGTCTGCGAGTGTCGCCGCTGGCACTGGGTGCGATGTCGATTGGCGACGCATGGAACGACTTCATGGGCAGCATGGACAAGGAGGCGGCGTTCAAGCTGCTAGACGGGTACGTGGAGAGGGGCGGCAACTTTATCGACACGGCCAACAACTACCAAAACGAGCAGTCGGAGACGTGGCTGGGCGAGTGGATGACGGCGCGGCAGAACCGTGACCAGATTGTGATTGCGACCAAGTTCACGTCGGACTACCGGTGCTACGATGTCGGCAAGAACAAGAGCCCCAACAACTCGGGCAACGGGCGGCGCAGCATGCGCAACAGCCTGAAGGATTCGCTGCGCAAGCTGCAGACGGACTACGTCGACATTTTCTATCTGCACTGGTGGGACTACTCGACATCGATCCCCGAGATTATGGACGGCCTGCATGCGCTCGTGCAGTCTGGGCAGGTCATGTACCTGGGCGTGTCGGACACGCCGGCATGGCTGGTCAGTGCGGCCAACACGTATGCCGAGGCGCACGGCAAAACGCCGTTCAGCATCTACCAGGGACGGTGGAACGTGATGATCCGGGACATGGAGCGGGACATTATCCCAATGGCACGGCACTTTGGCATGGCGATTGCGCCGTGGGACGTGCTGGGCGGCGGCAAGTTCCAGTCCAAGGCGGCCATGGCGAAGCGCGCGGCGCAGGGCGAGGGGCTGCGGACACTGTTTGACACGCCGACGGCAGGACAGCAGTCGGCCGAGGAGCTGGCCTTTAGCGAGGCGCTCGACAAGGTCGCAGCAGAGCACGGCGTGGCGTCGGTGACGACGATTGCTCTGGCGTTTGTGCTCTCCAAGGCACCGCGGGTGTTCCCCGTGCTGGGCGGGCGCAAGATTGAGCACTGGGACGACAACATCCGGGCGCTGACGATCAAGCTGACGGACGAGCAAATCGAGTACCTGGAGAGCGTGAAGCCATTCGACTATGGGTTCCCGCACGACTTTACTGGCCGGGACCCGCTGATTACGGGCGTGTCGACGGGCCAGGTGGCGATGGGGTCCAAGGTGGACTACTCGCAGCCCTTGACGCGGCGGATCTGAGTCTTTTCGCAAAGAAACGCAAGGATAGAATGTATATAACAGGCTCGGTTAGAGGTCATGATGAAAATAATACGATATATACGTTCGGTAAGAATTTATGAAGGAAAGGCTCGCTCTATTTTGGATCACACCAGCCCCTCACAGCTCGGATGGGCTATCATGGCGGTGATAGACTCGTGTCCCTCCTACCCACGTCTCACGCACTCTCATACTCCGTAGCTCTTCAAGGTCATACTCGCCCAGTGGCCGATCCAAGACGACCCAATCCGCCAGTGCTCCAGGCTGGATCACGCCAGCCCGTCCCTCCAAGAAGGCACCGTATGCAGGGCCCTGTGTGAAGCCCACCAGTGCCTGGTGCAGCGACAAAGCCTCGTCTGGGTACCACGGCTCCGTTGTTCCGTTAGCACTCAGTCCGGTATGCGGGCTGCGCCGAGCCACGGCTGCATAGATGCCCTGGGACGGGTTGGGCGGCTCAATGGGGAAATCACTGCCCAACACGGGTGGCGGCAGTCCGTCTCGAAAGAAGGAGCGCATCCGGTACGCCTCGTCTCTTGTACGTTCCGGGCCCAGTCTCTTGGCAGCGTAGGCCATGTCCGACGTTGCATGCGTCGGCTGGATCGACGGCACAATCCCCAGAGCATGGATCCGGGCCTGGTCGTGCAGGTCGATAATCTGGGCGTGCTCGATGCGGAAGCGGAAGCGGTCGCGCTGGCAGTCGGCCAGCGGTCCTGCAGGGGGCTGGCATAGTTCCACCAAAGCAGCCTCAAAGGCGTCGACGGCGTACCGGTTGGCCAGGTCGCCAATGGCGTGGATGTTGACCTGGAACCCGGCGGCGGCCCAGTCGTGCGTGAGTTGGGTCAGGACCGACGCATTCACCAACAGAGAGCCCTTGGTGTCCGGGCGGTCGCTGTAAGGATCGATCATGGCGCTGCCCCAGCTGCCGAGGGCGCCGTCGGCAAAGAGCTTGACGCTGCGGATGGACAAGAAATCGCTGCGGCCTTCTTGCTGGCGCATCGTGCTGACGTCGTCTGGACAGAACGTGTTGCGCTCGGCACACTCGACCATGGCATAGACGCGCATGGTCCAGCCCTCGTCGACGTGGCCGGTGCCACTCACACCAGCCAGTTCTTGGTACAGATGGAGGTCCTCGGGGACGACGCCGGCATCGTGCATCCCGACAAGGCCCATGGCCCGCATCTCGCGCATGGCCGAGCGGATGTACTCTGTTTTTGTCTCTTTGCTGGGCTTCGGGTAGTGCGCCATCACCAGGTCCATGGCGTTGTCGCAAAAGACGCCAAGGCCGGGGTCACGGACAATCTCGCCGCCTGGCACGTCCTTCTGGAGGTCGTCCGGCAGCAAGTCGAGCACGGCATTCGACACCCAGATGCAGTGGCTGTCCACGCGGTCCAGCATCACATACAGTCCCTGCAGCTCGTCCGTCTTGTCGAGCAGATCGGCCGTCGGCATGCCGCCCATCGCCATCTGGTCCCAGCCGAAGCCACGCAGCCACTTGTCCGGTCCGCCGGTGCCGTCATTGGCGTGCGATGCAAGGTATGCGTGCAGGCGGTGCCGTACGTCGGTGTCGTCAGACGAGCCGAACAGGTCGACGGACGACAGGAACTCGCCGTAAGCAATAAGGTGGCCGTGGCCATCCCACAGACCGGGGATCACATGGCCCTTGATGATGGAGGCTGACGCGGCCGTCTCACTGTCAAGCGACTCGGGTGGTGCCACGTTGGTGAAGCGCCCGTCCTTGACACTGAAGCAAAGGGACCCTTGTCCTGGCTGGTCGTCTGCCAGAGTCGTGACGCTGTCGTAGCAGTAGGTCGAGATTGACGGTGCCGATGTTGCCGCTGCTGGTGACTGTGTCGGCGCCTGCCACGGCATCTCGCCGCCCCGCAGGCACAGACCGGCGAGAGCCAATGCACCGGCTGCTGCAATGCTTGCCGCTCCCAGAGGAGACCATGGCGATTGTGAAGCTGGACGCTGAGCTGGACGTTGAGCTGGAGATGAGGCTGAAGATGAGGCTGAAGATGGTGGCATCTCTTTGTCTCTTTGAGGTCGCGTGTCTGCCATATTGGCGTTGTGTGTTGGTGTGGGATGCCTGTCGATTAATGTCTGGGGTGCGTGTGCAGCCGCCTCACATTGGACATCAATTGGCTGTACCTGGAT
This sequence comes from Sporothrix pseudoabietina, assembly GCA_019925295.1. Lineage (NCBI taxonomy): Eukaryota > Fungi > Ascomycota > Sordariomycetes > Ophiostomatales > Ophiostomataceae > Sporothrix > Sporothrix pseudoabietina. The sequence goes on along the minus strand of JADHKS010000021.1, from coordinate 567,353 downwards.
CGTCCAACTGGTTGGTTGACATTCGATATCGAGATTTACAGGTGGGATGGCTGACGGGAAAGGAAAGAGCTTCGGCAAGAGCTGTGGGTGAGCTGTGGTGCGCTGTGGTGAGCCGGTGAGGGGCGCTCCCGATAAGGTAGGTACACACCAAGAATAAAAGATAAGCTCAGGCTGTACCGATCGGCAAACCACACAGAAAATACGCCATAATACCTACCAGCATGTATTACACATGCTCCAGATAAACATACATTCTGTTCGCGCTATGCGGTCTCATTCTTGCTTTTTGTCGTTTTTAAAAGACTTTTTGGCGTGCAAGATTGACGGGGGTTTTCGGCAGGTGTACCTTCAAACGGGCAGTGCGGCGCCGAGTGGGCAAATGTGCAGCAACTACCAGTCGCTGCTTCTATCATGCTTGTGTCCAAAAGGAGAGAAGACGAGGACAGTTGAACGGGAGCGAGAAAGGTGATTATAACGTATGAGTTGTCTGTCTGCGATGTCCTGTGAAGGACCATGCGGCATGTAAATATCGGTAATATACAGTTTAAGGTAGAACGAAAAGAGACAAAAGAAGCTTCCAACAACGGAGTCCTTGGATGGTATCCTGAACAAACAAGCAAGAGAAAAAGCTGAAAAAAAGAAAAAAAGACCAAACCCTTCCACTCAAGAAAAAACCAAAAATGCTAGTGATGCCAAATATGCTGCAAAAAACAAAAACAAATATGCGTAGGGCTCTAAAGGTGCCCTTTCCAAAGATATAAAAGTAGTTCTAGTTGCCCAAGATCATAAATGCCGAAACAGAGATTGCCGGCCCATTAAAAAAAGAAGAAAAAAATGGAAAATCGAAACCAGATGACTGCATCTAGTTTGGTGTCTTGGCGATGACGGTATTGCCCATCACAAGCACCAAGACTGCGCCGTTGAGGGCACAAATAATGGCAAAAGAGGCCCAGACGGCGGCTGTACTGGCCAATGACACGGGCCCGCGGCGGGCCATGAACATGCCAAGGGCGGCACAGGTGAAGCCCAAGCTGGCCATGACGCCCATAATCACACCGGCATCGACCTCGACGCGCAGCTTGTGCTTGCCCGTCTCAATCAGGATGCTGGCCACGCCCAGAACCACCAGAGCAGCCGTGAAGCAGCCGACAGTGCCCCAGACGAGCGTGGTCTCGCGGTAGCGGGCGATGCGCTGGTCGTTGATGGAGGGCAGCGCGGCGTAGTGTGTCTCGTAGCCGCGGGGGAAATCGCTGTCGCTCGCAAACGCGTCGTCTTCTTCCGTGCTTTCGTGGTCAACATCGTCGTCGCCGCCGCCGTCGCCGTGGTGGATCTCGACCGTCTCGTTGCCGTTGCTGGACAGGCCGCGTTCTTGGCGCGAAAGCGCGTCAAAGAGGCCGTTGTCGTCGCCGCCGCCGCCGCTACCCAGTGTCGTGCCATAGCTGGGGAAGCCGGCACTGTTGGACAGCAGTGGACCGCGGTCAGCGGCGCCCTTGGAGGAGCTGCGCGACGCCATCCACTTCTTGGCCTTTTCGATGGGCACAGTAAAGAAGGAGACAAGTGTGGCCATGCCGGGAAAGTCCTCCTCATCGTCCGGGTGCAGGTAGATGGCGTAGCCGCCGCTGCCTCCGTTGCCGACGTCGCCGGCTTCGCTGCCGTCGTCGTATTCGTTCCAGTAATGTGTTTGCACGGGTGCAGAGGCGAGGAGAGTAAGGCGGCGGCCTTTGGAGGCGGGGCGTGGCTGTGGTACAGTAGGCTGATTCGAGCCGGCGGAGGAGGACAAAGCCTGGATAGTGGAAGAGGAGGACGAGCAGACTTGTCCGTTGCTGGGGCGGCGGGAGTGTGTCTCGGGGAATTCGGGGGCGGGCAGCTCTTCCCGGGGTGTTTGCGGGGAGCTGCTGAGTGGTGTAGAGGCGCGGAGAATGACCAGCAGGTCCTCGCAGTGGCCCTCGAGATGGGCAAAGTCGCGGCGAGTAAAGCTCTTGGGATCGGACAAGATGTTGTCTGCGAAGCGGAATGTCAGGGCACCAGAGCCCGTCCATTTCTTGTATTTCTTGAGGATTTTGCGGAAAGCAACCACCTGGGCGTTAACAAAACGGGACAGGTCCTTGACCTCGTCTTGCAGCTGCAGTGTGGCTCGCTCGTACTTGACAAAACGCCGCTGACGCTTCAGCGCTGTTGTGCCACGAGCTGCTGTGCCACGCAGAAGCAGGCGGTGGATCTGGTCAGAGAGATGTTCTGGGAAAAGCAAGAGCGTTAGTTACAAGCAAACAAAAGAAGAAGCCAGTGTGGCAAGAGAGGCCATTCTTGCAAGGCGGACACGTAGGACAGGCTGAACAGTAGGACGAGCCGGGTAGACCGTCACACGGTTCTGAGGACGAGCACGCAAGAGCTGGGAAACCAAGGACAAGGCCTCCCGTCCCATGTGCGGGTCTAGAACACACACAGAAAAAAAAAAGACGAAAAGTCGAAAAGACGAGGAAAGGGCAGTGTGACATACGTAGTCGCCGGTTGATCTCGTCGGCCTTGGTGGCTACAAAGAGACCGACACGGTCATGTTGGCGGCAGAGCTCGTCGTAGAACTCAGCCTCGAAGCGATGTAATGCGGTATCCGTCTGGCCGGGGATGGTGATGGCGGAGGCCTGGTGCCGTGTGGTGTTGACCTTGATAAACTCCTTGAGGGTGTTGTAGTCGATGTTATGGATGCTCCATTCCGGAACCGACTCGGACTCGAGCCGGCGCCCGAACTTCATGGCTGAGAGAGAAGCCGAGGGAGGGCGGGGAGAGAGGCGGTAGATGTATGTGGTGGTGATGATGAGAGGCCGAGGCCTAGTTCCACTTCAAGGTCGACGATGGCTCCAGAGATAAGATCGTTGATGGTGAATGAGAGTCGAATTGGTCAATGCTGAAGAAGGATCGAGAGATTCGGTAGATAGCTTCGAGAAGATCTGAAGTCGAGAAGATCTGTAGTCGAGTCGATGATGATGTGCGAGCAAGGGCACAAATGCAGAAGAAATGAGCTTAAAGATGGACCGGGGTTTTGCAAGAGAAGCAGAAAATAATAGGGAAAGTGGTCGTGTGAGCACAAGCCATAAACGGACACCAAGAGGTTCAGAAGAGGAGGGGAGGGGGGCGAAGAAAAAACAGAGACATGGACGTAGGTATTTAGTCCTCAGAAACGATAGGGCCGGGAGAGTGTGCACAAGTGGACGAGCTACGACGTGCTACTACCACGGGAAGTAAGAGACAAGTGCGGATTGCAGATGAGAAGTGATGGATAGGGGGGTGGGAGGAGAAGAGAGAGTAAAAAAAGAAAACGGAAAAGAAGAAGGGGGGTGGGTTGTCGCGGGAGTTGGGAGTTGCAGTCAATGTTGACTCCCGGGGTGCGCCTCGAGATAAGAGGCCCAGGAAGTATTGAGATAGGACGTGCGTTGGGCGATGGTCGCAATCAACAATCTGGGGGAGACTTGGGATTCGAGATAGCAGATAAAGCGAGCTGAGGCCTTTGCTGGTGATATGGAGATTTGGTGATTTGGTAATAGATTGATAGAAGAAAGCTGGGCCGAGGAAAGATGGAAAGAGAGAGGATGAGAAGATGGCCAGCGTTGGAGACAAAGAGAGAAGTAGAAAAGTACCGAGTACAAAAGAAGGAGACGGAAAAGTGACATAAGTGACAAAAGACGTAAAAAAGAAGCCAAACGAAAGCGAACAACCAGGTTGAGGCCACAGAGATGCGCAAAGAGTGGAAAAGGCAGACCAGCGTCAGGGGCAAGACGACACAAAATGACTCTTAAACCATCGAGCAGTAGTGATCAGAGTGTCGTGCTGTTCTGCATGCGTGAGGTGGTTGAAGCGGAACGCAGCTGTGCAATACCGAGTTACCGCCAGAATCGAGGCTTTCGAAGGGTGTGGGAATGATGAAGTGGAAAAGTTTGGGAAGGGGGTGTACAAAAGGCCGCGTGCGGTCATCGAAGAGGGAGCCAGTGGAGAATGTGCGTGGAGGCCTGGGAAGTGGAGAAAGAAGAAAGAGCGAACGAGGCAGTGAGGCAGTAAAATCATATGCGTAGGAGCACAAAGCCTGAAAGTGGAAAGAGCGCAGTCGAGCCATCTTATGCAGGGGCCTAGCGGGCTCTTGGCGCACAAGTACCAAAATACGGAGAACTACGTCGTAAAACCGCATAGGAAAGCGCAAGTATAGTGCCAAACTGCGCTGTGGGTTGGGCTGGTAGGGCGGCCTGGTCTGGCCAAACCTCCTATCCTCACAGTGGAGGACTCAAGTACATCGTGCTCCGCACAGCGGCTGGAAAAGTTGGAGAAAGGCAGGGGCGAGAGAAGGAGCGAGCTGGCGAGGCAGGAGTCGGGCTGTTGGGGCAGGAGCCATTGGCAAATCAGGGCAAAAGGTGCAGAGTGGTGGCTTCCGGCTGCGCGACCACGAGGCAGGTGCGCAGGTTGATTCTTTCCTTTCTGGTCGTTGGATCTTTTTGGCTCTCAACCTGTAGCTTGCGCAGTTGCTTTCCCGTGCACCAGCTGTTGGAGGCCAAGACGGCCGCTCTTTCCGCATGTCTCATGAAGCAATCTTGTGAGTGCCTCTTTGCACCTTCCTAGATCCCGCAATCGAGCCAAGTTGCTTGCGATCTTGTGCAGGGGAAAAGAAAGAAGGCGTGCTCGGCGGGGCACGCTAACAAAGGAGCCGAAAAGGCGGCAAGCACAACGGATGATGGGCAACAACAAGAGAAGGAGCGCGGTGAAAACTTTGAAAGCACTGAGAAAGACAACGAAGCACAAGACTCACAGGCACAACTCGCAGGTACGGTTGGTGTTACGTCGTAGACAGTCAAGACGGCGCCGTCGAAGAGACAGTGGCGACGTCAGCGAGAAAAGCGGGTCTAGACCAAAAGCGAGTCTGGGTAGAGCCTGCGAGCCTGTGTCGCGCCTTCTTGTTTTGCCCTGTATTTCTACCGTACATTGATTAGGAAGGAGGCAGAGAGCCACTCTTTCTGGAGGCGACTTTGGTATTCGTACTCCATATTTTGCCAGGTCTCCTTCCCCTTCAGGGAGATGTGCGCCGGCTCCTTCTTCTTTGTTGGATCTACCATCTACTTTGTGATCTGGGACAGAAGCCGCGACCTAGTCACAAGTGCAAGCGTAATTGCAAGTGCAAGTGCCTGATTGCGACCCAGAGGACATGATCTACGCCAGCGTTCGGCTTTTGGGAGCGGACTTGGACTCACGCAGCAAATGTCTCACCCTGCGCAATTTGGGCCGTACGGAGTACATACTGTTACCTATGTGCTGAGATTTTGAGAAGGAAGAAGGATTGAATTATAAATAGATATATACAACAAATTGTTCACGACTCACGCTCTGAAAGAAGCTTTTCGACGGCGCCTCAATATTGCTTCTTTTTTTTCTTGTGTGCTTTTGATTTTCATTGTCACCTGCACACTATCAGATGCCAAATTTTCTGACATTTCGCCTACCTGGTGGGCCATTGCCAATTTTGACTGTCATACGGGACCGTCCGACGGTCTCGGCCATTATGGCATTTTGACCTCTTGACTGCTTTTCACTCTTTTTTCAAAAAAAAAATTCTTCCTTTTTTTTCGTAACTTTTTTTGTCCTCTGCAGGGCGTCTTACCTACTCAAGTAAGTCTCCCAAGCATCTCCCCGCCGTCGACATTGCCACCGCCCACCCTTTTCCTGTTGTTTCGGCCTCTGTTCCGCATTAAACACACGGTTGTCTTTTTCGTTTATTTCTCCTCATCCTCGACCGTTGCCTTTTACTACTTGCCGTCTTACTTTTTCATAGCCCTCTCATTCTCCAGAAATAGAGGATCCTCTCTCGTGAGATCCATTCGGAAAACAAAAAAGTCATGCTAGTCGTCTGCAGTCGTTTGCGGCCGATTTCCTCGAGTACACCTCGACGTTGCATCCAGACCATTGCTCCACAAAACCCACATTGGTCTCGGCTCCTTTCAGTCTGTGATCCTCTCAGCCCTGCATTTTTGAGGGGCTTTGGTATTTACAATGTACTGAGGCATGCCATCTTGACTTTGGGCGGTAATCTGGCTCTTACAAGATATAAACCCCCACGTATGATGCAGTTGTATTGTTAAAAATCGAAAACGGCGTTCATTTTCAGCTCTTTACGTTTACATCTTCTTTATTTTAAGCCGCAGCACAACTCGAAGCCGCCGTCCGTTGGTGGTGGAGTGATGGAGCCGTCCGTATGCGCCGGTCTTGTTGTGAACGACGGCTGGAAGTTTCCACTCCATGACTCGGGACGATGCCTCTGATCCTCCACAGCTACCAAAAGCTACCAAATACCCCGTCCTCAAAGAGAATCTGGATCCGCTTTCTAGGACCCGTGCATATTTTTTTTTTTTTTTAAAAAAAGTTTGCCTCTCGCCGACAGCAATTGTGTTATTTGGGTTAGACCTGTATATGAGTTTTTGCCTCAACGACCTCGTCTATGGAATATGAATGCCGCCGGCAGATTCTGGTGTCGTCGTCTTCTGTTTCTTCTCTCGCATTTTTTCTTCTTCTGCTTTTCTTCTCTTTCTTCTTTATCATACTTTTACTCGACATCGTAAAGGTTTCCAGTTTTGCTCACCCACTGCCATTCACAAACCCATCCACTGTCCATCCATTGCCCATTTCGCTGTGATTGGCTACAACCCCATCTGGATGGGACCTGCCCTTGTTTTCGTTTCTTTTTGCTGGCAGGCTGGCTTTTTGGTAGGAAGCCGTGGAAGCCATGCTGCAATGGGAGGCTCTTGTTATTCTGGCCAATCCCGTGTCGTAATTCACACACGTGTGCCCACCCTTGAACGTCGTTGCATTGAAACTGCGTAAACACACCCCTGGTCAACATAGGAAATGCTTCGAATGCAGCAAAAAAACAGACGCAATAAAATATGTGCAGCAGAGACAAGCTCGCTGTGATGATGAGAGAGCCAGGAACGAAAAATGACAGACGGACCGCGCGCATCTATGCCTTGTTTGGAATGTCAAAGTATGGCTAGAGCAGAGAAAAGCGGCACGGCCCTGTTTATCGTTTTCCTTGGTCTTCTGCAGTGTTCTACGTCTCTTCTTTCCTGTCTCCATCCTTCGTTTGCCTTTCTTAATTGTCATGGATCTCGGAGTCGGCTACTTCGTTTCCTGCGCTTGTGGGCAGCGCATTTACCGAAACGAACGAGAGCTCCGTCCAACGGAGGACCTGCATTGGGTGTCATTCTGCAGAAATGGATACTCTCACGTAACAAAATATACGATGAGAAAGAAATGGATGCCACGAAGAGATCTCAGTCCTGGCGGCCCCGGAAACAAGCGAACTGGCTCAAGATGGAAGAGGCATGGCAGAAAAAAAAGAGGCGCTTTCAAGAAAAGAAAATCTTGCTGCCCCGTGGACCACAATTACGTATATTCGGCCCTCACAAACCATGACAGGGGCTCCATTTTCTGCAAATTGATACCCGCGGTCTGCCCATTATTAGGCAAAAATGACATGCAGGTCGACGGAGTATGCTAACAGTCGTTACGCGTCGAACGTCATAAACGCTGCAGACAAGAGAATGCAGTCTCCACGGAGGTCGGGCCAGTGCCACAACAGCGATGAGCGAAAGGCGACGATGCCGCTATGATGCCTCGAAAGGCAACTAAATGCTGGGCATACGTCTTATAGGCATTGGACAACTGTCAGAGGCCGACTACTCACACATTACCTATGCCGATCGTCCGTTTTCTTAAACAAGGAGAAGAAGAAAAATGGAAAGAACCACGGACTTGATCACCTCGACCATCACGGACCGCTCGGCAGACCTTGTCAGAATCCGGAACTTGCCCGTTGATCTGCCAATCTGGAGAACGGGGAATGCAATTCTGCGTGGGCAAAGCACGCCGGGCGTACGAGCTCGATAGAACAAAGGGCCAAAGTACATGTACGCACAGCCCAGAGTGTCTGAGACATTCGAGCTGTCAAACCCGATGCGGCGGGTCCAGCGGGAAGCGGTGCAAAAAGAAAAGAAGAAAGTCCCCGGTAGTGATCTTCAAAGCGGACAAAAGTACTCTACGGAGTACGTCGTACTCTCTGATAAATTCAGATTGTGTACGAGATTATGGGGCTATCGACACTACCTGGCATTCCATACATCGCACTATCACGATGCATCTGACAAAGTGAAAGAAACGAGATATCTTGGTAAGCATTCAATCGAGCATCACATCTAGACAGCCCATGAAAATAGTGGCTGGCATCACGCGAATAACACCTCGAAAGCGGTTGACGGCAGACGGCAGACGGCAGACGGCGACATCGCATTTTGGGGTAGACGCAGGGTCGTAATATGACAAACATTACTGCCTCTCTTCTGGGAAACGCCGACAGGCCGGGTCTGATCATGAGTCCACCCTTTGACCAGGTTGACCTGGCTTTCCATTTAGCTTTTCAGCGCAATTTGCCTTCCACGCCCCGTCGAAACTGCTGCAGAGACCCCCATCTTGCAAACTGTGCAGATAGAAATGGCTCTGGGCCTGCCCAGGGGCGTACGCGCATGATACGTCACCGTGAGTGACAAGAAAAGAAACCGTTCAGTCTCTCTGCATTTCAGATCATCATTGGGCACTTGGAGACGCTCCTGCAATACTCTTTGCTGAGCATAAAAATCTCTTCGATTTTAACAGGAATAATGAAAAAAATTCTAAATACGAAAAGGAAAGAGCCCAAAAATTATATAACTCGTTTTTATCTTCGCCCCTCTCACATAGGACCATCTCATTTAAACTCCCATTTAACTCTCATTTAACTTTCATTTAACTCTCATTATGAGGACAGAGATGAACTATACGGCCATTCTAGCACAGTACATAGCCAATACACATTCAATTGAGCTATTATGAAGCAGATATAACTCCAATATGAGACCTCTTCCGCTCTGAGAATATTCAGGCAGGTAGCTCATCCCATAATGCCAATTTGGCTGTGATCCAAAGGAACGTAGAGTGAGATGAAGCATCTCATGTTTACATGAGTGTGTATAATGGAGAGTTGACCAATCACAGTGCAGCTGTCTCCATACTATGGGTCCTTCACGTGACAGTAGTACAAAGGCTCACCGCCTTCCTGATCTATAGTCCAGAGCCTGGAAGAACCAGCCACAGCGGCCGTTCCAGTGCCAGACCGCACTGCGGGGCCCGGCCTGTGGCTCCTTCTTGTAATGTACTGGCAGAAAACCTCTCTCCTTATCTGCCGTATCAATGGTTTTTTAGCGGGTCCAGCAAGAAAAAAAGTTTCGATTGCAGCGCCAAAGCGAGAAAGCCCGTATTGCACCAAAAAGTCGAGCTTCTCAAAATTTGATTTGATATCTACGAATCGTCACAGAATGGCACGGCAGTAACCACACCACACCACGACCCTTCCACTCGACACCCCTTATTGCCATGGCCGACTCGAGCACATCGTCGCTCACATCGACCTCCCACACCCTCACGATTGCCACGGCGAATCCGTATGGCATGACGGCCCCGGGCTCTGGATCCATGCCGTCGCTCGGTGACATTGCCTCGGCGCTGGCGTTCCGCGACTCGACGCGCCGGAAAACGCGCGAGGCGTTTCTAACACCGAATGCGGCGCTGTCGACGGCGTTGTCTGAGATTACACAGGTGGCGCTGGGGACGTTTGCCGGCCAGATTAGCGATGAGCAGCAGGAGCGGTTGCGGCAGATGCACGCTGCCACGGCGGCACGGAAGAAGCGGAGGAGAGCCAATAAGGCTTCCAAAGAGATTGGAGACGACGGCAACGGCGACAACGACGACGACAAGTTTGTGCGCCCCGTGGGCCCTCTCCTCAAGATCCGGCGGGTGCACGTGAACGGGTTTGAAGTCCCCCAGATTTGGCAGCAATCGAACCGCATTCTGGCGACGAGCACACAGCAGTCGCAATCGATACTCGACCGATTGGAGAAGGAGGATGCAGACGAGGACGCAGAGGAGGATGAGGACGCGGACGAGGATGAGGCTGAGTCGGGAGACGACGGAGACGACGAGGAGGCCGCAACAAACGGTGTCCACGCCGGCTCCGATAGCGAAGACGAGGAAGGTCTGCTTGAGGACGACCTGGCTGCTCTTGAGGCCGAAGAGGACGAGGACGATGAGGACGACGAGGATGTGAGCATGGGCGAGGATGGCGAGGAGGACGACAGCGACGAAGATACAGGCCACGGCCCGGCCAAGGAACTTGTCGAGGACGCCGACGGCCTCAACGACGGCTTCTTTGACCTCAACGAGTTCAACAAACAGTCACAATGGTTCGAGGCACAAGACGCCCGTGCCGACCCCAACACCGACGCTGCAAGCGAGGACGACGAGCTAGACTGGCATGGCGACCCCTTTGCGGCGCCCATGTCCAAGAAGGAGAAGGCCGACAACTCGAAGAAGACCAAGAAGGGCAAGAAGGGCAAGAAGGACCGCGATGAGTCTGATGAGGAAGAGGATGCCGCCGACGACTCGGAAGAGGACGGCCCGCCTATCTTTGGCAACATGGACTTGGACGCACCTTCGGGCGAGAGCGACATTGAGGACATGGACGACACCACCAACGGCGGCCTGGCCAATGGCAACAGCAACTTTGACGACGGCATGGACCTGACGGCCAACGACATCTTCTACAAGGACTTTTTCGCACCACCCGCCAAGAAGCGCGACGAGCGTGCCCGGCCCGGCCGCAAGCCCGCCCAGGCTGATGGCAACGACTCCAAACAACCCTTCCAGCCTGACGAGGCCGATGTCCAGCGCGCCATCAAGGACGTCCGCCGCGATCTATTTGAGCAGGTGACGGACGATGAGGACGCTGAGGACTCGGAGGGCATTGACGCCCTGTCGGATGTGTCGGCAGGCGACGTGCGCAGCCGCCGGTCTGCACACGAGCGCCGCCAGGCCAAGATTCTCGCCGAGATCCGCCGTCTCGAGGCCGAGGCCGTCAAGGAAAAGAACTGGACCGTGTCTGGTGAAGCCTCCGCGTCTGCGCGTCCCGTCAACTCGTTGCTCGAGGAAGACCTCGACTTTGAACACATTGGCAAGCCCGTGCCCGTCATCACACAAGAAATCACCGAGGACATTGAGGCCCTGGTCAAGCGCCGCATTCTGGAACAGTCCTTTGACGAGGTCCGCCGGCGCTACGGCACTGGCTTTGGCGAGAACGAGGACGGCACCCGTCGCGGCCTGATTGAGATTGACGACAGCCAGGCCAAGAAGGGTCTGGCCGCCGTCTACGAAGAAGAGCACCAGCAGGCCGTCAACCCGGACACGTATGTGTCCCAGTCCGACGAGCGCGTGCAGGCCGAAGAGCGCGAGGTCGAGCGCATGTGGCTCGACGTCAGTGCCAAGCTCGACGCCCTGAGCAACTGGCACTACAAGCCGCGGCCCTCGGCGCCGCAAATGTCCGTCGTCGCGGATGTGGCGACGGTCACCATGGAGGACGCACAGCCGGCGACGGCCCAGGGCGTCAGCGGCGGTGCGAGCATGCTGGCCCCGCAAGAAGTGTACAAGCCTGGTGCGGACAAGAAGGACAAGGACAAGAATATTGTGGTGGTTTCGCGGAGCGGTCTGCCCGTGGCGCGCGACGAGATGACGCGCGAGGAGAAGCTGCGTCGCCGTCGGCGGAACAAGGAGCGGATCCGGAAGAGCGGCAGCGGCCTGGCGACGAACGGCAACGGCACGGCGGCGACGGGTGTGTCGGCGGCTGCCGGCAATGGCGGCGCCAACGGATCTTCTGCAAACGCCTCTCAGGCCGACACGATTGCCACCCTCAAGCGTGCGGGTGTCAAGGTGATTGGTCGCAAGGGCGAGCTGCAGGATGTGGAGGGCAACAAGCCGCAGGTGTCGCGGGCCTTGTCGAGCGGCAACTTCAAGCTGTAGTCGGAGATACTGGGAAAAGATTGGGAAGAAGGAAGAAAGAAGAGGTTAATTTGGGCGTCATCCATATCATCTGCATCATTCACAATCATGTTTACTCGCGTTATTTCTTCGTATGTTTTACTCACATCAGGTTCACTGTTTGTTCTACTATTCTGCTACTTTTATTCACATCTGCATAGTTGGGTCAATCAAAAAGCCAGTCATATTTGAGAACATGAATCACTGCACAGCGAGTTGTGTAGATGTGCAATTTTGTATAATTGTGCAATAGTATTTTATCATCAGAGAAAATTGCGTCGCACGAATTGAAAGTATCAAAAAGATAAAAATGCAAGACACTGTCGTCAAAACCGAACAAAAAATTCCAATTATATACACGCCCGCCATAGAAGGAAATTAAATCCGCAAATAAAAAATCCAAACATTTTTTGTGGTGTCCCAGAAAACCAAATTTGCTCAAGAGTAGATGTGTGCTGACCCCGGGCCCCAATAACGCCAATATGAAAAGCACTATTTTTTTTGTTCGTCGTCGTATAACCGTCTAGACCGTGAGGCCGTCTTCGTCGTCACTGTATTAGAGATACCATGGTATCAATGTATCGTGTCGTTGCTCGGCGCTTAGTTGTCAAGCCAGTCCAGCAGCTCGGGCGTGAAGTAGCTGACAATGATTGTGGCACCGGCACGCAGGATGCTGTCGTGGGCCTCAAGAGCAGCCTGCTTGAGGTCAAACACACCGGCCTTGGCGGCAGCGTGCAGCATGGCGAACTCGCCGCTGACCTGGTAGGCGGCAATGGGCAGATCCTTGCCGAGCTCCTTGGCGTCGCTGATAATGTCAAGGTACTGGCCCGCAGGCTTGACCATAATGACATCGGCACCCTCGTTGATGTCGCGCACAATGGCACGCCGAGCGAGACCGCGGCCGCCGATGGGGAGCTGGTAGCACTTGCGGTCGCCAAAGCTGGGGCACGAGCCAGCAGCCTCGCGGAAGGGGCCGTACAAGCAGCCCGAGAACTTGGCGGCGTAGGACATGAGCATGGTCTTGTGGGCAAGGCCCTCCTCAATGAGCTTGAGCTTGATGGCACGGATGCGGCCATCGTTCATGTCCGAGGGGGCGACACAGTGAGCACCGGCCTGGGCGTAGGCGACAGCGACGTCCGAAATACGGTCGACGGACATGGCATTGTTCAGGCTGCCGTCGTCGCGCAGGATACCGCAGTGGCCGTGCGAGGTGTACTCGCACAGGCAGACATCGACGGTGATATACAGCTGGGGGAAGCGCTGGCGCAGCAGACGGATGCCGCGGATAACAGGGCCGTTCGGGTCGTCGGCAGAGGTGCCGAGCTGGTCCTTGCTGCCGGGTGTGAGGGGCACACCGAAGAGAATGACGGAGCGGAGGCCCTTGCGGATCAGAGGTTCAAGGAAGGGAACCAGGCGGTTCAGGCCAAAACGGCGCTGGCCGGGGAGGGCGGCAATGGGGGTGTCCTCATCATCTTGGTCCGAAATGAAGAGAGGGTAGATGAGCATGGACTTGGTGAGCTGACGCTCGGCCTGCCACGAGCGGACGAGGGGGTGGCTGTAGCCGCCATGGAGCTGGCTGGAGATCTCGCCAGAGATGCTGACGCTGGTGGCAGCGGTGCTGGTATAGGACATGGCCCGGGAGACGTGGGAAGAGCGCGAGGCTGTGTCGTCAAAAGAGACCTCGGCGCGGCGACGAGGTTGGCCGTTGGCGTCGCGGATGGACAGGTCCTGAACAAGAGTCGAGAAAGACATTGTGGACTGCTGGGTGTAGATGTAGATACGAAGGAAGTAGAGATTGGTTGTGTCGAAAGACTGAAAAGATTGAAGAAGAGCCAGACGTCGACAGATGGTTTGAGAGGTTTTTGTTGTTTTGTTTCGTTTTCCGAAGAGCGACGAAAAAGTCAAGAGGCGAAAAAACGGGGTAGCACCACCTGACAAGGACGGCAAAAAGTGAAAGTCGACGAAAGAGCGAAGACGGAAGACGAGAGGCAGCCCAATTGCAATTGAGCACGACGATTAGAAAAGTTGGGAAGACGGGATGGCGGAGAAAAACAAAAGAAGGAGAAGAAGTGAGGAGAGTCTCAAATACGGAGTAAAAGGGGAGCTGAGGAAATATTTGGAAAGTGTCAAACAAAAACGGAGTGCCGCGGAAAGAGCGATTGCGAGCGGAGGGGGAAGGAGCGACCGACAGTAGGAGGGAAAAAGGTGAGTGGCAAAGGTAACCGAATTTATCGCACGGGCAATTGGCCAACGACGGAGGGCCGAATGGGCATAATGGGGTTGGGGTGGGCGTGAAACACTTGTGAGTCGCTGCTGCCGTTTGGAGCAAGTTGTCAGGTGAGACCGGCCGAAAGAGGGAGGCGCGAGGGTGCGAGCGAGGGTGCGACAGCGAAACATTCTGCTGGGTCTTTCCTGTTTTGCAGGGGCCTCGGGGGATAGAGCGGGGCTTGCAGGGCACTTGCCATGACAGGCAGTTTGTTGGTATTTCTCAGATGTACTGTTGCGCAGAACAGTCGCAGCGGGGTACTCGCGGGCTACAATAGCGCGGGCTGATACGCTATCAGTTTTGCGCCCCTGCGATCTGGGCCATGCTCGGCCATTCTCGGAGAGTTGGGGCGGTCAGGTGTGTGAAAGTGCGCCAAAGCGAGTTAGTCAGGCGCTGTTGCACTGGAAGAAGATTTTCACAGCAAAAAGAACAAAAGACAGCGATCAGAGCCCGGCGAGACCAGCCAATGAGGCGGCCGATGTTCAAATACGGCATTTAGAAAGACGGTCGATCCCATCTGTGCGGACAATTGTCAATTCGTGTTGTTTACTTGATCAATTTACTTTTTGTGGCACGCCGCGGACACGGGATAGAAGTGATATGCAGACAAACGGACAGATTTCATTTCATCCGTCCTCGATCGTTTTTGGTACGACGTACATTGCTGTGTTACTCCGAAGAGAGAAGGAACAGCGGTCAAGTCCTGTGTGACACCACCTGTATTATTGCGCGGTGAGGGAAGGAGCACCGAGGCACATGAAAATTTGATACTCGGACAGGAAAGAGCAAACAGACCAAAGAAGATGATGACCAAAAACAAACGCAAGAGCAACCAAGGACCCTCCAATTCGAGAGATCTGAATGATTTGTGAGGTCGAAAAAATACACCTTTTCTATCGCATCAGCAAATTATCAACAGAACTCTACAGTTTCGATGCCATTCGGATGCCATGTGCAGACATCCACGCCCGAGTTCCGAGTTCGCCTCGTGTCCATCACGAATTGACCTAAAATTGAGTGCCTTCTCCTGTTTGGGCTTAACAGGCGGGCCTGTTGTAAATTGTGGGTTAGTTGCAAGTTACAGCGGGTCTAGGGGCGGGTAGAGGGTTTTAGAGGCCTAAGTATGGAGCGATAAGAGGGGTTTACTCCGTACAGAGGGACCCTGACAGAAGGAGCGAGCATCGGAATATGGAATCACTTGGTGGCTTCTATGGGTGGTTTTCTACGCAGTATTATTCCACAGTCCCATTGATGGGACATCACTGCAACATTGAAATTTTACAAAAACATTACGGTCACCAATAGTACGACTGAACAATTCAAAGGCCAAGAAGAGTACCGTTGATATGGGGTATCAATTTCGTGTCTGCGTCTATATGCAATAATGAAGATAATGGTACAGACAAAAGATGTTTGTAAAAGACAAAAGAAAGACAGAAGAAATCCAATATACTACAAAGCGCTCGTGCTCATGCTCATCCATGTTTATCTCATGTTTCTCATAACAGTCGCCGTCCCCATCTAATAGCGCGTGCGTCTGATCCGGCGGCGCGTGGTGGCGCCGTGCATCTTGGCATCGCCATAGGCCTCCTCGCGAGGACGGCCCGTAATAGAGCCCTTGATCTTGTGGTAGGCACCGCTGATGCGGTCGCCCATGGTAGGCTTGACGCGGGCTGTTGTGGTGCCGGCGACGGGCAGGACCGACGAGCGCTGGGCAGTGCGGCGGTTGCTGCGGCCACCGAAAAGGCCGCCGCCACCAACGGTTTTGCGGGTCGTCGTCCGAGTAGTGCGGACCTTTGTGCGCGGCGTACGAACTTTGCGGTGGAAGAGACCGGTGCCGGGGCTGCGGGCAGTGCGGGTGTTGGGAGACAGGAAGCCGCCGGTCGTGCGGGGCTGCGTGGTGGTGTGGTTCCAATGCATTGTAAAGGCTGTTTGTGGAGTTTGTAAAGTGTTTGTTTTGCTGATGTTTTGTTGATGATGATCTTCTTTCTTTCTCTAAGCTGAGGCGAAGAGACGACAGAGACGACTATTTATATAGACGAAAGAGGGATAAGAACCACTCATAGAACATCAACTATTCCCTCTGTCCCTCCATGACATCAGAAACCCAGTGTCGACCGCATCTTGGTATGAACGCATCGTCATGGCTTTGTGAATGACTTTGTGAACAGGCAGCTCGATCGAGGTAGCAGGCAGGGGTCTCATGCAGCCACCCTATGATCCTGCGATGCAGCAAAGTAGCCACCTTGAGAGGCCTCGCTGTGACCATATTGGCTGCAAGTTGGGCTGGTGTGCCACCCTCTTGAACAGAGTCTTCGTCATAGTCGAATGTCGAATGAGAACACGAAGAAGGACAAGACCCTGCTTCGATTGTCTTCTTGTCTTGTGTCAGGGTCTAGTTCAATGTAGTTCATATGGCGCGTCCCTAACGCCCGCTTCCCCAGATTTTGGCAGGTGTCGACAGAAAATGACGTCATTTCCACCGCTTTTCAATATATTTATGGGCAGCCACAGAGTAAAGCCATTTATTCCAGAACCGCAGGATCCTCCAACTTGTAACAAGGTTGCAGTGCTATATTTCCCTGTTCTGGTTCGCAATTTTCGACTGCTTTTCTCAATCGAATTTAGTATTTAACTTTTTCTTATTGTTATGACGTAGAAACACCTGTTAACGTCAATTTTCCACAAGCAGTCTTCTACGACATCGCCAAGAACAAATGACGGCGGTTGCATCCGTTTGACATCAAGACCATCATCCTTTTGATCCCTTTGCTATTCTAGGAACATGCAGTAAATACAGACAAACAGACAAACAGACAAACAGACAAACAGACAAACAGACAAACAGACAAACAGACAAACAGACAAACAGACAAACAGACAGGCAGGCAGTTCTATTCCAACTATGTCGCGAGGACTTCAAGATTCCCTTTTGTGCATCTACGGCGCCGTCGTCAGGTTCTTCTTGATGGTGGCCACGTCGGCATCCGAAAAGCCCAGCGTCTTGGTCACATAGCCTTCAAAACCGCCGTGCACCTTGTCGAGCTCGGCCAAGAAGGCGTTCCAGCAGACAACACGCAGGTTGATCAAGTTTAGGAAGCCGGGCGGTGTCGCGGCATTCGCTGCTGCAATCGCTTCGGGGCTGTCGCCGGCCTTGGGTGTCGGCACACCGGCGCCCATGCGCGCAAACTTTTCGAGCTCGTCGCGGACGGGTTCGGAGCCGATGCGGGAGAGCATGTAGTCGAGGGCAACGGTGTCGGGGGAGGCGCCGGCCAGGGTCAACAACAAACCGCCGAGGACGCCAGTACGGTCACGGCCGGCTGAGTCGTTAGTGTGCGTAGCTTAGTGTGCGTAGCAACGAGGTCAACTAGATATTAGAAAGGGGAGGGGGGCTTACCCGTGCAGTGGAAGAGAAACGGCTCTTGGGGCCGGTCGCGGACGTGCTCGAGGAGCTGCTGGACGGTCGGACGGTATGCGTGCAG
Organism: Sporothrix pseudoabietina; assembly: GCA_019925295.1. Classification (NCBI taxonomy): domain Eukaryota; kingdom Fungi; phylum Ascomycota; class Sordariomycetes; order Ophiostomatales; family Ophiostomataceae; genus Sporothrix; species Sporothrix pseudoabietina. Next base: position 549,677 of record JADHKS010000021.1, on the reverse strand, counting down.
AACGTCCATGTAGGTCTGGGCGAACCCGGCTTCGCCAAAGCCCTCGGCGAACGGCTCCAGCGAAACATGGGGAGTCGCTTCGGCCGTGTCCTGCCAGACCAGCGTTACTTTGTCGGAGGGCTGCGGATCGGGTGCTATGGCGTGCTCGCTTTGCGACCGGAAATCAAAGACGCGACGGATGCCGAGGTCGTCGGCCAGTGTGGCTTTTCCCTTGTCGGTCAGGCGGGCGAGCATGCCGCTGCGGAATACAAAGCCAGGCCGCACCGTGGTGTCGGGCAGCTTGCCAAGGTCGCGCGCATTGAAGGTGCCCTCGATGTTGACAAACGGAGCCTGCGAGAGGGCGGGGATAAACTGTTCCGGGGTGAGCCGGATCGTCACGTCGGTCTCGCTCAATGCGAGCAGCTCAGCGGCGGAGAGGGTCATCTCGACAGGCTCGGGGGAGTTTGACGTAGGGGAGTATCGATTGGTAGAATAGTCTTTGCGATTGTCTTTGAGACAGATGAATAGCTTCGCTTCTAGAACGTAAAGCAACAAAACGGGAAGCAACGACTCTCTGATACGAGCTTGACTCCTGATGAGGGGACAGAGGGGAGCACCTGCCTGTTTTGTAGCAGCCAAGGCCGTGTGCCTGGAGCGGGTTTCCCCGCGTGGTGCCCCTCTTAATCCGACGCCAAACAGCCAAACAACAGCGATGCAGCTAAAGGTATTACAGGGACCACTTCGCTAGCACCGACGGTCAAGTCCTACCCCGTATCTCGCTTAGAGCTCCAAACTTTACGCTGGAGAGAAAGAACATCTTCAGCTAGGACACTGTTGTCCTTGTCAAGTCCTAAGATGCAACCGTTATGTTCATTACAACCTGTGGTATTCATTTGTATTTTACTTGTGTGAAAGACAGTAGTGAACTTGGCGTTGTAGTCGATGTTCAGTGAGATATATTTGTTTCATTACAATGAGTTTATTGTGAAGCAAATAAAATAAATTACTGAAAAAGAACACAACAAATTATGATTTTAGAGCAATAAATCATATAAATATATGGTAAAATGATGTCTATCAATATGAATCGCTAAAATAATACCTAAACGCCACCCAGAACCATTTTTGTTAACAGTGCCCAATGTATTTGAGCAGCCCATCGGTTCGCCTTTCTTTCCATCATTTCCATATAGGACTGGTATGAAACTATGGCAAGTTTCATGGGAAGAGAAGACGAGGCAGACACAATATGCCCGCTTTTCGCTTTCGCTTTTCGCTTTTCATCCCCCACCTCACAACAACTCAAAGTCGTCCAGCTCGTCGCGGTACTGCATAATGTGCCGCTTGATCTTGCTACCCACGGTCCACGTCACAAAGTCCTCGAGACTGCGCGTCACCAGGAACGCCGGGTCCGTTATTGTCTCGGTGCCCACGCGCACGTGGCCCTGCTCAATCATGACGGTTGCTGCGTGCACCGACTCGGCCATGTGCAGGCGTGTCATGACAACCGGCAGCCGCCGCCGTGCAAACGCCGAGACCGTGACGTTGTGCTCGACATTCGACAGCTTGTCCTTGACGCCCAGGATGCCCATATCGTGCAGTTTCTCCATTAGCAAATCTTCGTGGCGACGGCGGACGGCGCTGTCGGGCGGCAGCAGACTCAGGCGGTGGGCAAGCTGGCGGAGCTGACCGCACAGGCGGTTGTACGAGTGATAGTCCTCGGGTTTCTGGATCATGTAGCGGCGGATGACGGCGGCGGCGCGGTGGTCATTGTCCTGTTTCCAGGTCGTGAAGTCGACCTTGCCTGCGGAAGTTAGTGGGTGAACAATTTTGGCGCGAAGAGAAGGAGAGAGAACATACGCAAGAGCTTCTGCTCGTGATGCTTGAGTTTGCGAACCATCTTGGCGGGTTGTGGTGGTGGTCGCTTTGAAGTGGTTGATCGTTTTCAAGAGAACATAAGTCAAGCCTTTCACCTCTTCACCTTTGAGAGGCGGCAGAAAAAAAAGTTGATGGGCAACTGCAAAACTAGCGGCAGAATCATCAGGTCTCTTCACCGCCCAAAGATTGGCGCCTTCCTTCCTGATTGGCCAGCCTTGTCTGTCTCGCTAGCGCGGCTGAGTCATTCTAGGAAACAACCCCCGACAGCCGTACGTGCTTTCCCCGCGGGTGGCTCGAGTGCACGCGCTGCCTAAAGCGAAACCACAACGGACCTCCCTGGATATATCAACCTTGTCTTTGTCCTCGCAACTTGACTTCCTACAAACCACGACAGACGACATCCACGATCGCCACAATTGCTGCACACTGCGACACTTTCCACAAGAGTCAAACGTCCAGCAGACTCTTATTGTCGTCCACCAGCATCGTCGCGCGCATCTCTTTCTTCGAATCTCCCGCATCTCCCAGCCTCTTCTTCTTTCGTTGTGCTCCGATCAACATGGCCACCCCGTCATTTTACGAGCTCTACCGTCGTAGCAGGTAAGCTTTCTGATGGACAGTCTGATGACAAGGTGAACACAGACTGACGTGCGTCTGACAGCATCGGCTACGCCCTCACGGACACGCTCGACGAGCTCATCTCTGAAAACCGCATGGACCCCCAGCTCGCCATGAAGGTCCTCGCCAACTTTGACCGCGCCATCGCCGAGAACCTGCAGCAGCAAGTCAAGGCCCGCCTCACCTTCAAGGGCTCACTCGACACCTACCGCTTCTGCGACGAAGTCTGGACTTTTCTGATCCGCAACGTGCAGTTCAAGATGGAAGGCGGCAGTACGCCCGTGACCGTCGACAAGGTCAAGATTGTCAGCTGTAACGCGAAACCGGCGGGTCCATAAGCGGCGGCGGCAGCGGCAGCGGCACATCTTTGGCCGACTCCTATTCGTATCATTTTTCGCCGACACGCGCTGTTTTCGTGCTATTAACTACCTTTTCTCGATATGCCTCATGCGGCATGACACACCACCACCGACCACTCGGATGACGAGTGGCATTGATTTTCACCGGAGCATTCGGAACTATAGGCGTTTGGCAATGGGTTTTTGCTATTTCATTGATTTAGTTGTCTCGGCTTTTGACTCTCTCGCAGACGTTTCTCACAGACGTTGCCAGAGCCTTGTATTATATTATCATCGGATTTGCTGCAAGAGGAACAGCTCTCGGCAACTACATCAAAGTTGCAAACTACTGCAAAAAAATCATAAAAGAGCTTTCAAACGTATTCTCAGTTTCTATATACACTCTCGCATCTATGCAATGTACACGTGAAGTGCCATGTTGTAACGTATCGTACAGTGTTTAGAGTGCAGTCTACCCCGACAGACTGGCCTCTTCCGGAGACGGCCCCTCGTCTTCAGACACACCAACAGCATGCGGCACACCGTAGGCGTTGGCTTTTTGTGCCTTGCGCGCCTTTTTGGCGTTCCTGCTGCTGTTCTTGGGCCGTTGGACACCGCCCATGGCCTCCCGCAAGATGTTGTCCATCGGCCGGCCACGGTCGCGGCTCGCATCCGCCACCGCCCAGATGCGCGCATCCTCTTCTTCGATGCACCGCTTTGCGAGGGCAGCGGCTGCCCGCCGGCTGATCCATGGCTGCCGGCGAAGACTTGCGGCATGGGCGGCAATGTCAGCTTCGGTTGAGTGCCGGCCAACCTCTGCAGAAGCAGTCCCAGTCGGCGTGGCCACCTCGCTATCGCTCGATGCCGTCTCCGCCGCCTTCTCCCCAGTCTGCACCAGCTTGAGCTCCTCGTCGCCCATCAGCTCGTAGACGTACTCAAACGCCTGATCCAACGACCCGCTCGTCGCGTTGGCGTACACGACATCATCAATCATCTCCGTGTCCGGCCTGAACGCAAACGAGCGCATCTCGCGCACAAGGAAATTGAGGTGCATGGGTTCGTGGCATGCCTTGAAGAGCAGGCGGAAGGTGGCGCGGTTGGGACCGGCCGGGCACAGCTGGCGTACATGACGGTACAGATCCAGACCAGCCTCCGCCTCTGTGCCTGTTTCTGACGACGGCGACACGGCAGGCGCTCTTTTGGGCCCTGCGATCGTGGAAGCTGCCGCTGTGTGTTGCCTGTGCGACTCGAGCATCGACTCCAACACAACATTGAACGCTGCAATGGGCACGCTCCCGTACTGCCGCTTGAGGTCAAAGAGAGCAGCAATGGCGGACTCCATCGTGGCGGCCACCGCTGCTTGGGCCGCTTTGAGTTCGACGGGGTTGCGCGGTGTCGTAGCTGAGGGCGGTGCCGTCAACCGCAAGAAGATACTCCGCGTGCTGCCCTGGTCCGGCACAATCCCTGCATTGTTCATAATGCACAGCGCCTGCAGGGCCTTGTCAATCGCACCCGCTTGGGCATAGCAGTCCAGCATCGCCTCAAAGTGCGGCATGCTGAGTTTTGTGCCCCGTGCAGCGAGCATCTGCATCGTTGCCGCTGCCAGGTTGGCGTCGCCGTGCTGGGCCGCCATGTTCAGCACATCCAGAGCCATGGCGTCCGACGGTGTGACCAGACCGTTGCCTCCCGGACGAACGACGCGGTTCCACACGTAGGAGAGGCCGCCAAAGTGGCCCGCGCGGCAGCAGCAGTCCAGCAAAAAAGACCACACATTGAGGGAAATCGTGTTGCCATCCTGCAAAAGGCGGTGGTTGATGATCTGGAGGGCGTCGTCCAGAAACCCTTCCTGGCCGAGCACGTACACAAAGATGTCGAGCAGCCACGAGGGCACAGGCTCGGCACCCGTTGCTGCTGCAGCCTCGGTCATCTCGTCGAGCAGGTTGAGGGCACGCTCGTACTGTCCGTCGCGCAGCAGGCCTAAAGCGACGCTCTGCTGGCCGTCGGGTGTCAGTTCGATCCAGCGCTCCTTCATCTCCTTGAGTACAGCATTGCGCAGAAGATAGTCTGGATGGACGGCCAGGACGGACAGAGCGCCGTGGAACAGGCTGGGCGTGCCCTCGAGGTTGTTCTCTTTGAGGGCGCGCAGCATGTCCTGGACAGCCTCGGCAGACCCGTTGACATGGCAGTTGGAGCGCACGAGGGCGTCATATAAGGCCGGAGTTGGTGGTTCGCCTCGCTCTTCCAGCAGAAATTGGGCGAACGCATTGATGCGGTTGAAGGCGCCAGGCGAGTCTTGGAGGTGGCGTAAAGTTGCGTAGATGGCTGCTGTAGAAGCTGCCAATAGTTCTCGCCGGTATGGTGGTCTCGATCGGAGAAGTGTGAGAACGCCGAGTTGGATCTGGTGGTCGCCCTCTAATGGACTGGTTGGTCGTGGTTGCTGTTGACTGTTGCCGTTGCCGTTTGTCCCTTGTGACGGATTGCTGCTATTTGCATTCGACAAAAAGCCCAAGCGGCCAACACGTGCCGTGGCACCGCCGTGCACATGCCGGGCTGTTGCAGAGTTGAAATTGAATGAAGCTGTTCTGGAGCAGCTTAACCGAGGTCGGCTTGATGTCGATGCCGGGGTTGCTGCAGCCGTCCTGACAGGCACTGCTGTGCATCCTGACCGAGCCTGGCGAGTCAGTGTGCGTCCTGAATGCAGTCGCCGGCTAGACTGTGTCGAGTGTGGCAATGGTGGCCTCGTCGTACTGCCGCCGTTGACGGCCCGGAGCAAAGCCGGAGCGTCAACGGACGGACAAAGGCACCGCCACAGGCCGTCGACGACAATCCGGGTGCCCGTCATGTGTGTCGAATGGAGAAGCGTCGCTGTGGCCTCAATTCCATGCGAAAGACGGGGAAATGGTTGTCGTGGGTGGTCGTGTCCGAAACTGCGGTTTAACGTTGCAATGTTGACTTGACGTTGGCCAACTTTTCTTCCTAGACTTTTTTTGGTGCCAATTGGCGGGTAGCTCCGCCTGCGTCGCATAGCTTCTTTCCTCTTCCCGCCCACATAAATCCTTGCCGGGAGGTCACGTGCAACATACATCTACGACGACAGTGATTGCGGTTACGACGTACAATCTTCATAAACGTATTTATCACTTCCATAACTTTACTGACAAGAATAGGTAGCGGTTCATAATGCTTTTATTTTATTTTTTGGTCGTCTGCTCGTGATCGAGCAAACGTCGCCGCCAACTATGGACATGCCCTCTCGGGCAAACCCTTTGCCGTGAAGGCATACGCCATATGTGCCTTTCGTCCCCTTGCCTCTTTCTTTTTGGTATGTTCAAAAATAATTGTCCGGCCTGTCTGCCCCCTCTGTGACAGGCCGTGTAGTAAACTCAAAAATCAAATTAGGTGTTCCTGTCTGCCAGAGCTGACGCTCGAGACAGGACACCAGGACACGATGATGTCAAACGGGCTGACGTAGTTGATGTTGGACACTTTCGCCAGGGACACTGTCCGCCCGTCGTCGCCGTTTTATCGGTGGCTCGATTCTCCGTCTTCTGCTTCCGGTCGCCGTCGTCGGTCTTCACCGCTGGCCACTCGACTTAGTCGCCACGGCCACGGCCCCGACCACCGCGCGAACCGCCACGGCCACGGTCACCCCGACCACGTCCGCCCTGGCCGTCGCCACGGCCGCCATTGTTGTGGTTGTTGTTGCCACCGCGTCCACCGCCGCGGAAGTTAGACTGGTAGTGGTGCTGGTGCTGGTGCTGTTGTTGTTGCTGCTGCTGCTGTTCCTTAACGGTGTCGATGATCTCGTCGGGCACGCGGAGGTATTTGATCTGTTTTTGTCAGCGCACGTCAGCAGAAAGAGCAGCTGCGAAACGGGTTGGGTGACCCACGTTGTTGCCTTTTACGTAGACTTCGGGTAAACGCATGAAGCTGTCGCCGTCCTGGTGATGTTAGCAGAAGTTAAAAGTTGATACGACGGTGGGAGACTATGGGACGCTGGGCTCACCGCATTGGTCTGGACGACCTCCTTCAGGGTAAGATTCATCCACGTGTCGCACTGCACAAGGTGGCCGTTGAGGGTCTCGCCGTTCTTGAGCTCGACCAGCATCGGGTGGCCCTGCGCGGCGCTGAGAAGGCCGAGGGGTAGCTGGGATGTTAGTGGGCGTGCCCATTCGGTTGGCAGGTTGAATCTTTTGCTGCTTACCATCGTGTCCAAGAAGCCTGCAGGGGGAGGCGTTCGTTGGCGAAAAGGTGGGAGGGGGGTGTGGGAGGGCGTTTGTGGTTGCGATGTTGATCGCAGAAAGAAGAAGAGAGTCAAATTCGTGACGGCCTCCAAAAGCGCAGGCGCTATGTGATCGTAGCAAGGGCGGGCGGCAGTAGCGACCGAGCACGCAGTCACCACTCAACGGCAGGCACGACCGCTTGCGCGCGAATTGAAGTGTGGCGCTGACAGCCTTGTAAAAAATTGTGGCTTTAGCGCGGTTGTGGGGGATGGGGCAGACAAAACAGGCCCAGAGCGCCATGACGAAGTCGCTGTGGATGGGCCCTTGATCAACTGCAGACGAATTTACGAACTACGAAGTACACATTTCAAATGTAACAAAATAACATGAAAATCAACATGAAAATCAACAATCTTATTTTGTTAGCCTTTGAATATCCCCCTCACCAGAAACCGGTCCTGTTTGAAGACAACATTCGGAGGCTGAAATCAGGCAGTTACAAAAAGAGTACCTCCTACGAGGTAAACGAGTAGCATGAAACCTGAGAAAAGAAAGGGCATCGAATATATATAATAGCAAACACAACAAGTAAAACAAAACAGAAAACATGCCTGCCCGGCCGTTAATTCTCCCCTTCCCCCCCTCTTCAGGCGGTAAACCGGTCGCAGGATATCATATCATGGGGAGATGGCGGCCTGTAAAATCTCATCCTCTTCCTCTCCAGCTCTCTTAGTTCAAGGGCAACGGCTCCAACGGTCTTTGTTTGTCGCCTTTACTACCTTTATCGACTGCATCGCACTTTCCGCCTTCATCGCTTTTGCCGACCTACGACGAGGCGTTCTCGCGGCTCTTGCGGTAGTTGGCCTCCTGCTCGACCTGCAGGCCGTCAATGATGGGCGCCAGCTCGCTCAGGATCTCGTACGACTTCTTGTAGTACTCCATCTGGGCGTTGATGAGCTCCGATAGATTGCGCAGCGGCTCGGGGGTGTCAAGCACGTTCTTCATGACACCAAAGGCCTCCTCGGTCTGTGTGACAAACTCGTCCTCGGCCTTCTCAATCTCCTCCTGGGCCTCGGGGCTCAGCTCAGGCTCCTCGTGCTGCTGGCTGGCCGCGGCGCCACCGACGGCGGCCGGCAGCTTCCAGGTGTTGCCCTTGACGCGGGCCTTGACGGCATCGAGCGACAGACGGCTCTTCTCGACGTTTTTGCGGGCGCGCGAGGCGAACTGCAGGTTGGTGTTGAGCGTGGTGTTCCAGCCAGCCAAGAACTGGCTCTGGATCTGGGCGTCCTGGGCAAGGCGGGCCTCGCCGACACGCTCCTGGGCGAGCGCGTACTTCTCGAGGGCAGTGGCGAGCGGGTCCTCGCCGGCGCCCGTGTTCTGCTGGTGCAGGGTCTGGCTGCTGGCGAGCGAGGCACGCGCAATCGCGTGCGAGAAGGTCTTGGGCTGGGGCTTGGCCGAGGGGGGCGCGGTGAGGGCGGCCTGGGCTTCGGCAGGCGACGAGGCAGACGACAGCAACGTCACCTTCTCAGAGACGGTCCGGCCGAGGTCGCTGAACGTCTCCTTGATGTTCGGCGGGTAGTCGTAGGGCTCGTGGGAGTACTGCGAGGTCACGGCAAGCATCTTCTGGTGCACCTGCTTGAGGGCATCGACCCGCTTCTCGAGGTCAATGTAGTCAGGGGGAAGCTGGGTCTTGTCCTCGACCTGGCCAAGCTGCTCCTTTGTGTACTGGAAGGTGCGCGAGGCAAAGGGGGTGATGGTGGCCCCGATGTTGCTGTAGAGAGTAGCACGTTAGCAGGATGTTTGAGATGGGCGGGTTGGAAGCACGGGCAACGGCACGAGATATTGTTCTCGGAAAGAAAAGGAAACGAGGGGTTGGTGCAAGCAGATCACAAACGACAAAAAATAGAAAAGGACAATAGACAAAAGTCAAAAAGGACATACGAGAAGCTCTTGCCAATGTTCTTGAAATCCATGGCTGCGGATTTTGTGGGTTGACGGATGTAGAGGATAGAAAGGAGAGTCGAGTCGAGATGGCGATGGGAAGTTGTGTGCAAAGCTGGTCTCGTGCGATCGTGGTGATGGTGGAAGGGAAAAGGGTGGAAGAAGGAGAAGGGAGGATCAGAAGCCAAACAAACGATGATGAGAAGATTCGTATTGGTGCTGGGTGCGCTGGGTCCTAGGGAGAGCTGTGCTTCCCTTAGCAGCGAAGGTGTCCTGTAATTACGCTTCTTACGAGAAAAAGCGTCGCAATACAGCTGCACTGCCCTGCAGAAACAGTTCCGTCCTGGGCGTAGCTCGTTGTCAGGGAAGCCGCAGGACGATCCTATCAGTGAGCGCCCAGGCCCAAGATAGGGGGAACTACGGGGGGGTGTTGCTACTCGTGGCGCCCGTTTAGGACTAGGCTGCAGCGAGAGGTGGTGGTGGTTTGCGTCGCCGTCATGCAAGACACTCGAAACACTGACGCACTGTGCACAAAGATAGCTCCCAGCTGCACGTGACCGACCCCGCTACTGCGATTTTGCCAGAAAGCGTGAACCAACTGTCAGTTATTGAACGGTTGCAGAAAGTTGTGAGACATGTGGTAGTCATTGCAGGGCACCAGGAAGACAGACACGCCAGGTTTGATTTTTACAAGTATTTTTCTCGACCTCATCCTGCGCAGTTCCTCACCTCACTTTGATCCGCATATCGGCCTGCAAATCGACTCAGCCAATCTGACCAATCACAGCACTGCTTTGCCAATTTGCTAGTATGGCTTTGCTGGGTGTCCCTCGCGCTTTCCGAATTTGCCCCGCCAAAGTTTGGCTTTTGATTTTGATGTGGGATGACGGGCTGGGCCAACGGCGCGGCAGGAACGACCGACCTACTCAATGGCGGCCAGCAGCAGCCCAAAGAAAAAGAAAAAAGAAAGAAAAAAAAAAAAAAAACTAGACGAGAAATTTAATAAGTGGTCGTAGGGAACTACCCAAAGAAGGCAAAAATGGCAGGCACGAACGGCAGGCTATGACTCGAACCTGCCCCGTAGGCGTAGCGTACCTTCCATACAATAAATATTTATTTTGTTCCGCGTTCTCCCTGCACTTTCCCTACCAGAAGCAGACGACATCTGGTGATCCCCTCACTTTTGCTTTTCGTACAACTTTGTGTTCTTACACAACAACCCCCCACCACCACAACCATGGAGTCCACACTGCCATTGCCCTTTGTGGTGAGTGTCCCGGCCACTCTCGAGACGCTCAGTGAAGGCCTCACGCCCGCCGAGATCGCTGTGCTCGGCACCATCTTCGTCCAAGCGACCTCCGACAACCTGTCGCAACTGACTTCGCTTTTGACTGCTCGCGGCGCTGAGCTCGTGCCCTTTGTCGACGGCACCGCTCTCACGTCTCCCGACGACGTCGTCACCCTCCTCAACCTCGGCGCCCGCCGCGTCTTTGTCCAGCCCGCCCAGCTTGCCGAGCTCGCTTCTACTTACGGCGCCCGTGTCGCTGCCGCTGTTTCGGCCACCGACGCCAATGCTGCTTCTCTGGCCAGCTCGACGACGGGTGAGCAGGGCGGCCTGCTTGTGACGGACCTCGATGTCGCTGCGGCCGACAGCAGTGCCTTCATCGAGGCCGCCGCGTCCACCAAGACGAACCCGTTCCTTTTCGTGCAGCCCGCGCTCGGTGCCGTCACCAATCCGACGGCGCTTGCGACTTTCGCAGAGTCAGCCGCCCGCATCCACGCCATCCCCGTCCTGCCCTCGACGGTCCTGACGACGGCCACGGACAGCCAAGACAAGGTGTCGGTGGCTGGCCTGCTGGAGGCCGCATGGCAGTCGGACCGCCCCGACAAGCTGGTGACGACAGTTGTCACGGACCAGTCTGGTGCTGCTCTGGGCTTGGTCTACAGCAGCGCCGCCAGTGTTGCCGAGGCCCTGCGCACACAGACGGGTGTCTACCAGAGCCGCAAGCGCGGTCTGTGGTACAAGGGCGCCACGTCGGGCGATACGCAGACGTTGTTGCGGATCGGTCTCGACTGTGACCGTGATGCGCTGCACTTTGTTGTCCGCCAGGAGGGCCGCCGGTTCTGCCACCTCGACCAGTTTGGCTGCTTTGGCGACTTGCAGGGCATTGCTCGTCTGGACCAGACGCTGCGCGCACGCAAAGCCTCGGCACCTGCTGGCTCGTACACGGCACGCCTGTTCTCTGATGAGAAGCTGCTGCGGGCCAAGATTATGGAGGAGGCCGAGGAGCTGTGCGACGCCAAGACCCCTCAGGAAGTTGCCTTTGAGGCGGCTGACCTGATCTACTTTGCTCTCACCAAGGCCACATCTGCTGGCGTCAGCCTTGCCGACATTGAGCGCAATCTGGACGCCAAGGGCCTCAAGGTCCAGCGCCGCCCAGGCAACGCCAAGCCGAAGTGGGAGGAGAAGGTGGCCGAGAAGGCTGCGCCGGCTGCTGCGCCGGCATCCGCTAAGCCTGTTGCCGTGGCTGCCGCTCCTGCTCCTGCTCCTGCTGCCGCTGATGGCCGCATCACCATGAAGCGCATCGACGCTACCCAGGTCTCGGCCGCCGATATTGAAGAGGCTCTGCGCCGCCCGTCGCAAAAGTCGTCCGAGGCCATTATGAAGATTGTCACGCCCATCATCGACGACGTCCGCACCAACGGCGACAAGGCCCTGCTGTCGTACACCCACAAGTTTGAAAAGGCCACCTCTCTCACATCGCCGGTCCTCAAGGCGCCCTTCCCCGCCGAGCTCATGCAGCTGTCCGACGAGACCCGCGCCGCTATCGATTTGTCGTTCAACAACATCCGCACCTTCCACGCCGCCCAGAAGGAGGAGAAGCCCCTGTCGGTCGAGACCATGCCGGGCGTTGTCTGCAGCCGCTTCTCGCGGCCCATTGCCCGTGTCGGTCTGTACGTCCCCGGCGGTACTGCTGTGCTGCCTTCGACGGCCCTGATGCTGGGTGTGCCCGCCATGGTGGCTGGCTGCAGCACCATTGTCCTGGCCAGCCCGCCTCGCGCCGACGGCACGATTACGCCCGAGATTGTCTACGTTGCCCACAAGGTCGGTGCTGAGAGCATTGTCCTGGCCGGTGGCGCCCAGGCTGTAGCGGCCATGGCTTACGGTACCGAGAGTGTCAGCAAGGTCGACAAGATCCTGGGCCCCGGCAATCAGTTTGTTACGGCGGCCAAGATGCACGTCAGCAACGACACCAATGCTGGTGTCGGTATCGACATGCCCGCCGGTCCCTCGGAGGTTCTGGTCGTGGCCGACTCTGAGGCCAACCCGGCCTTTGTGGCCTCGGACCTGCTGTCGCAGGCCGAGCACGGTGTGGACAGCCAGGTTGTTCTGTTGGCCGTTGATTTGAGCGAGGAGAAGCTCGCCGCTATTGAGGAGGAGCTCCACAACCAGGCCATGGCCCTGCCCCGTGTCGACATTGTCCGCGGCGCTATTGCCCACTCTGTGACGGTCCAGGTGCCCAACCTTGACGTGGCCATGGAGGTCAGCAACGCCTACGCACCCGAGCATCTCATTCTGCAGGTCGAGAACGCCGCTGCCCTGGTTCCCAAGGTGTTCAATGCCGGCAGTGTCTTTGTCGGTGCCTGGACACCCGAGAGTGTGGGCGACTACTCGGCCGGTGTGAACCACTCGCTGCCGACGTACGGCTTCGCCAAGCAGTACTCGGGCGTGAACCTGGGCTCGTTTGTGAAGCACATTACGAGCTCGAACCTGACGGCCGAGGGACTGCGGAATGTGGGCGGTGCGGTGATGCAGCTGGCCAAGGTTGAGGAGTTGGAGGCCCACCGTCGGGCAGTGAGCATCCGTCTGGCCTCTTTGGAGAATTAGGCAGGCAAAAGGCTGGAGTGAAATGTTTTATGGTCATCTGATTTCGGAATGAAATAGATTGGTGTTTTTGTCATCTTTGTCACTTTTGTCATTATTATGAAAATCAAGCGGAGCTAGAGGAAAATAAAAATATGACGCACATGAAGCTCTTTTGAGCTTGGTATGAGACGGTAGTAATGTTTTGTCAAAATACAAAGGTAACTTAAAACAAAGTAAATTGAAGTTTTGGCTATGTATTGTTCTACTGTCATAAATGCAGTCATCTCATAATTCCATAAATGCTCCTAAAAGCAGCGTCATGAAGTAAATAAAACAAAATACGCCGGCTATGAATGCAATTGTAAGTTGATGGGTAAAAAGACTTGCTCGCAGGCTTAGTTCTGCCACACTTCTCTCGGCTTTCCACACGAGCCGCAGTTGGTGTGCTTCCGCGCCATGTTGGTCCAGCACATGGTACACATCCACGTGGCAGAAGGAGGGGCGGATGATGATGACGTCGACACAGAAGAAGACGAGAAGGACGAGGACGGTGGTCCTTGACCGGGCCGACTTGATCCGGATTGTGGTCTCGGCGGCATAGCGGGCGGCATGTTAAAGTTGGGCGGTGGCGGTGCCGGCCGGTGTTTGGCCAAGATCTTGTCGAATGTGGAGCCACTGTTACTATTGCTGGAGCTGCCGCCATTGCTGACAAGACTGTCAACACCAGAGCTAAATGCCGCCGGTGGCGGCGACCGTGGTCGAGCGCGCGAGCTGGACGAGTTTGCAGACGTTACTGACCCGCCAACGGTCGACGGCGTAAAGCGGACCTGCTTCTTGACCTTGGACGTTTTGGCGGGCTGCTGGCCGGATTTGCGCATCGCTGAGGCGCGGGAGGTGGCGGCGGCGGCAGCATTGGAGGCGGCCTGGGAGCGTCTTGAGATGGGTGGGAGCTGTGCGGATGCTGGTGGAGGTGGCGCGGGACGGTGTGCGAGAGGTGCTGGTGGCATAGAGTGTCTGTGTGATGATGAAGACGATGGTGGTGGTGGTGCGCTGATGACTGCTTCTCTTCTTGGAGCAGACGGCGATGAAGACCGCTCGACACCACAGGCATCACAGACAAGATATGTGCTGGGGTTGTGCAGGGTGCAGATGGCACAGGTCCAGCCTCGACTCGCGCTCGATGGTGTTGCCGCGCTGGAATTGGATCTCGGCCGTGTGTTTGTGTTTGAAGTCAGGTTGGCCGGTTTAGGAGCAGGCGGAGGAGGTGCAGGGCGGCGTGATATTGTCGTCGGGGGTGCAGATCCACTCGTGGGCCGTGCTTGTGTCTGCGCTTGTGTTTGCGTCTGCGATTGCGTGTGCGTCTGTGACTGTGTCGGTGGAGGCGGCGCTGGCCGACGTTTTTGCGGTGGTGGTCCTCGCGGCGGATCAACGTCCATGGGATCGACATCAATGATGATGGGCGAGGCGCTGCTTCCGCTCCGGCCTCGGTTTGTTGGGGCTGACAACCACCCACCACTTCCTTCTGGCCTCTCAGCTGTCGGCGGCACATACTTGTCGCCCAGCCGCTGCTTCTCGTCCTCTTGCACTAGCTCCCACAGAGCCTGGGCAATAGCGGCATCGTTGGCGGCGTCCTCATCGGCCTGCGTGCGGAACCCGTTGCGGGCGGCCTGGTCGGAGAGCCATTTGCGGGTCTGGTCGCTGTACTGCGGTCCGTCGGTTGCACATCCCTGGAGTGCTTCGGGCGTGTGGCTGTTGCGGCGGGCGACGGCATCGGCGACGACGCTGCGCATATCGTTGGCCGGAGACGGGGTGGAGCCGCCCAAACGGTGGCCGCCTCCTGTGCTGGTCCTGTTGCTCTTGGACCCCTTGTCGGCCGACTTGGACTGTCGTCGTTCGGCAGCGGCACGTGCAAGTCGTCGAGCCTCGTCCATGGGCCGTTTTAAGTTTAATGCGGGTGATGCCAAAGATGGCACAGACGAAGACGACGGACCTCCACTGGTAATGCCCGTGGCACCCCAGTTGTTGCTCCCGCCATTGTCAAAGACACCGCCCAGACGGTGGCCCTCACTCAAGAAGCCTTCGCCTGTGAAGCCCTTGAGAGTCAGGGCCATGTGCTCGTCGCGCAGCTGGTTCCAGAGTGCGTGGAAAACGGCATCGTGGGGCCCGTGGACAATGTGTGCCAGCTCGTGCAGCAGCGTGTCGGCGACCTGTTCGAGTGGGAGGAAGAGCGAAGCATCGCCGGGATGGCGTAGTCGCAGCAGAATCTTCTGGCCTTTGTTGATGTTCAGCCCCAGCAAGTTGGCCTGGTCGGGATAGAACTCGGAGAGCTCGCCGACTTTCCATCGGCGGGCGCGCATCAGCGGTTTCACGAGCGAGGCGACGCGGCGCAAGAGGTGGAGGGCGTCGGCTGCGCGCGAAAAGTCGCCGAGGTGCGAGTACGCGAGGACGACGGGGTCGTGTTCTGGCATGGCGGCGTGGTTGAGAGTAGATGAGGTGGGAAAGGAGAAAGGAGAAAGGAGAAAGGAGCGTAGTCCGTATGCACACGGCAGGCAGCAGGATTCAAGGTTGATAAGGCTGTGGACGGAAGGAGCGATGGAGACGCTGTGTGCGGTGCACTGAAGAGCTGTAAAGCGGTACAAACTGCACTCAGAATGTGTCTACAGCTGCCATCATGGAAAAAGAAGTATGAGGCTGCGGAATACACTTGCAATAAGGCTGAAACTGTTGCAAGAATAGATCAGAGATGGAATATCAAAAGCGTTACGACGTACGCAAGGCCGACTGTTTTGTCCGAATGATGCGAGCCAAACAAACTCAAACAAACAGTGGAAAAAATCGGCCGCTCTGCCACTGTAAGGCAGTCTTTAAGAGGCTTCAATTGATAGGTACCGAGAGCTAGTTTTAGTGTTAAAATGGGTTAGGCTCGGAAAGGAGGCGCGGTCGAAAAGCTAGCAGAGCTGTCCACGTCACTGTCACTGCGGCATCTTGGCGGCGGCGGCGATGTTGGGGATCAGACAGGGGCAACAGCGGGAAGAATGAAGAGAGAAAAGAACGTGAACAAAAAAAAACGATAAAAATAACGAGGCATGTTCCACAAACTGCCAGACCAAAAGATGAAAAGAGAAAAGTAAAATTGAGGAAACGAGATGAAGAGCGGTTGCACAACAGCTCAATATGGCAGCCAGAGATTGGCGGAGAACGGGGATTCTATGAGAGAGTCGACAAAAGAGACGTCAAGAATACGCGTAAGATGCGTATTGTGTGCAGACAAAGGATCGTCTCTCCGTCTCTCTGTTTGGTTGATATTGGAATCGGATGTACTCCGTAGCGGTTTTGTCTTTTCTGTACGACGTACGACGTACTTACGAACGGACAGGTCCACTAAATCCACTGTAAATCCAGGGTCCTTACAGGGGTCGGCAGCAGGCACAGCCTCGTGCTGAAAGAAGAGAAGAAGAGGCAGGTACGAGCGGAGCGTCGTCGGTCACCTCTCTAACTACCGACACCGCGGTTTCCCAAATAGGTAATACTGCTAGTTGCACACTCCTTTTATGACGTATTGCTCCTTCCTTTATATGCAGGCTCTCGTACTTTCCTATCCGGGGTATCACGGCTGGTCACGCATCCATCTCATTGCTTCGGTTTTCTCTGTACATATTTCGTGTATTATTATTGTGCATCTACTATTTGGCCTGTGATACGCCAACCTAGTCCGAACAAGTCGCAATATTGATACGACGCACACCGAGCCCAGAATCAAATGACCGACGTGGTTGTGGTGCAGAGTTGCAATGGCACAAGTACTCCGTAACGGCTCGTAGAATTCAAAGAGCACAGACCACGGTTTATGAAGCACAAAAGTAATACGTCGTAAGACGAAGCACAAATACGTCTGTGGGGAAAGTTGGGGAGAGGCTCAAACTCAGGCTGAATGCGATGGTGTTGGGCAACATCAAACAGCAGTCCTGGACTGTGGATCGCGGATTGCGGATATGAGACGAACGAAATGGACAAAGGCCAAGAAAAGAAAAGGAAAAGTGACATAGGCCGATCCGAATCCTTTGAATCCAATTTTATGTACCGAAAGAAAGATGAGAAGACTGAGAAGATGAGAGGACTGAGAAGACTGAGAAGAAGAAATATGGTATGCACACAGAATAAAGAAATGGAGCAGGGCCTCCTTCCTGAAGAAGGCCAAGATAAAAAGAAAATAGAAACAAAAGAAGCCAGATGCCTGACAATACTTGGAATAACCACGTCCCAAAACTACCAGAGACTTCGCAACACAGGCCCCGTGCTGTTTACGTCGCCTTCTGGGCGAATCCAAGCTGCAGGTTGCCGCCGTGGAAGACGACAAACTGGCTCTTCAAGAAGACATCGCCGTAGATGTTGAGGCCAATCTGGGCGGACGACTGCAGACCGCCAAAGCAGGTCGACGAGGCGCCCGTGGTGGTCGTGTTGGAGGCACCGCTGACGGCGTCGTTGGGCGCAAAGTTGATGAGATCACCCGGTACGACGGCCATGTAGGAGCCGATGGCGAGCGTCAGGTCGGGCAGGACTTCGTTGCAGTTGAAAATGTAGCCGCCGTCGGCGGCGCTGTTCTGGGCGGAGGGGACCTGGCTGTAGTAGGCGTTAACAATGGCGTCGGGCAGGAACAGCAGCGTAGTGCCCGTGTCGGCAATGGCCTGGTGGGGGAGGCTGGTTATGGTTGTGGTGGTGGAGTTGCCGACTTTGAACCCGGACGCCTCAAATCCCCAGAAGCCGCTGGTGGCGTTGGTGTCGACAAACGAGATGGAACCGGTGAACTCGGACGTGTCGATGAAGCCAAAGTTGTAGTTGCCGGCTGCACACAGGGGAAGTCAGTACATATATTACAGGAACACATATAATTGAGCACTTTGGGGTGGCTTACCCTCCGCCTTCTTCAGGTTGGCGGTAAACAGCGGCATCGCCAGGTTGGCCATGGCGTTGGAAAAAAAGGTCTTTTGCGGCGTCGGCTTAACCTGGTTGATGGAGTCCATGGCGAGGCCCAGCAGGCCCGACGACGCCGAGTTTGTCGTGAACGAGTTGGACACCTGCTGCGCCGATTCGACCGCCTGGTTTGCCACAGTCACGCCGCCAATGCTCACCGTGTCCATGTACACATCGCCCGACGAGCTGCTGCCGTCGCCATAGCGAATCGACCACGAGGCGCCCGTCAGCTTCTTGGCGGTCGTGCTCTTGGTGATCTGGTACAGGACCTGGTTGTTCTGCTGGATCTTGGGCGTTTCCGACGAGAAAACCCAGAGGTCGGAGGAGCCCGTGTCAAAGTCGAGATTCAGTTTTTGCGGCGGTGTGCCGATGCTGACTTCGGCGAGGTACTCGCTGTCAAAGAGCTGGGGGATGGCGGCGACCATGCCCTGGCTGGCGCTGGCTGTTTGGTTGGTGCTGGTTGAGCCGCTGCCCGAGGTGCTGCCCGAGGAGCTTCCCGAAGAGCTTCCCGAAGAGCCAGAGCTGCCGCCCAGACCGGGAATGCTAATCCCCAACTCGGCAAGCAGCTCTTCAAGAAGCAAAAGCAGCTCCGGCGGGATGGCGACACCGTACTTGGCATACGCTTTGGCGACGGCGCGTTGGCCTTTGCCTGGCTTGACGAAGCCTGCATTGTACACTTGGGGAGCGCGGAGGGTGTGGCCACCAAAGACGGCGATCTCGAGCATATCCTTTGTAAGCTCAAAGTTTTGGGCGGGCGACGACTTCTTTTCGGCGGCAACAGCAGCGGCGGCAGGAACGGCCGCTGTCAACGCGCCCGGCGCGAGGGCCAACAGAGAGACTGCCACAGCAGCAGACGAGGATGAGAATTTCATTTTCATGGTGTCGACGATATTGTGGCGGTGGATGAAGAAGAGAAGAAGAGAAGAAGAGAAGAAGAGAAGAAGAGAAGAAGAGAAGAAGAGAAGAAGAGAAGAAGAGAGCTCGCTGGGAACGTTGAGGTATCAAAAGAATGTAATAAATATGAATAAAAGAAATGAGAACAAAAAAAGAAAAAGATACCTGATCAAGAAAGTAAGAAACGAAGCCAAGACCAGCCAAGGACCGAGAAAAACAAGAAGAAAGATGAGCAAGAGGGAGGAAAAGAGGAGAGAAGGGGAGAGAGAAGAGGAGAGAAAAGAAAAGACAAAAGGAAAGACGAGAGAGAAGAGAGAAGAGAAACAATAACAAAAAGAGAGCCAATAACGGGATACAAAAAGGAGACTGGGCCAAGAGAAGCAGATAAAGGCTGAGGGGGAGAAGATAGAGTGGGAGAAGACAAAAGGAGACGGAGCGAACGCGGCAGGATCGACGAGACCTGGGGCCCAGGCCTCTCAGGTAGACCTCCTGAGGGTCAAGGTGATTTGTACAGAGGCAAAGTGATGAGAAGAGGAGATATTGCAGTCTACTGAAAACGAACAGGCTCTTGGTTTCTTGTTCGGTGGCCTTGGCCTGGCCTTGTGCTCGCCCGTGGTTCATGCACTTTACAGAGACATTAATTATACTGGGGGGATATCACCTGCCCAGAGTTGAAAGACTGTATTTACTTGAGGAGAGGCCGTCTGTTTCACAGAAACGACAGTGAGATGCAGGAAGGAAAGTGGATGCGAAAGTAAAAGGCAAGTTTGTCAAGCTTCATATTGAGATGGCAGCGGGGTGCGAGGGGCCTTGCGTGTAAGTGACGGTAGTTGTCATGAGAAGAGGTGACAGGAAGAGAAGTGCAAAAGTGCAAAAGCATGACAAGGATGTCTTGTTGAACAGGGGTTTATTGACTGTCGAAAAATGCTTGGTTCTTTTCTTTTTGCTGCCGGGCCGAGAGGGATTTTCTGGATTGCGAGACACGACAAGGCGTCGATCATTTATGGGCATTGCGATTCTGTAACCGTGGGGGTTGTAGATGGCAGCAATAAGAGGCAAGGCAAGACAGACATTGTTCGTCTTGAAGTTTCTCTTCATTCTAGGTAAAAGTGTCACTGTTGACACGAGTTGAACGTTGAATGTCTTTACTGTTTAAATGCCAATTTGAAAAGTCTCGAGTTGGCTTCTAATTTGCATTCTTCCTTTCAGTCTTGCCTCCCATTCTCACGTAGTTTGTTCCCTTTTCTCGATTGAGCCGCTTCTCTTCTGCTCTCTGTCTGCGACAGGTTAGAGTCTGGACAGCCCCTGGCCGTGAGAAAACATGGCCGAACCCCCGTCGATCAGGGAGCCGCCGTTTATGCTTACCACAAGTCGTGTCAAGTTGAGCGTTCCTGTCTCCGGTGACTGCTCTCCTTTGCTGTCAATATGAATTGAGATAATTGACAAAAGAAAATCTTTCCGAGGTCCTGTCCAGGCAGACTACTTGTTCCCCTTCTAGTTTTCCACTGTATGATTGAAGCACACTGAAGAGCAACAGAGAGAGGGTCAAAAAAGAAACAAGAAGAAAACCAACGACATAAAAAAAAAAAAAAAAACACGGCGTTTCTTCTACTCCTTTTTGTTGTACATGTTTTGTGACTTCAATTGTCCATTAAGATCCGAGCTGCCAAACAAAGATGACGCACGCCTGTCAGTTGTCTTTGGTCGTTGACAGCTGGACGCAAAAAAAAAGAATCAAAAAGAGGACTGAGCGAGCGATTGTGAAGTGAATGGAATGGAGAGTCTGTAAGAAAACGATCAAGACAGAGCAGGAGCCCACGAGAGTCTGCAAAGGGTCTAGACCCAGCTTCAGCAGTTGTTGAAGATTTGAACTTCAATAATTCACAGCACTTGGCAAATTTCAGTTCTCACCTCAAATCTCGAATTCTTCAACACGATAACCGAGGGTGGACGACGTCAGATATTCAAACATTGCCGATTTCGTCTTTTGACTGTGGATGCTGTCTCGCATGTCTCGTTCTATTGTTAATTTTCCCTTTTTCCACGTTCGCCTCGTGTTTTTGCCATGTTATTGTGGCAGTTTCTTTGTCGTTTGGAACAAAGATATCCGGGAACGGGTTTGGGTCGTAACTTTTTGATGTCCGGATGCCGGTTAGGGCCTTTTATGGCGGTCACTGCCTGCCGCTTGGCGGCGCTAAGATGCTAAAACGGAGCCTTTTTACGGAGTACACGCATACGCGCTACGCGGGCTCGACAGGCCAGCAGTAAGCTCTGTAAGCTACGGTGGGGTAGGCGAGCTCCCACACACTCTCAGTCCTGCCGCCTGTTAGTGTCCTCTTCCTGTTGTTAGGTCGTGTTTTAGTCGTATGTTGGCCCGCCGGCTGGGCAGACCAGGCTCACCTGATTGTTGCTTCTTTTTATATATATATATACGGAGTACGGAGTACACTCGGGGAAACACTGTTGGCTCGGCGTCCAAGATACACCGCTGCCGTCACATCAACGTCACCAACGTCACCTTGAGCTTATTTTTCTTTCTCTTTCTGATCTGTTGGCGGGCCCCTCGTGGCATCTCTTTCTTTGATTCTTTCGTTCTTCATTCTTCGTTCTTTTTGTCTGCTCTTTAACTCTTGTTCCCCTGCCTATCCCTTCTTGTTTCTTCTTCTTCCGACTTCTCTTCTTCACATTTTTCATTCCTCCGGCAACCTTCACGATCGAAAGACGGGCATCTTCGTCTCACACAGACCCGCCCTTGGATTTCTCTGTGACACCACCACAGAAAAGGCCAAAGCCAAAGCTTTTCGTGTTGCTCGGCAGTCAAGCCCGTGTAACACTTCTTCCCCTCCTCTTGCATCATCTTCTCGACCATCTGTGCCAAAAATCAACGTCGGATTGCCGGAACGCCTCCACTTTTCGGACCTACCCCAAAAGGACGACATACGTCAACAACAGACGACAACAGACGACTGACGACTGACGACAGACGACAGACGACAGACGTCAGCATTACCCTTTGAAAAGAGAGCATCGCCTCGTCCTCACTGTCACTCACACCCCACACCTCACACCTTGGCATCCTCACCATCCTCCTTGTTGCCCGCCATGCCTCTCCCGTCTGCGATTGCGGACCCTCTCGAGGACGCCTTTTATCGATTGGCCGCTTTTGCTCACACCCGCCCGACCCTCTTCACGACTGCCTCCGTGTCCGCCGTGGGGTTGTGTTTCGTCGTCCCCGCCGCCGTCCGCTCCTACCGCGGCTACCTCGCTCTGGGGCCCGGTGGCATCCCCTACAATGTATGGGGGTGGCTTTATCAAGGGCTCGGCCAGGTCTTTGCCATTCGCGATCCACGCAGCACGGCCGACTTTGAAAAACCCAAGCCGGCCGTCCTGGCACGATATGGCGGCAACACCCGTGCCCAGAGATCGTACCTGGACATTGACACGACTCTCCCCGCACGCGAGGGCAGCCGACCGACGGTGCCGGGGTACACAGCACCGCAACGACAGACAACCGACATTGCCGGCGATCCGGCCAAGACGCGGGAAGCCCAGGAAGGCTTTTTGAGAGCAGTCGCAGCGGCGAACCCCGGTGTGCTCGAGATCCGGCCGTCTCTGCTCGAGGGAACGTCGACGCCCGCACTGTGGGCCAAGGAAGCCGTCGTCTTGGGTGCCAAAATGTTTGACAAGCAGCCAACTGATGCGCCGGTGAAGGGGACGAAGACGGCGAAAACGACGAATACGAAAACAAAGCTGCCCCGCGCGCCCGTCGAGATTTGCCATGCCCACCCCGAGGCCAGCTCGCACATGCAGTTCAGCTTTGGTGATGCCTACTGGGTTGTCAAGGCCGGCTGGGGCGAGCGGCACTTGCTGGCCGGCAGCACCGCCGCCGGTCTGCCGCCCACCTACTTGATTGTCTATGCACCGCGCAACGACAAAGAACTGAAAGTGTGGAAGCAGCTGGTCATGGCCGCTGTGCGCTTCAGTGTCGACGAGGATGTCGATATCAATGATGTGAAGAAGTAGGAGGTCGGATGGCTGGCGGAGAGGATCGATGAAAGACTGTTCTGTGAGGAGCATAGTATTTAGCTTGGCGAAGACGACGATGAAGACGACGGCATGTACGATACTGTTACCTTAATACCCACGCTTTTCTCTTCACTTCGTTTCGCATTGTGCTTTTGTCCGCTGAAGCGGTGAAGTAAGTTGTAGTAAGTCAGTAAGTCATGTACAAGGCAGTCGGCTGTGGACGCCGATTGCTAAGCTCGCATGTTGTCTAGGAGTATTGCGGTCTGGTCGATGGACGATAGGGATGAGGATTTGTTGACGTTATTCGGAGAGATATCGAGACGGATGTGTATTCAGTGGTGACCGAGCTCCTTTCTCCATGTTTGGGCGCCGGCCTCCGTTTGTCCGCTCTTTTGCCCGTCTCGGGCACTCCCGCTACTGTAGCTCCTACAGCTTTTTCATGCATCCTGTAATCCTTCCAAAACACTTGCACCTGGGCTTGCGTCGTCTCGTTTTCTATATCCGCTGTAGCCTTTTTATTGCTAGAAAAAGAAGAATCAAAACTCCCGGAACGTCCAGGGTTTGTCTCTCGTTCTACACAGGACTCAGACTATGTCACCGCAGACACGGAAACATTTGCGTTGAGAGGTCCCGGGAATAGAAGGTGCACTCCCATCATCCGGGGTGCGGACTTGGGCATTGGGTACACCTACCAAACAAACAGGGCGGAAACTGCATATGCAAGCAGGTGAAGACTGGACAACAACGACCACTAAGAAGTTGAAGAAATAGGAACAGAAAGTATGAACCGTGGTATTCTTCTATGCACATGGCTAGAAGTGGACAATGGGCATGAACACTTGTGAGAACTGTGTCTCGATACCCCATTCAGGTGCAGCACACTCGTGCAGAACAATGTGTCTGGCAGAAACAAGAAACGCAGCAGTCATAGGAGCAGAAATGGAAAGCTGCAAAAATGAGGCGTGAGGATTGGAGCCCGACGACAGCTGTGTAAAGCCCTGTTGTAGCTGCTTGATCTGTCGTATTTGCTTTCGTGCCAAACCGAGATCTGCCTCCAATCACACCGTCGTTTTGTTGTCCATCACTTTGGAAACCCCAGTTAGTACGAGCTGTCAGCAAGTCACTAGCTCCTGAATATGAGGAACAGCAGAAAAGAGCTCTTCTGTTGACGAGAGCTGTCCCTCTTGAACGAATCACACTTGTGAAAATTGGGAAGATAAAAGGGGCCGCCAAAAGGTACGAAGCCACCCTTTTGACGTAAAGTACCCCGTAAACTTACACAAGCAGAGCTGCAGGTAAGAAGTTGAAAAAAGGTAAACGAGCATGCATGTGCTGGCACTTGTTCCAGAGTTTCAACACAGCTCATCTCCTCCTTTTATTTCTTTCAACGGTCTCCCGTTGGGCTGCTAGGCAGTCCGAGCCCTGTTGCTGCCACCCCTTTTTGATGCATCTCAGCCAACAACAGTCACTCTTGCACACACAATCTTGCCGGCCCCCGTAACGAAGTGACCATAAACGGCGATTGCAGGCGTAAGATGCTGCAGGCCAGTAGCCTCTTTTTGTGATGGCCAAACTTTACCAACAAGGAAGTCTGGCTTCGAGGTCTTCCATGGAGTACCCAACTTGAACCAACAGACCTTCCATTCCTTCCATTTGTGTTTTGTGATTCGGCTTTCGCTTGCCAGTCTTGTTGGCTTCCCTGGCGCGCTGTCCATGTTGGCTGAACTAGAATCGTGATGATCCTTCTTTTTCTTGCGCGCAGAAACTCAAACTCTTCTGCTTGCCTCGCTTCGCCTATCGTTCCCGGGCTACACCCCGATTCTTCTCCGTTGGTGATGTGTTTGAGTGCCAGTACAGAGTTTTGGGCAATGTTGCATCGTCGTTATTTGGCACAGAGAGCATGTCGTAAAAATGCACCATTTCGACTGTTGGGACGAAATGGCCTGG
The DNA here is from genome assembly GCA_019925295.1 of Sporothrix pseudoabietina. Classification (NCBI taxonomy): domain Eukaryota; kingdom Fungi; phylum Ascomycota; class Sordariomycetes; order Ophiostomatales; family Ophiostomataceae; genus Sporothrix; species Sporothrix pseudoabietina. The sequence goes on along the minus strand of JADHKS010000021.1, from coordinate 524,994 downwards.
CATGGCAATGTCGAAATTGCAACTGTGATACGTATCGGCTGAAAGTGACGACAAAAGACCAAGACCTGCCCGTGAAAAGCCGTGGTAGCATTCTCCTCGCTGAAACGGGAAACACAGAGCCGTCCCGGTCAATCCTCTCTCCTTCCTTCGTTTTGCGCCAATGGCCGATTGGTGTTACTGTTCGTCGAGAAAATCGGTCTTCCGTTCCCGGCGATCCTGTTTCCGCGAGAAGGAAGGGGAAAGGTATCTTACTTGCACTTGTGCTTGCCCTCGCTCGCAGCTGTATGTCCGGCTGAGGCCCTGCTTCAATGGCAGCATACACCTGCCTAATCGCACGAGGCATCAATGCTCGTCGGTAATTATCATGATGCGAAAATACTCCTAAAGGGGCCGCTTCTGGACAAAGTAGCGCGTTGTACTCCGTAAGACTGACCTTGGACCTTGGGGACCTGCCCGTTTGGCCGGTTTCCAGAGTTTGGTGTGGCTGAAGTGAGCCGGAGTACCACCGAGGCTTTCTTTCCTTGACTGAAACGAGAATTCAAAGAAACCGACCGAGAGCCTGTCTCCTGTATTCAAACGGGGTACTCAAAGCCGGCGGGTATTTCAGTACATGGGACATGCACCTGGGGATAGAGTCGTCGGGGGCCTGGATTCTGGTGCTCTGGCCTGGCTAGATCCCATACATAGGGCCGATGGGTAAGAATGGTACGGAGTATTACACAGTAATACGTCGTACTTCTTGGCTGTTCTTCGCTCTCGGGATGATCCTCCAACTGTCCCGCAGACCGGGTGACGAAAAAAGAGACGTCGTGAAAACACCCCGGCCACGGTGAGGGCAGGCAAAACTACTGAGTAATTACACAGTATTACGGAGTATTACTCCGTTTTGTTAGCAGATTTCTTTCACAAAAACAGAAATATCCCGCCGTAGCAAAGGTGAAAAGAAACTCAAAACGCAACTCACCCCCAATTGCGGAGTATTATCTCCTGCATGCGAGACGAGCGACGCTACTGCGTATAAACGGAGCTCTAGCCGGGGTAACCGCTCACCAATCACAGGCGCAAAAACCCTGAACAAGAAGGCCAGAACAAGCAGAGAAAGACAAAACGAATAAGAGACGGAATAAACGCAGATACCCTGGAATGGAATTGCGCAATGGCCCAATGCAGCATCCCTGGTTCAATTTCTGTTCTCCACAGTCTCACACGTCCTTCCAAATGGACCTTTTGCATGCTCTCCGTCCCTCCACGAGCAGAGAGTCCACCCTTCTAGCCTTCTCTGTTAGCGATGCCTCCTGTGATTTGGCGGACTTGCACCCTGTAACCGAAGCTACTTGGCAGCTCCTGTTTGCTGTTTGCGGTTGCGGTTGCGGCTGCGACTTGCGGCTTGCTTATTACATTATTGCTTCCTTGAAAAATGCCGCACATATCATACGAAGCAACATGCAACCACGAATCTTTGCATGCCGACGTGGACAAGGCCGACGCGGCAGAAGGCTCTGCAGAGGATCGTGTTGGTGGATGAGGATGATGCATGAGGCGTTGGCAAAACCTGCCAGGCATGTTGATGGTGAGGCTGGGGTCGGAAAGGAAAACGAGAACATGTGAGAAGATGGAGAGAAGAAAAAAAGAAAAGAAAAAAAGGTCGAAAACAGGAAAGTGCACGCGAAGAGCATATGGTGTGGAGGTAGTACGAGAAAAGCAGGCATGGGTTATATTGGGAAAAAGCCATGTGCCAAGTTCGTGCCCGGTGGCTTCACCGAGGGTTACAACAACAAGGCGTCCGACCTTGACGGTGCATCACCGTAAAAGCGACAGAAGATTCGGGCGGGTAAAGCAAGCTTGAACGACCTTGTCTGAATTTTGTGGTGGCGTACGGAGTATTAGATGGTCAAATGCGGCAAATCGTGAATGCGGGACCGCCGAAAGCTTTCCATACCTTTTAGTAGCCGAACATAGGCCTTTAACGAAGATAGTGACATGGGGCTTTGATTTTTTTTTTCTTTTTCTCAAAAAAGTCGAAGAAAATGAATAAGATGACACGCAAACAGACAAGGTCGACAGGTCGATAAATCCGGCGTTAAGGAAAGAGAAAAAAAAATGGCGGGTACTGCGGCAGAATCGTCCGTGAAAAGGCAAAGGGCGTTTAATATTCACAGAGAGCTTCATGCAGGCTGCTGCAGGTTGCTGCAGCTCTGTGTGTCCTGTGCGTGCGGTGGCTCGAAAACAAATGAACAAAAATGTGACAGATCTGCTGGAGTGGAGGGGGAGGAAACACTGCACAAGACAGCAAAACCGACAAAAACAAGCAGAACACGAACAAAACGCATAAAAAACAGCAAAAGCAAGCGCGCGCGTTGAAAGAGGGCGACGTGCAGCGTGCAGAATGTGAGCCTGTAAAAACTGGCCTATTCTCGATCGGCCGGGGCGTGTGATGCTGCCAGGGTAATGATGCGTGTATTGACGGAAGAGACACTCGTGGTGGATGGTACATACTGAATCCAAAGCTGTATCTGAACTCTCATGCTCGTACAGTCAGTTCTTGAGCAAGGGGCATGTCATTTTTTGCTGCAACAGCATCGGCCTGCTTGATTTCCATGCAGGAGATCCACGTTTGTCTCGTACCTGTGAGTCGTCCGAAGCACTCATTGTACAGAGGAGACGCATGTGCTCCGTAAATACTTGACAAATGTATCGAGAGCGCGCGAGATCATCGGATACTTGTTGGATATGACGAGCCAGCGGGGCGGAGATGCCTTGGCTGCCTGGGTCCTTTGTCCTTTGCAAGCCTTCCTTCTCTGTCTCTTGTGATTCTTGACAATTCCCGCCGCGGCACGTCAAGTCGTCTTGTGCCTTGTCATTTTGTCATTTGTTGCACTTTTACCGGGGCGAGTAAATGGGATACTAAGGGCCGAAAGTGCGACGAAATATGATTAGTCCGTGGGTATTTAAAAAATGACAAGAGTAAACAATAGGATGTAAAGACACCCTAGCAAGCTCACAGGCTCACAAGCCTGCACAATCCAGACCAAGCCACAAGAAGGAAAATCCTCCGCATGTCGTGCCGGGGACGGAACTTAGCTTTGCGGCGTCGATTTCCCGAAGCACACCGTAGTCGTAGTGTGTTGGTGCTCTCTCATCGAGAACTGCTGGTCGACCTCGCCTCGCATGGGGCGTATCGCACGGTGAAGCGTGGCAGGGTGGGCGGGGCTGGCGTGTTGGAGGTGGATGGAGGTGGATGGAGGTGGATGGAGGTGGAGAGGTGAGCGTTGAAATGTCCGCCGTCGTACCCCGAACAGTGGAAGCACAGCAGCTTAGTGCCCGTGGAAGGGAAAGTATCGAAAGCACAACGAAAGAAAAGAAAATCGAAAGCGGCCGGCTGCCGCCGCAACAGTTGGCCAAGCACACACCCACAGCGAATCAAGACTCGGCAGGCGGGGCGGTCCTGTATTATTGCTCCGTAACGGTTGACGGCGTAGCGTTGCAGAAATCGAACTGCAGGACAACAAGCACAGATGTGAGGCGGACGAGTGCAGGACGAGGCGCAGAAAGGACGAACAACAAAACAATGAACTCCAGAGGACAACAGAGAAGAGGTCGAGAAACAGTACAGAGGGCAGCACTGATTGGCGGCGCGGGTGGGTAGCAGAGGCTGCAAATAGGGCGGTGGCAGAACAATGCTCGGATGCAGGTAGACAGATGAAGCCAGTGAGATGCGTGTGCCGTGGCGGGTTTGGTGGCGGGAGGACAGCGAAAGATGGAGAGAGAGACAGAGAGAGTGTGCCAAGATGCAAAGTGAAGCCTGAAAAGCACAACAAGCGAAATGGCAAGGCCGATGCCACCCACCCCCTGAGAAACAAGGGCGAAGAGGACGGGGAAAAAAAGGAAGGCGTGCAAGAGCCCGATGTCTACCTATTGCACCTGCCGTCTACGAACGTATGGATTTCCTTGTGCACCGCGTCCTCCGCTCCTGCCTGGGCGACCCTCTTTGGGCGCTGATTGTGAGGATTGCAGTTTCCTGATTAGGTTCGACGCGAATAAAATAGCAACAGAACACAAGAACGCGCGGTGTGGCCAGACTGGGCAGGAACGGTCTGACGGGGGCAGGTGCAGACGTGTTGTTTACTTGGGAAAGAACGAGGCGCGAAGACAGCGCAACAACGCAGGAGCGACCAAACGGGCACAAACATAATGCGTACATGCGGAAGGTGCGAATCATCGTCCTAGACACGGTGGCAGGTGGGATGCTCTTTTTATCAAGCCGAAGAAGTGGGACGGCATGGCTAAGCATGGCATTGCATCTCCAACTCAACATCTATCATTTATCATCTAGCATACAACATACCCCTCCACCCCTCCAGTCCGGTCCGACGCTGGCAACAAGTTCCGTTTCGGCTTCACATCTTTCTTCCACCTCTTGGGAGACGGCATTCTCCTTACTGAGAAAGCCCTTGCCGTTCACTGCACGTGCGCACGCGTGCGAACTGATAATACAAAGTTGCAACAAAACAACCAAAAAAGGCGTCAAAGTCAAATAAGAAAGAAAACAGGGGAGGCCATCCCCTCCCCTCCCTCTTCCCGCCCAGAACCAGGGCCGAGCTGCCTGACCCCCAACGCCAGGCGGCACGACATCCCACGGTAGGCCAGATTAGCACCACCGCCAGCCTTTAGGACGAACCTGGGGATCGGCTGCATTCCTATTCGCAAGGGGCCTATCAAATCTCCCGGGGCGTGGTATCTGGTGTGGGGAGGAGGTGATGAGCGCCGCAGAAATAAACTCAGCGAACCACCGGACAGACCTGGCCAGGGCGAGCAAGCCAGAGCACTCTCAGGACACAAAAAAAAAAAAAAAGGACAAGAACGAAAAGCAGGACCAGCAAAACCAGAAGCTGGACGGAGCACGGCGACGCAGGACGCCTGTACCCGCTGTACGATGCCGTCCCGTGTGCGCCAATTGTGCTGTGCGTGGCATGAGGAGACGATGTTGATGAGCTCTCAATCTCGTGTCATAGCGTTGGCCGTTTTGGCCAGTCAAAGACCGAGCTGACACTGGATTTGTTTATTAGACACGGTGAACTCTTTTATGAAGTGGTCGACACAAGAAACAAAATACTCCGTACAGCTGGAAACTGACAAGACATGTGGCCAGATGTTTCATTTTTGATTTTCTCTTTTGACGGTTGTTTCTCGCATTCCTGCTCGTTCTTGATCGCGTATATTTGTACAAAAATAAGATAACCGGGATAACTGAGATAACTGAGATGTTCTGACTTAAGAGGCTTGCTATGTTCTGCGGTCCTTTGAGGCTTTTCTTACTCAGTAGGTCGGTGGTACGAAGACATCAACGGCAGAATTACTCTTCCTTTTGATGCCAAGTGAAGCACAGGGCCAGGAACCAGGCTCAAAAATACAGTAGGCCCGCACGCCCGCCTCACGCAAATCGAGGACTTTTACGACGTAATTACACTCCTGCTATCTCGCCAGCCCCGTCGAAGTCTTTTTTTTTGTTTCCGTTTTTTAGGCTTTGGGGCCCCCTCCTTCCCTCGAACTCCCGCCCCCTCGACTGCCACAATCCGTTGCACCCCTCAAGGTCACTCACCTCTGTCTCGGCCGATTTCCCAGTCGGAAGTACAAGGCGACACTCCAAAAAATAGGCTCGCACAGTCCTAGGTCTCTCCCCACCCCCATCGTTCTTACAAGTAGTGTGCAGGGTACTTTTTGTTTTGAAGAGAGTCTTTGTTGCAACGTTCATACACTTACACCATCGCTCTCTTTCCTCCCTGTCGGGAAGAGCGGTAGGTAACGGTGCCGTGGGTACTTTGATTCTCAAAGTACTACACGAAAGGTGTACGGACGAGTGACGTTGACGATGAATCACTAATAGAGAAAACAAACAAACCCGGGGCAAAAAAAAGTATCTCGCCGGGCATGGTGAGGCTGGCGGCCTGGCCCGGGGAAGGAAGAAAGTCTTTTGGGAGCCCAGTGCCGGTTGGACCAGTCGTGTTTGCGCTGTGCTCGGTGTCGAGTGACTGGGGTTTTACAAAAATACCAAGGTAGGGGAAGATCACATCACACATTTGTGCGAGACATACGGCCCTTCCGCCACGGGAAAATACTAAGTTACATACGGAGTACTTGTGCTTGGGTTGCAGCACGAGCAAAACGCAAAAAGAAAATAAAAGAAAAAGAAAGCACAATGTTCCAAGCGCTCGCTCTTTTTTTGGAGTGTCTCTCCCCTAGTCCAGATCCCGTATCCCGCCTTTGCCTAGTACGAAAATAGCAGAGTCCCGGTTATGCAAAATATGCATGAATGCCTATGGCGGCAAAGGGAAGGAAGGGGGAACCAGCGACACCGCACGGGAGAAGGCGAAGAAGAAGGGGCGGGAAGGGAATGGAACGACAACGCAACAAAAAGCAGAGAAAATAAACGGAGTGGGTGGCTTGCGATGCTGGAAATAGAAATAGCCGAAACGAAGGAAGAGGTGGATTAATGACCAGACAGAGAAATACAGAAAAAATACAGAAAGATCGTTGAGGGATGATCTGCCTGGGCACGTATGCGCGTATTAACTCAGGGTCGGGAGGGGGGAAACGGGGGTGGCCAAGAGTGCATTCATAAAAACAACATCGGGCTGCCGTCTTTCTGCGATCCTCGTCTCGTTCGATATGCCTTTTTCTGTGTGTATATTTTGTCGACTTGGGTGGCGTGCGTTGTGCATATCTGGCTTGTCCTTTTGCATCTGCACTCCTGCAGGCTGGCAGCCTGCCAATAAAGTCTGGCCTGACCTGACAGCCGGCTTTTTTTCACTTCTCAATCTCGAAATTATCCTGACCATCGTCTGTTGGTATTTGCGCGGAATACAGAACAGTGTTTTTCAAGTTCCCTGGGCCCCTGTCTTATCACTTTCATTGTCTCAAGGCGCGGGAGCTCCCTTCTCGCGTCAGATGCGTTCTTCTTGCTTGAGATACGCGTTGGAGACAGCTGTTGATACCCTCTACTCTAGATCTCATTAGTCTCCCCGGTCCTTTATTTCTTGGGTGTTTCTCAACACCTGCCTTTCTGGTCCCTTTTTCGAGTACTTTGCAAGATACTTCCATTCTTTATTCATTGGAATTTGCTTCTGATCATGACTTGGCAAGTCCACAGGCCTGCTATGCACGACCGGTGTCCAGCGAAGCCCCTTGCGGCTACGTATTCCTGCATGTAATCCAAGCGCTATCAAAAGGCCCTCAAAAAGATGAGAATCTACTTGTACGACGTACGGAGTACGGAGTACAAGGGAGCGCAATTTAAAGCCTGGTGGACTCGGCACCCCGTCATAGCGGTTAGCTCCAAGGGTCAACCAAGACACAAAGGCTTGTTTGCGACCTGGTGATTGTTTACCCCTCCCTGATATTTCACACACTTTATCTGTCACTTTTCACCTCGCCTTTCCAGACCATCCACATCTCGAAAAGATCCTATTGTTTGCTCCCAAATAGCCGTTCGTTTCTTTTAGGTCAAGGTCAGGAGCCACGCACTGTTGCAAAAACGGGAGCCCCCCTGGTGACAGGCGGAACCTTGGATTTGAGCGGGCACAAAGAGGGAACAAGAAAATGGGTTCGCTGCAACATCGAGCCGAGGTGCAGCTAAAACGGCGCCTCGATGCTTCAATGGACGTTGCAGCCTCCCTTTTTCACCTTTGAGCTGCTCTTTCCTCTTTTCTCTCAGTTTTTGTGTTGTAAGCTTCTGCGTTTGTTGGGGAGGAAAGAGCTAATTTAGCTCCCACCTTCCTATTTCCCAATTCCTATTCATTCCCATATCCTGTCCGGTCGGTCGTCGGTTCCATCTTTCCTCGTCTTTTCTGCTGATGTCACCCTCGTCCGACAAGGGAAAGAGCCAAAAAGAGCCCACTTTCACAAGCCCCGGTTCCCGTTCACCTTTTTTTTTTCTGGAGATTTCTGTGCTCTTTTTCGCGCTCCAGGTGTATTATTTCTACTTCTCGTAACGAACAACCGCAGGCTTCTCCAGTTTTCCCGCCTGCCATCGCTTTGCGCTGCTCGGTCGGCTGCCCGCACCGCACCTTTCACCGACGGGGGAAAAGTGAGAAGTGAAGAACACTGGTGCATTATACACAGAAGGGAAGGTGGCTCGGTCGCTGCTTCCCTTTCCCTTGCTCATGGTTTGCTCTTGCCTTTTAGCTCAACGATGCACCCGGTAAACTCGCCCGCTCCTTCTTCTTTACCGAACTATTAGATACTCCGTCGTGTCTTGCCATGAGTCGTGCATGCTGAAGTTGTGCATTTGCTCCCCTCGTACCTTCCTCCCTTCCCCCGTGCTAGTTCGTCATCCTATTTGGCACATCATTCTCCTGATTTCCGTGTCCCGCGACCCGCAGCTCCTCGCAGCTTGTAGTATTACTGCTCGTAGCCCGCACACACCACGCACCACCACGCACAGTGGCCCCTCCTACCCTCCCCGTTTATGTTGCTTGGCCTGCTATTCACGTTATTTATCTGTGTTGTCGTTCGCTCCTTCCTTTGTCAGTCGTGCAGGCCCTCCGTGCCCCCTCCTGCCTTTCTATGCTTGGTAGCCCGGTGCACCTTCCTCGACTTCCTTGTGATAGACACATGCACTCCCCGAGGACAAGCACACCGACCAAGAAAGGCAAGTACGACTCGCCATCGACGTAAACCGGAGAAAAGCTCGCCCTACGCATAGACACCGCTGGCCGTGCCATTTGCACCTGCCTTTACATGGGACCTGGCTGGCTAGCGTCGAGGAAGCTTTGCCCATCGTACCTGCCCGCACCAATCCGCTCTTTCTCTTTCCGGTAGGTTGATGCCCATGCAAGGCAAGAGCCATGGAGTGACGGCGGCAGGAGCTGCTCTCGTGTGTTGTGTAGCAAGTGCAGGAGTCGAATATTACCTGCTACCCCTTTGTAGAAATGCACACTTGCACCCTTCCACCCTTCACCCTTTTTCACTACCATGTCGCTCCCGCACACTACGCAACACCACTTCCTCCACCACTACCAGCTCATACTCGACCACCACCCACACTCCCTCCCACCCACTCGCCCACTTACACCACACACACTCAAATTTACCTACTTCGGAGAAGTCTCGTCCCCTTCCGATGAACACGCTAGTCCTGCCTTCTCATGTATGACTTTCCGCCAGTTAGCCGCCGCTTTTCCTTTTCCTTCACCTATCTTCTTCCCCGGCCAGGACTCTTTCTCACTACTTGAATTCTTCTCGACAACGGCTCCTCCTGTTCGTCCTCGTCGACGTCTTCCCCTCATTTCATCATTCCTTTGCAATCTGCCTCGACAGAAGAACTTCTGTTTGACGCAGCCATACATCGTGTCAAATTACACTGGAAAGCAACCGTCATAGACGAGCCTTTGACCCTTCACGTCTAGGCTTCCTTTTTCTCCACTGTTCCGCCTCGATCTGTATGTCAACATACGCTCCTTTAAGCTGATCTACGGCTCGACAACCTTACGCTTTCTCAGCTTCACGCTTCAACGTTGATTTCTACTTCCTCTGCCGCTCAGCTTTGCTTACTGTTTTTCGTCCATCTCTCCTGCTTTCGTCCGGGTTCTGGCTCTCGTTCCAGCTCTCAACACGGCTGCTTTGTCCCCCCACGAACGATCAGCGTGTGGTAGGCAAAATCCAGACAGCCTCCGTCCATTCTTTTTTTTCACCTTTTTTTTTCTTCTTTTTTCCCTCGGCTGCCGCCCCCCCTCTTTCTTTTCCCTACAAGTACGGTCTCGCCCACTCTACAACGTACTTTTTTGTGCCAGTGTGGTTGGCCAGACCCTGCAGAATCTGGGGCGGTGGTGACCCTGTCTTTGTTGCAGCTCACAGTAGCTCACAGCAAAAATAAAAACCGAAAGAGGAATCAAGAGCTGATGCCCAAGCAGCTGCGGCTGCCCTCATATCAGTTACATCAGTGTCCCGGAATCGACGACCGAGGGTCCCTGAGACACGTTCTGTGAGCGCGCAGCCAAACGGCAACTGGCTCGACTTTCTCGTCTCCCGTTCCCCCCTTTTGTCACTCCCCCGAGGGAAGAAAAACGACGGACGCCTCGGTATATCTTGCCGCAACAACAAGAAAATCAAGCCAGGACAAGTACCGGTCATATTGTTGTCATGAACAGCCTTTGCTAGAGACATCTGTTCTTTCTTTTTGTCTCCATCTTCCTGTTCTCTCCGCCTCATCATCCTCACTGCTCCTCCGCTCTTTGCATCAAACAACTTACGCACCCTTCCCCTCTCTTTAACACGCACTCTACATCTCCGACACACACCATTGAGCGGCAAAAGAAGCAAACTGCTAAGAACCAAAAGGACGACCACGATCTAGGCCAAACGACACTTGGACAAACAGCAGAATCACCTCCACGCGGGACGACGGTGACTGCCTAGCAGCCCAAAAAACAATATCTCAGAAACTACGCAGAAGCCCAAAGGAAACAACCGTAACAGCATCAAGGACCAGCGCATTCAACAGACTTCTACATCAGCGCGGGCGGCAGCCACTGCAGTCGAGCCTTATCCAAGGACCTCTGAGTGGCCTATCTTTCGATTGTCACCCACAGCGATTTACTTGACAGCTCGACTCAACAGTACTTTCGGCCCCTCCACTCCGTCCATCGACATACTCCAGCCAATTCATTCCCTCCTTTTCTGTGTGCTTCTGCCTTTCTTTTTGTTCCACCAGCGCACAGCACGGCTGTCCGATTCGCCCACTCACCACTCGCACACCCCCTTTATGCGTCTGTCACCCCCCGTGCCTCGTTGCCACCCTTTCGAGAAACCTTTTTGTATGAGCAAGAATACCACTCTGCCAACCACAGTAATTACAACATCGAACAAGCGAGCATCAGACACACAGCAAATCACAGTCTCTCTGCAGTGCCCCGACGGCAACTGCTACAGCAGATAATACGGCAATACTGCAAGGAGGGAACTACTACCGGTGACAGCGACAACAACGAACTAGGCAAAGGAAGAACGACGAAATAACGGCGGTTGCAACGACAGCGGCTGCAGTAACAGCAGCGCCGAAGGTACTTTGCAAAGGACGACCGGTTTTTCCTCGAGCCTTCTCCCGCTAGCAGTCTTCTGTCTTCTTTTGTCTCTCTTTCTCTTTGCTCTTTTTTTTCTTGCTTGTGCGCCGTTATACTGCGTACGCACGCCTCTCCTCTAGGCTCAGTCCTTTCCTCGCCTATAGGAGCGCCGGGCTTGTTTACCTGCCTCGTTGTTTACCATACCCATCGACCAATCTTGCCGCCTTTCCTGTGGCGACAGGCTCTTCTGACCCATCTTCGCTCCTCTCTCATCAATCACGCTCGTGTGGTTCAGCTTCGATCCCAGCCCAACATCTGTCACGGCCCTTTCTTGGCTCGCACATCGTTACCTCTCACCATTTCATCCGTAGCTACCCTTGTCGACGACCTTCTTCCGGCTACGGCCTCTCTGGATTTCTAGACATTCTGTCCTTCTTGGTTTTCTTTCGGTTTCTCGGCAGCTAAGTAGGACGCAAACGACCCTCAAGTTCCGGTCACTTCGAAAAGAACCTCAATACGATATAAACTAGACTCGCTAACACCCGGCGCCGCCCCGCTGTATCCTGGACTTTCTCAGCTTCTCATCAGCCCGATCATAGAACCCCGTCACATATTGATCATCTTTTGACTCTCGATCCTCATGGATTGCTGACACACGATCCGTCTTCCCTATTTAAAGTCGAGACCATTTGGTGCAACTTCTTCCTTGTCATGCAGCCGTCAAGCCTTCGATAATAGTGACTGCTCTATTAAATACCCTCGTTACTCTCCTTCTTCCCCCCCATCTTCCTCGAACGGCCATTACTTGGACGAACAACATCTTCGCCCCGAAGTCACTGCGCCCCTTCTTCTACGACAAAGAGTGTGGAAACCCGATAAAGAATCTCAGTACAGCCTAGGCCTGACATTCGCCCTTCGGCCACGGAATCCCGCAAAGAATGCTGTAGCAGGGACATGAAAACATCAACGAGAAGCTCCTGTTCGCGGTATAGAATGCATCCTGCCCCCAGCCTTCTCGAAGCACCTCCTTTGCGTGACGACCCGCGACAAAGTAAAAAAAGACCAATGTCGGCCGGGTCCGGAGCAACCGATCAGGGTCGCACACCCTCGACGCCTTCCTCGCCACACATGCATCTAGACACGGTAACAACATCGACTTCTCCGACAGTCACAACCGTGAAGACAAGTGGAAGTGCCGTTGCCGCCACGGCGGCCGAGTCCGGCGTTGAATCACAGCCGTACATTGCCGGAGACGAAGTCTCACCAACTTTTCCCGCACAAACCGTTTTCTCCAAAGATGGTTCCGACCTCGGAGCGAGTAGACGGCCCAGCCGCCGGCGAACTGGACCTCTTTCAGCGACACAGCGTGAGAAGGCGGCTCTGATTCGCAAGCTTGGCGCATGTACCGACTGCCGCCGTCGGCGAGTTGCTGTACGTATTGTTCCCCCCAATCTCTGCGATTGCTTGTGTTTCTTTTGATTTTGATGACACCATATCTCTGGGTTGTGAGGACAGTTGAAAAAGGTGAATATAACAACAGAATATGATCGCTTACGTTGGAATGAAGTGCCACCCGAATCATCATAACATGACCTGGGAAGACGCACACCGAATCTACCAGTCGCCGCATAGCCCGACACAGGAGTACAGCCCTATTGCCGGCCGCCCGATCAGCCCCGCTCGAAGCACCCGTGTGTCGTTTGGGCAGTCTGATGCGCAGGATATGGAGATCGATAGCACGCCGACTCCGACGACACCTCACCAGAAGGCCGAACAACAACTGCAATCGCAGCCGCCACAGGAGTCCCAGCAGCAACAGCAACAGCAACAGCAACAGCATCATCACACACAACACCAGCCTCCCTCTCGCACACCCCTTCAGTCACAAGCGAAGCCGCATCAAGTCCCACTACCACCACCCATCTCACGCCGTCTGTCCGTCGGAAACGAGTCACGACTACGAACGCCACTACCTTCGGGTCCCTCATCCGTCCGCAATCTTGAGAAACTCGCCTCGGCCGCTCTCCCGGGCATCGAAAGCCTGTCGGGTGACCTCCAGAATGCGGCCGCCCGCATCATCAACAGCACCAATCCCAACCGCACACGGTACGAGGCCGTCCAGGTTATGATTCTGTCGTGGTCCAACGACTCCGAGCACGAGATTTTGGACGCGATTGAGGATCTAGTGGAGTTGTTCGAAAAGATGTACAACTATACAGTCGACCGCAAGAAGATTCCGGTGGGCGCACAAAGCCCCTACCGGTGGCTGCTACACACGGCATCGCAATTCATCAACAACCGCGACTCGCGCGACACGCTCAAGATTGTCTACTATCTTGGTCACAGCTACCTGGATGCCGATCGCGAGATGGTTTTGTCGAGGTAAGTTTTTATTTGTCTGATTTGTCAATGTTGGGCATGGTCTCTGGAAACTATTCGGCCTCGGAATATAGTCGTGGATCCTTCAACCAGAAAAGCTGTGCGTATGTATGCTGACGTGATGTTTGCATTATAGTTCCATGGACCGCGTAGCGGCAAAGGACACGACCATTCGCTGGAGCGGCATCCAGCAGGTTCTCGAAGACGCGACATCCGATACGCTCATGATAATGGACGCGGCATTCTATCCGTGCTCGAAGATGACACGACGGGACGGCGTGTTTGAAGTGATTGCAGCTTCGGCGGGCGAAGACACGAAACGGACGCTCGGACGCGTCGCTTTCACGCGCGCCCTAATTGACGAGCTCAGCGCACGCCCCAGCCAAAAGTTCCGCGGGCCCATGTCAGCGTTTTCGGCGGCCGAGCTTCATGTGAGGCTCATGGCCAACTATCCACGGATCATCGAGGACCGCAACACAGACAAGGAGCGGCTGACGAGTTTCCCATCGCCGCTGCACATCCAGATCGCGTCCGACGCACGGCTCCCATCGATTCTGCTGGCACCCTGCCGGAAACCATTGCCGACGAGTCCCGAGGCATCGGCACCGGGGACCCAGCTGAGCTTGACTCTCCGTCTCGTTGACGGCGTTATCGACAAGCCCGGGTGGATTGAATGGATTCGGCTGCTGCCCGAAGGCGTGCGGGAAGTCAAGTGCGAGAGCCCGTACCGCAACAATTTCCGGTGATGTTTGAAGGGAGGACCAAGCTGTGTTTCTTTTGCATTGCATGATTGCGCGTCCATTCACACACATTTTTTGTCCGTCATTGCGCTGCTTATTTTTTTCTTCTTTTTTTTCCCCCGTTCTTCGAGCTCAAGCTTCATTGGCGATTACTATCTCCCCTTTTCTACGTTGATTTTCATTTCTTGCGGTTTTACGTTTTAATGAGTCTCCTCTGTTTTCTTCGTAGTTTCTTATTACTTGCATTCTGCATTTAAGTTTTTCATGGGCTACAAATTATGCAGGAAGGAGACTGGATGAATGGAGAGAAAAGGAGGGATGTGCCCTTGTTGCACAATGATCGACACCATACGGCATATGCACGTCTTAATCGTTTTCTTATTCTTCTTCGTCCGTACCAAAAGCCTTTTTTGCTGAGATTGCAAATACGCCGCTCATGGCGTTCGGTCCGGTCGTCTATTGGTTCATTGGTTTTCCGCTCTTCTTTGTCATACATCATTTTACAAGTCGCATTTTCAAGTCGCATTGCTATTTGAGCTTTCTATGCCGTTTCCATCGTCCTCGCTAAATATTGACCGATATTCGAGAGCATTTGCTTTCCTTTAATATTTACAGAGCATATTCTTCTGTTCATCTTCTCTTATTTACTGTTCATCTCTATTCGCCTAGTTCTCCATTATTATTCACCCTCCAGCGAATGGGATTCAGGTCTGCATCTGCAGTCCTGCAGTCCTGCAGTCTTCCCACGAATAGCGTTGCGAGGAGGATGGCGCCCCAATATGATACCAACCCCTTTTTTCTTCCTTCCCAATTGTTTACTTTGTGAATAGTCAGAGTCCAGACAGAGCCTCGACTCTCAATTTCAGTCCTTCAATTTCAACACTCAACTCTTCGTCTTTCATTTATTCGAAATAGTTCATCGATAATCCTTCTTATTGTACACATTTCCGTGTCCATCGTTTGAATTGAAAAGAAAATTAAGAACTCTGCGTCGCAAATATTGCCGTTTCTCTTCTAATATTACAAAGATTCAAAATACATAAAACACGTGCGTATCAAAATCATTACAGCGCAAGGATGACAACAGCCGACGTGGCCACGGCCAGCGCCTTGACCCATCCGCTGCCGACACGGCCAGCCGCACTCTTTGCATTCAGCGACGTTGTTCCGTCGAGCAACAGTGTCGGCTCGTACTCGCCATAGTTTGTGGTGTTGAGGGAGCCGTCCCAGCAGTACTTGGTGAAGCAGGCGGTGCAGGCCGCGGGGACGTCGGTCTTGGTGCGCTCAAAGCTGCGACTCAAAACAGCACAGGCCAGGCAGGTAGGCCAGTTGTCGTCGAGCGAACCGTTGCCGCGGGTGGCAGCGTTGAAGCCGTTCTGGATAATGGCGTTGCGCTGGGCCAGAGAATAGCTGGGGTCGAACGTGGAGACGTTGGAGAGCTCGGTGAAGGGCGCGTTGGGGAGGTAGACCACCAGCGGAGGCAGGGACTGGCCGTCGGCGAGGGTAAAGTTGCTGGCGTTGCAGCCGAAGAAGGTGGGACGCTGGTTGAGGCCGAGGTTGATAAAAGTGTTATCGTCCGGCACAGGCGGGAAGAGAGTGCCGTTGGCAATGGCGCCGGTGGAGCGGTGGTAGGAGGCGCGCAGGGCGGTGCCGTTGGGCCAGCTGTAGGTGGTGTCGGCCGAAGAGTCGACAGCGACGATAATGTCGACGCCGCGGATGGGCTGGATCAGGGGATGCAGCGGGATGTTCTGGAGATCCTCACCACCGTCGACAAGAGTGAGTTGTGTGTTGTTGGCGAAGTCGTTCGTCTCCGGGTTGTACTTGTAGAAAGGGTTGGGCACGTATTGGGCAATATCGTTGTTATCGTTGCCCAGGTCGGTGAGCAAGTCCTCGATAATGTCGAGCACAAACTTGGGGACGTCGACGGAGGCCGAGAGGTTGTTGAGCAAAAACTGGTTGAAGAGGGTCGAAGACGTGCCCATGACGTAGCCAAACTGGTCAAAGCCGCGGACACAGTGGAAGTCGTTGCCGGTGGGAATCTCGCCATTCGAGAAATTGGAGCCCAGATACTCGGTGGGGACAAAGCCGTATGTCGTAGGATCCCAGGAGCCCATTTCGTAGGCATTGAACTCGTAGACGGTCGAGTTGAGGGCAATGACGGTCGTTCCGGGCGCACGGCTGTCAGCGACGAGGATGGGGAAGGGCGTATCGGCGCTGATAAAGTTGTCGGTCAGGGCAATGGACGAGAAAGTATAGTCGAGACCGCCGTCGGGAGCGTTGATGAGCTGGTACGACAGAGCACGGCCCCAGTAGTCGGTGAGAGACGTCTCGTAGCCAGCATCGTCCTTGGCAGCCACCTGGTCAGCCACATCCGTCCAGTACTCGGCCGTCGTGATGATACCACGGCGTTCCACCGAGACGTCAGTGGTGTCGACAGAGCGCCTGGTGGACGACGAGTTGGTAGACGTGCTTCCACTGTCCTGGGCGTCGTCGCTAGGGCCCGTGAAAATGGAATTGTCAAACCGCCACAGATCGGATCCCGTGTAGCCGTCCCGCAGCTGCAAGATGGTCGAGAAGTTGTTGGCAAACATACTGCCGACCAGCCATCCACCGCCCGACAAACCCGACAGGTATGTCGCCGCCTGCAACAGACCCGAAATGCTGCCATTCGTCGGCTGGTCTGTTGTGCGGTTGTCGGCGGCTGCCAAAAAGCCGGCACCGTTCATCAGTGCGCGGTAACCACCGCCGGACATGGCCAGACCAATGTTGGGCCGGTCCGAGTCGGAGGCCCCCGTAATGTACGACTTGGCGTCAAAGCCGCTAATGTTGGCCGCCGTCAGAAAGTCGATCAAGGGCTGCAGAGTGTTGCTGCGGCGCAGCTTGAGCCAGTCGGTCTCGCTCGACGAAAGCTTGCTGGCGGCACGGGCAGAGGGCCGGGTGGACGGGCAGTCGACGGCGATGGGAGCGTAGTTGCCGGAGGGGCCATTAGGCAAGGCGCGGCGTTCGAGACTCAAAGCATTGTTGCTGTTGGAAGCTGGAGAGAAGGGGACGGCCGAGGCGGCGACGGCGGCCGGTGCGACGGAGCCGAGCAGGCCGTAGACGAGAAAGTTGGAGAACGCCATGGTGGGCGGGGAGACGAGAGTGAAATAAGAATAACGCGGCAGCCGTCGGGTGTTGAACGTGCGACCTCACCGAATCGATTGTGGTGTGAGGCCGGCTCGAAGTAGGCGTGTCGTGTGTCGTGTGAAGCGCAAAGCGGGAAAGCTTCGGCGCGGTTGTTGACTGTTTACTGTTGACTGTTGTTATTGGCGGCCGCTACGGAAGGCGCGGGATGGGCGGATTTAGCGGGAAGGCGCGGGAAGAAAGGAAGGAGCGAAGGGGAATAAAGGCTCAGGCAATAAAATAAAATAAGGCTTGTCCCAAAGAATAGAAGAGAAAAGGAAGAAAGGTCAAGGGACACACCCGGGTATCAATGCAATTCGCGATCCTCGATTGCAAAATAGCGACAGAGGCAAAGAAAAGGGAGAAGGAGGGCAGCAGGGGGGGAAAGTTGGCGATCATATACGACGTATTGTCGATTATCCACATTAAAAGAAAAGGAAAGAGAAAAAGAGAATTGCCCAGAGACCGTCAAGCCCGTGCTTCCGAGATGTCAGACTGCATCATTCCTGTCTCTGGGCATGGGTTTGGGCGTAAAAACGTCTAAAAGAAACTAAACAATCTAGTCGATCCGCAGCTCCCTCGTGCTCCATTCTGAGTACAAAGTACGTCTCCATAATACACAGTAAACATACTAAAGAGTAATGCAACCACGGAAGCGGAAGGCTTGTTGTTTCTCGTGCATAAAATGGGCTGGGCAAACCGGGCAAAACGGACCAAAAAAAAAAAGGAAAAGATGGAGACGGTATTACGCAAAACGGATTGCAGGGCGCTATCTTGGGAGCTGAGTGGGCAAAAAAGGAGAAAAGGCGAAAGGCGAAAAATAAGGTACAAGCTCGTAGGCTCGGATTCGCAAAACAAAGAAAAAGAAAGCAAGTGGAGAGACCAACGCAACAGACGACGGCCGTAAGAAAACACAACTCCGAGAAAGTGGTGTCCACGCGTCCCTGCAGTAGCTTATTCCTGTCTCTCCGAACTCTCCACCCGTTTGGAGGCCTTTCAACGATTCCAGGTGCTCCGTAGTGTACCGAGTCAGCAAGTGTATGCCAAGTAGAATACTTCGTAGGATCTTGTGTTCGTTTCTGGTGACCTGTTTCGCGGGCTCGGATTTGCGGTTGTTTTGTCGCCGTCGAGTTAGATATTACAATGGCTAAATGTGCCTTGAATGGACAGCCAGGACAGGAACGAGTTTGTGGTTAGTGAGACAATGTACAAGGTACAAACTCAAATACAATGCGAGAGGCAAACTGCGCAACTTTCAGACATGAATAGGAGTTTTTGAGACACAGCCCTGGAGCCCTGGAAAGTGTAAGTGGCTTGAAAAGGGTCTACGGTTGGTCATCTGATTGTCGATTCGTTCCTTTGTCTCGTGCCTGAACTACGGAGCACCTGTTCTGTCAACTGTATCAAACCCCCTGCAGGGTCTATTGTGATACGGCGTATTACAGTTGCTGTACTCCGTACGACGTATTACTCCGTATTACTCCATATGCATCACTACTCTGTACATATGCCGAATGCGAACTGGTGAGGGATCACATCTCATCCTTCCCTCCCTTTTCTCCTTCTGCGCCACAATTCAACACCCTGGTCAAGCACATTCAACAGCCAAGGGAGTACTCCGTACGACGTAGATGGATCGAAAAGGATTGGATAGATTGGATGGATTGGATGTCAGCATGGTAATACGACGTATTGGCCACGAAATATTCGGGCCACTCCGTACAGCCCTTCGAGTCAATTGTCTGGTCGGTCGGGCCTCGGGTTGCTGAAAAAGGCCGTGACGCAATCTTGTTTGGTCCGCCAAGAAGAGAGCCCCAAAAAAATCCCCAAAAATCCCCAGAAAAGGAGAATAATACTCAGTAGCTGCAGCGAGCTGCAGGGAAAGGGGAATAAACGGACAGCGTTACAGTCTCCGCGGTAAAAATACGCCCTACCGTCCCGAGCCTGGGTATCAGCCGCACCACAATGCCCGTTTAGGGCCCTTGGCGCGAGTCGCTTTGCTTATTTATGCAGTTCATCAGCTGCGGCAACGGCCGGATCGCCGTTCCGGCAACAGGGTCGTGAGTCGTTACCAACGTTTGTCGCAGCGAGGCCTTGATAGAGTGAGAAAGCAAGAAGCAAGAAGTAAAAAGTAAACAAAGCGGGCCATGAAAAAAGAGCTGCAAGAAACTGCGGGATGACCTGGAGACCGCCTGCCGGTTTGCCTGTTGGTTTGCTGTCCATATCCATGTCGATTTCTGCAAGGATTCGTAGCAACATGGGAGGAAGCACAACAAATAAGATTTTAAAGCCTGCCACCTAGGCTATCCAGTCGCAACAATATGCAGGGTCTTCAATCGCTACTCTTTGCAACTGCAGCGACAAAACAGACATGCGATGTTTTGTGCGTAGCCAAGGGTCGTCAAAACGTAATTCAAGAGACTGACCACTAACGTTGCGATACGGCGTTCCATATTCCTCTGGGGATATGGGTCTGTCTCAGGAAGCTTGGCCTGTTCAGGCAGGGGGGCAATAATAGAATTTTTACCAGCAACACGGTACCTCTACGGCGAGATTGCAGTCTTCCAATCTCGCGGTCAAGATCCGGCGTTGTACGGCGCACGACGTGAAACTAAGATACTTGCAAAAAACAAGAATCGACCAGAAACAAGAACTGCACTGCCGAGGTTCTACATGCATATTCGTTCATAAGACACGCAGTCGTCCAAGCCGTCCCAAGACGGGAGTTTAAATGCGAGCCGTCTTCTGGAACAATACGTCGTACACTGATCACTGATGCCGCTATCCGTTTTCCAGATGTAGTCCGAGCTCCGTATCATCTGAGTTTTTTTTTTTTTAAAAAAAAGAAGAAAAAATTCCACAAACAGGTGCATTTGTATTCAGTACATTTATCTAAAAGTTTCAGCAAATTCATGCTTTCATCTCAAAATTACTTGCCTCACTGAATGTGGCTGTGAACGGCCAAGCATCAATCACCCAGTACACACTCAGCAAAGTACGTTTTTTAATTTGATGTCCATTCTCATTCAATGTTGTGAAATGCAACGCTAGATAAGATGCTACTACGATGGATCTTTGATGGTTATTTCTTTCTTCATTTTTTCCCGCATGTAGTTTCTACCGCACCGGCAGTAGAACGTTCTTGAAAAAGTCGCGGATCTTGGACGTGTTCTCCAGAGGCGTGACCATCGAAACGTCTGTGTCTTGTTAGTAAATAATATCATGAAATGAAAGGTAGAAAGATGGAAGAACGTACAGTGGTCTGGGCGGACGAGGATCATGCAGCCCTGTTCGGGGTTGATGCCGTACTTCTCGTATGCGTGACCGTGGCCCGAGTTGTAGCTCTCGTCGTCAGCAAAGCTCTTGTCGAGGTCTGTTTGTGTTATTATAGGTCTCCAAAATAGGTCTTCAAAATAGGTCTTCAAAATAGGTCTTCAAAATAGGTCTCAAGATAGGTCTCGAAAATACAGCCGTAACGTACTCTTGATACGCCACTTGCCTGTGGTGGGGGTAAAGACGGGCGGAATCTGCTCTTGCTGGACAGACTGGCGCTTGGAGGAGATGATGAGAATGGCCTGGACGGCGCTGTCGGCGTCGGCACCATCGGGCGTCAGGTTCTCAATGATGGCTTGCAGCTCTGCGGCGGTTTTGTTCAGGCGCTGAGCCGCTTTCTCGTTGAGAATATCGCCGGCAAAGACCAGCAGGTGCCACTGCGCGTGGCACGGCAGCGCACGCACCAACTGCATCGCCTTGGCGTCGCCCATGCGCACGACCTGTGCACTGGGGAAGCGCATACCAACGGTCACAGCCGTCGCCAGCTCTTTTTCTGTGTCGGTGGGAGGCGACACGAGAACGGATCCGCCGTACTTGATGGACTGGCCGGCTGTGTAGCGGCCCGCCTCGACAAACTTTTGCGAGAACATTTCCGCGGTGATGCCGTTGGCCTGGCGGTAGGTGGACGAAAAGAGCTTGGTCCAGTAGCGGTCAAATTCAATGAGGTCGTGCGCGGTCTCGCGTCTTTCGGACACATATGTGTCCAGGATGGAGGGCGGCATGGTCTTGTTGAGCACGCCGGCCAGCTTCCAGCCAATGTTGTAGCCGTCCTGCAGACTGACATTCATGCCCTGGCCGGCTTTGGGCGAGTGGGTGTGGCAGGCGTCGCCCGTCAAGAACACGCGGTTGGCCTTGCTAAAGTGGTCGGCCAGGCGCTGGCCAATCTTGTAGGCGGACCACCAGGCGGTCTCGGCAACCGTCATCGAGTACGGCTGGAAGATGGCCACGGCCTTGTCGATGAGCGCCTGCAGCGTGACGTCTGCCACGGCCGTGCTGCTGCCGAGCTCAATGTAAAAACGCACGAGCGCACCGCCCTCGCGGGGGATAAGCAGAAGATTGCCGTTCTCGGTCTGGAGGACGGCCTTTTTGCGGATGTCGGGGAAGTCTGTCTGCACATAGACGTCCATGACGCCCCAGACGGCGTCGGTGCTGTCGCCGACCATCTTGTAGCCGAGCGAATGCCTGACCGCACTGTGCGCGCCGTCGCAGGCCAAAACGTACTTGGACCTGAAGATGCGCTCCGTCTTGTCGGCCATGACCACGGTTGTCGTGACACAATTGGCATCCGCATCGTGTGCCCTGTTTTCGTCCACCTGCACTCCCTGCACCTCGGCACCATACAGCATCTCGAGGCGGCCGGTGCGGCGCTGAATGTCCTCTGCCATGAGGCCGTTGACGCGGGCCTGGTTCAGAATGACATGGGGCTGGTGGCTCAGGCCCTTTTCAAGATCGGCTGCGTAGTTGGTGCGGCGGATGCCTTTGTTGCTGTTGCCGTCGCCGTCGCCATCTTTGTTGGCCGACGTCCAAAACGACAGCTCGAGAACGTGGTAGGCCTCCTTGAGCATGTCCTCCGAGATATCAAAGCTCTCAAAGATCTCCACGGTGCGGCACTGCACGCCGTCGGCCTGGCCGTGTTCGAGCGGGCCGGGTCGGCGCTCGACAATCTTGTAGTCGATGCCGCAGCGGGCTAGCCACATCGCCGCGCAGAGACCGGCCGAGCCGCTGCCGCAGATGAGAACGTCGACCTGCTCTTCCATGGGGAGGCTCTTGACGGTCCTGTTGTAAATGTGGTGTGGAAGGAAAGAAAGGAAAGAAAGGAAAGACAAAAAAAGGAATAGATCAAGTTCGTAAAAATATAACACGAAAGACGAGAGAAGACAAAGAGTAGGTTGTAAAGTATTTATATAAATCGATGGCAGATGGCAGATGGCAGCTCCAAATAACAAATAATGCGGGGAAGCCGGCTGCGATGCTGTCTACCCCATATCCGTGGTCGTGCAGAGGCACCCCATGGGGGCAGATTAAATGAAAAGCTCGCTGTCTGGTGAGTTTGAGAGGCCGAAACAAAACAGGCCGGAAATCGAAAGCGAGCAAAGTACGGGGTAGCAGGTCCCCCGCCCGGAAGCGGCCCCACTGTCAGCTCCAACTGTTGATTGCCTCGGAAGCCGCCACCTGGGACACAAGACCAAAACAGCACTAATAAGGCAGGCCCCCCACCCGGACCTTCCGTCGAGACTCAAGCCCTACTGCCAACTGCAACGGTGTCCCCCCACAATCAATTCCGACTGCACTTCCCCAGTCTTCACTTATCAACGATTATCCATCATGGGAACATCTCCGCCGCGACATACGTCGAAGCAGAAGAGGCAGGGACATGACTGCCCCATGTGCGACAAGACGTTCGACCGAAAAGACCACCTGACGCGACACGTGGCATCGCGTACGTTGTATTCACATTGCTAGCAATGGGCATCTATACTCATCTATTCTCATCTATACTCCGTACTCATGCACTGAATGATTGACACACATAGATTTGAATACACGCAATCACGCCTGTCCAAGATGCCCGAAGCGGTTTAATCGAAGGTATGTTGCCACTTTCGTTGTATACCACACATCTACCCGCCTGTCTGCCATCTAACGGTTTTAGGGACCTGCTGGCTCGCCACATTGCAAACCACAACCATGGGTTGCCCTCCAACAATGGCAATGGTAAATCTCTTGACACACCACGGAGCCGCCCGCGCGGACCTAACCGTGCTTTGCAGGCCTGCGAGTCTTGCGTGCGTGCCAAGACAAAGTGCAGCAACCGACGGCCCTGTCAGCGGTGCGAGGCGCGTGGTATAGCCTGTCGAGGTCGAGAGAACAGAAGGAGCAGTAGCCGGGCGTCATCTACGCAGGCGATCGATGGGGATGAAGACGGGGATGGGTATACATTCTCCGTACCACCTCCAGCGGCAGCGGCAGAAAGTGCCACCCCTCTCCCTGCCACATCATCTACAGACATTTTTCATACGCTGTGGAACTTTGCACCGGGTCCTGGAGGCCCTGGAGGCCCTGGCGGCCTGGGCGATCAGGATCCGTATGCGCTGCCGTTTGGTGCGGGGATAGGGATGCACGATTTCATGGGCGCTTCACCATCGGACGAGACGATGTACTGGGACAACTTTGATCTCGCGCCCAACGACCTGTTTGGGATGGGCATCAACCAGAGTATGGGCCACGACGTGAACTTTGCGTTCAACGGCGGCGCCAACGTCGACCATGCGATGCAGCAGCACATGGGCTCAGAGCCGACAGTGGGGCCAGCAGTTGTAGCTGCTGATGCTGCCGCCACCACCGAGGACGATGAAATGGTCGAGCCAATGTCCGACCCAGCGGTACCGCGCCGTACGGCGCTGTCGCCGCTCTCACCGGCGGCCGTCGCTTCGGGCCACAAGGCGTACCAGAGATCACCGTGGCTGTTTGATCCTGTGGCGCAAGACCATGCCTACGCGGAGAGCCAGGCGCTGTCGGTGGATGAGCAGATGCTGGCGAGACAGCTGCGTGCTGAACAGCAGAATGCACAGCAACGAACACGCCCGCCATCGCTGCCCCGGCCCATGGACGCCACAGCGCGTGACGCGATTCTGGCCATGGCCATTGCGTTTTCCAAGACAACGACCTCGATCCGCTCGTTCCCGTCGTGCGACCTCCTCAATATCTTTGTCAGGGCCTATTTTGTGCGCGAGGCGGCGCGGCCCGATCCGTGGATCCACGCGCCGACTATCCACGCAGGAGGAGGAGGCCAAGACAATGACAGATGCCGGACCGAGCTGCTGGCTGCGCTGGTGGCCGGTGGCGCGACGCTGTTTGCACCGCCCAAGGTGTGGAAGATGGGCCTGGCGCTGCAGGAAGTCGTCAAGCTGGCCATCCGCAGTGCCGTCGACAACGACAACCGGCTGACGCGCGACCTGCAGGTCTTCCAGGCGTTTGTGCTGTGGGTGGAGATTGCGCTGTGGAGCGGGCACCGCCGCAAAATGGAGATGGGCGAAGGCTTTGCCTCGAGTATCATCACGATGCTCCGTCGCGCTGGTGTCTTCCATCAAGGATACTACGCGCCACTGCTTCTGCCAGAACCAGGACCCGCGGATAGCCAGACATGGCTGCACTGGGTGCGCCAGCAGTCGTTCAAGCGACTCGCTCTCCACCTGTTCACGACGGAAATGCGCGCCTCCATTGCCTTTAGCAGGAGCCCCATGATCTCCGTCGCCGAGCTGTCGTTTGGCCTGCCAGCGGCGCGCGACGTCTGGGGGGCATCGGACGCCCATGAGTGGAAAGCTCTTCACCTTGCCAAGCGACAAACAAGCACCTCGTTGACCGTCGTTGATGGCATGTACAACACGAGCCGCCTTGTGGCCGAGCGCGACGGCATCGATCTCGGCCTCAGCTCGCTGGCGATCCTCTATGGCTTCTGGTGTCCCGTATGGGCATACCTTGATGCACGAGCTATATCCTGCCTGGCCAACACTTCTGCTAGTAACGCGGCCGCCGGAGCCGCGCGGCGCCAAGAGCTGCACCATGCCATCCAGACCACGTCGCTCAAACTACGCTCACTCCACGCCTTGTGCCCCGAGGGGCAGCTTGTCAGCGAGCTTCTCATGATGTCGCTGCATGCCTCCTTTGAGGACATGCAGCGATTTGCCGGCCGCTATGGCGTCGACGAGTTCAAACAGGCGCTCCCAAGACTGCAAGAGTGGACGCACAGCGACGACCAGTACTACACGGCCGCCTGGCACGCGGGCCAAGTCCTGAGGGCGGCCCGTGGCTTTGCGCCGACGCATCTGCGCGGCTTCCCGGCGGTGGCGGTCTACCAGGCCTGCCTGACGCTGCTCGTCTTTGCCGTCTTTGCCCGGTTCCGCACCCATCTGCCAGAATCAAACTCGGCTCCTTTCATTCTCCTCAATGGCGAAGAGACGATGGATGTGCGCACGTATCTCCGGACGGGCCATGGCCGACCTCGTCTGCTAGTCTCGGGCCAGGCTCGAGAATTGAGCAATCCGGTCGTGATTGCTACAGTTATGGACGAAACCTTTCGCAGCAATTATCCGTCCTCGCCGGACTCTCTACCGCCGTTGCTGGACGGCCTGGCCAACTTAATGGGTGACATTTGCAAGACCTTTGCAGCGGAGTAATGTCCGCGAAGTATCTTGAATAAATATAACAAACTATAACGGTTCAATAATTTTAATTCAAATCAAGCTGTACTAGAAGGCGAAAAACATCATCTCCTCCCCTGCCAATCCAAAGCCGTCTCTGGGTGTCGGGCACCGGCGCTGCACACGCTGGCACCGGCGCTAAGCACCCCAGCACATGCGGGCGCAGGACAGCACAGGCGAGCACAGGATGCACTGCCTGCGCTCTCCTGTGCTTCCCTGTGCTTCCCTGTGCTGCCTTGTGCTCGTGCTGGCCTCTCCCAGACCCAAGAGAACTACGAACCAGGCCCCGGAACGACTGCAAAGCCGCTCCAAACCCGAACACCCCCTGCTGATTCAAGCGATGCGCTCGGGCGGGAGCGCTACCACAGTGCAGGGTCGCCCCAAACATGAGAACGCAGCAGAAAACGTACCAGGAGCGTCATCGATACTTTTGTTTTCCAGGGTGTCTGTTTTGCGTCAGAACTACAATGAACATTCCCTTCTCTGAAGGAGCAAAATGCGGATGAGAGAGAGTATCGCATCCCATTTTATTTCAAGGAAAAAAAAAATGAAACATATAAATTGTTGCTCTGTACCATGAAGAAATCAAAATAAAATCCAGAAAGCCTCAGAGCTACACAGTACAAGACAATGGAATGCAGAAAACACATTTGAAAACAAATTTGGGTATAGATTACGTCGGCTCGACGCGAAACAAAACATTGGGAAAGACAATGGGTATTTTTTCAGGCCTCTCTTTTTCTTCGTTTCCATCCTCTGCCCCCTCTTCGTGCTCTTCCCCCTCTTCCTTTCCTTTCTTCCCAGCCTTTTCTTTCTCTGCCTCGACGAGCAGTACAAGCTGGTCCCGCGCTACAACCATGGCCTTGGCCAGCGGATGGTCGAGGGTGCTGATGCTCTCGAAGCCGCGCAGCGTATCGTGAGTGATGTCGAGGCTGCTTTGGACATTGCCCAACAAATAATGCCCCTTAGCAAGCTCAATGAGTGTGGCGATGCGGTCCGGGTGGTACTTGCCGCGGTGCGAGGCCATGACCATTTGGCGATTTGTGATGTCCAGCAAGATCTCAACGGCTTCGTGGGGGCGGTCCTGCGCGTTGAGTACGCAGGCGAGCGTGTGGCGCCCGAACAGCGTGCCGATGTGGTTGTCGGTGAGCGTGCGGTCGGCAATGGTGAGGCCGTCGCGCAGCAGCAGCTCGGCCTTTTTGTGGTTCCCGCAAGCGCTCTGGACGATGGCAGTGTTGACCATGGCAAGTAGTGTGAAAGGGTGCTCACGGCCAAACTGGGCGCGGCGCGTGGCGAGGATGGAGTCTATGGTGGCGGGGGCATCACGAAAGGGCGCGCCGCCGAGCAGCGCGGCTATGCGGCAGACGTTTTCCTTGGCGAACAGCGTGCGCTCGTGGTCGGGCCCGTGGACCCGCGTCATGCCGTTGGCGGCGCGGCAGTGCAGCCCGTAGGCGCGCTTCAAGTCGGCTGGCGTCCAGAATTTGGAGACGTTTAATCCCAAATAGTCGAGCGCATTCAGGGTGTCTGGGTGGTCGGGCCCGAGTTTCGCCTCGAGGCCATCCACGGCCTGCTGCAGCATCGGCAGGGCGGCTGTGTACTGGCCGAGCTGAAGCAGCGTGTAGCCGAGGCGGCCCATGGTTCGCAGAGTGTCAGCGTGGTTCGGGCCGAGGGACTCGATGCACGTCTCGAGGAGGGCCATCTCCAGACGCTTGGCGTCGGGGCCTCTACCTAAGTTGAAGTAAATGGTCGACAGGAACACAACGGCCTGGCGCGATTTGTTGTGCTCGCGGCCGAGGTGCTGATGCAGAAACGCGACGACTTCCGAGAGGAGAACCTCGGCCTCGGCCCAGGCGCCGCTTCTGGTAAACACGTAGCTGAACTTGGTGAGCATGCGGATCCGTTCGACATCGACGGCTGGCAGCAAATTGTGCACGGTAGCGCTGGGCTTTTTGGGGCGCAGGCGGGCGATTTTTGCGCGGCATTGCTGCACATGGTCGACATGCGCGTGCAGCTGGATGTGGAACAGGTCGTCGGCAACGGTCGTGCCCAGCGGCGGCAGTAAGATCGAGGCAGCGAGAACACGGCCTGCGACGTCAGCCCAGAGCATCTGCTCGGCGAGCTCGGAGCGTTCGCGGGCCCAGCGGTGCACAATGGGGTGCATAAAATACGTGTTGTTGCTGCTGTTGTAAATGAGCAATGACATCTGCTCCAACTCTTTCAGGGCGGCGCGGATGCGGTCGAGCGAGTCGTCGTGGGAACCGGTCAACCGACCATCGCGGATCATGGCCGGTAGGGCCTCGGGGCCACGGTGCATAAGGACCATCGTGAGAAAGGACTGGCCCCAGCGATGCATCCAGTGGAGAAGAGCAAGGGGGTAGCGATGTCGCGCATGGGCTGGCTTTTTGGGTGGTTCCTCATCCGTGGCTTCGCCTTTGCTTTGTTGTTCTGCCTCCAATGCCGCATTCTTCACGGCCCGCGAGAGGATCTCGGGTGAGATGGTCTCCCAGTGGAAAAAGGCAAATGTGTTGAGCAGTTGTGTGGCGTCGCTGGCCTCTTCGGAATCCTTGGCAATGAGCCGTTGGTAGCACAGCTCCCACGTGGCGTACACTGTGTCGTTGCCGTCGTGGTCCGCTGCCTGGGCGCGCCGCGTCTTGGAATTGCGAATGCGGCGCCAGCTCCGGTCAAAGTAGCCCGGGTACTCGCCAAGAGTGCATAGTTTGTCGCGGATGGCTGCTCCGGCATGGATGATGGCAAGTGCAAGAAAACCCAGCGTCTCGGCGGTCTTGGCGGCCAGATGCTCGAGTTTCTTGTCCCAGGGCGGAGTATGCGACGATGCTTTGAGTAACAAACTTGTGGCCTCACTAAAGTCGAGCCCCTGAAAGTTGTAGTGGCCCGGCCCGACGTTGCCATGAAGTGTGTGTGTCGGATTCTTGGTCGTGATGAGAATGCTTCCCCGGTTCCCCCTAGGGAAGTATTTCTCAAGCTTCACGGCGGGATCGTCAGCGTTGTCAATGATGAGCAGCCACGTATGCGGTAGGTTCGACAGCCAGTGTAGCGCTGTGGCCACACTCTTTTCACGCTTGGCATAGTCCTTGGCCAGCCCACCCAGCGTTTGCTTCAGGCGGTCCTCCGTGCTGGCATCGACCCAGAACACACCCCAGAAGCTGTCCCGGTTGTCGTCGGCAAATTTGCAACAGAACTGTGTTTTTCCAGACCCGCCTAGGCCGTGGATGACGAATCGCCGCTGCTGCCGTTTCGAAAACCCGGGTGAGGGCACGAGAAACGTTTGTAGATCTTGCAGCAATGTCTCGCGGCCGGTAAAGATGCTGCTCACCGACTGAGGCGTGTCAAAGTGCTCATTCGTCGACGACTCATAGATCGACGCAGCTGCTAGGTCTGTCGATGCCTTGAGTTCTCGCAGGGCGTGCACCATTGCCGCATCGTACTGGTGGCCGCCGGGAAGAGACCCGATGCCGGCCACGTTGGCCATTTCGGCGAGCCCTGATTGGATGCTTCCACCGAGTTCCCGGAGGTCGTCGGTGAGATTCTGGAAAGACTGTGTATGCTGGTCGTTTTGGTCCTTGATGACCCTCGTATCGTTCATCGTGACATAGGAAAAGAGGAGGTGCAGGCCCTTGCCATACGTGTCGAGTTGGCTCCGGCACCGACGCAGCTCGTCGCTGTACTTTTTCCGCCGCGTAGCCTTGCCGTACGCATCGCGGAATCCGCCTTTCTTGCCGTCATTCTCACAAACATGCTCGACAATCGTCACCAGCTGGGTCACCACCTGGTCGCAGTTCTGCATGTTCTTGCGCAGCTCACCCCACAGCCCGTCCGCCGTGCCATCTGCCTTGTCGTCGGGCGGCGACGGTGCTGAAAAGGTGTCCTTGATCACCATGCATACGCTGCGCAGCGACTCGACCTCGTCGGCGAGGCTCTTTAGTTCCTGGTCGATGCTCGATAGGTCGTGGTGGAACGCGCGGATCTTGTGCACGATGCGGAAGCACACATCGGCAATGCCCAGCGCGCTGGCTGCGATCGAAAGCGGGTCCATCGTGGAGGAGGCCGATGCGATCTATCGATCGGTAACCGGACGGTGTGATGTTGTCGCGGGATAGTACGAGGACGACGAGAATGGTTCGAGAATGGTTCGATGGATAAAGAAGACGGCAAAGACAATCTAGGAGGCAAAATCGAAAATGGTCAAAAGGCCATCACCACAGCAAACGGAAAGAACGGGAAGAGCGGGGAGCAGGACCAGGCAAGCCAGGCACGACGGCCAAGGACCATGGGGGAAGGGAGGGAAGGAGGGGGTGACGATGCGCAGGACCAGCCTGTCTTCAGCCGCAAGTACACGGCGTCTACACAGAGCGAAAGCATGGCGAATCAACTCAAGAACCGCAATCCAATGTGGTGTTCCTACACATGGCTCGTTATTGGTCCAAGTCTTGGGGGACTTGCGTTTCTTTTCTCTGCTGGACATGGTTCATGACCTGGGAGTGCGACAACCCTACCAAGCCCAGTCATGATTGGCACTGCTGCCATCAACAGTTCGTATTGCTTGGGCAAAAGTGCAGAATTGGCGTCGGGGCGCAGCCCTCCCAGTCCATATCACGCCAATCACACAGGATTTGACTGGGTAGGACTGACCAGATGTGACAGCGGGGAGTGCTCGGATGCGGTTCGTTTATTCCCTCTGCTATATTGGCTGGCATCGTAATACTTTGTTGGTTGTTGGTCCCCTGTTACAATACCCCCTACGGAGTAGATGGCAAGGCGTCTTCTGCACACTCATGTTAAATATATTTATGAGACGGCCCTCGTGCTCCTGAAATGTCGCTGGCTGTTGGCGGCATTTAACGTAGTGAAAAAGAATATAGACGACGAATCTCGACATTAAACACCGCCAACAACGCCAACAACGCCACCAACAATATTCAAATCGCACAATGGGCGTCTGGTCCGTTCTCCATCCCCTGTCCCTCGTCACGGAGACGGCCTGGTCGACGCAGGTCGTCATCGCGATACTCGCCGTCTTCCTCGCACGGCGATCATGGACAGCGGCACATCAACGGCACCACGACACACTGAGTGCCGAGCAGCTCGCTCGGCAACACGACTGCGCACCCCTGAAACCATGGAACGCCAAATGGCCGCTCGGCCTCGACATGCTCTTCCAAGCGGTCAAACACTCTCGTGAGGGACACATCCTCAAGTTCATGGTCGGTGTGACAGATGCATGGGGCACAACGTTTGCACAGCACCTACTCGGCGCGCGTGGAATCCTGACGATCGATCCGGCCAACATTGAAGCCCTGCTGTCGACCCATTTCGGGGATTTTGGACTTGGTCTGCGTGCTCCCACGTTCCACCCACTGCTCGGGAGCGGCATCTTTACTCAGGACGGCACTGCGTGGAAGACGTCTAGAAAACTGCTGCGGCCGTTGTTTTCGTCGTCGTCCTCCTCCCGCGGCCTCGATCCCAACTTCAAGACCGTCCAGCGGTGTGTGGACGAGCTTGCTGCGTCCATCCGCGAGGGTGGCTATCCTAATGATAGCGACGGTGTTGTCGACCTCCAACCACGCTTTTTCAGGCTCACATTCGAAACCACACTTTTCCTCCTCTTTGGCGATATATCCGGCGGCGCTGACGCTGATGCCAACACCGAAACTGGATGGCGCCGTGTCACCAGCCAGGCCGCCAAGTTTGCCGAGGCCTTCACCACGGGCCAGGACTACCTTGCACACCGCGGCCGCCTCGGTGCCTACTACTGGCTGCTCAACAGCCGGGAATTCCGGGATGCATGCCGCACCTGCCACCGCTTTGTCGACGAGGCCATTGACAACGCTCTGCGGAATCTGGGGGATGACCAAAACGAAAAAGAGAGCTACGTGTTGATCGACGCCCTCGCCCGCCAGACGCAGGACCGCCGCGTGCTGCGTGACCAGGCACTCAACGTGCTGCTTGCCGGTCGCGACACCACGGGCTGCTGTCTGACGTGGACGTTCCGCCTGCTGTCCCGGCATCCGGCTGTCCTCGCAAAGCTGCTCGACGAGATTCAGTCTGTCTGTGGGATTGGGGCGGACTCAACACCACCAACCAAAGCACAGCTGCACCACAACTTGCCCTACCTGCGACAAGTGGTCAAAGAAGTCCTCCGCCTTTATCCGTCTGTCCCTGTTAACTCCCGCGAGGCCGTGCGCGACACCGTGCTTCCCGTTGGTGGCGGTCCTGATGGCCGATCTCCTATTCTCGTGCGCGCCGGCGAGGGCGTCGGCTACTGTGTCTACGCGATGCACCGCCGCAAGGACATCTACGGACAGGACGCCGACGTGTTCCGGCCCGAGCGCTGGGACGAAGAGCGGCTGCACAACATTGGCTGGGCGTATCTGCCTTTCAATGGCGGACCGCGGATCTGCCTGGGCCGTAAGTCGTTTCCTCCACGACACCATACGATATATCGTTACTAACTGTCCCACAGAAGAGTTTGCCCTCGTCGAGGTGTATTACACCGTTGTGCGGCTGATCCAGCTGTTCCCAAACATTACTGCACCGGCTGGCGAGCCAGACGTGCACGTCGGCGACGAACGGCAAGTCTTGACGCTGGTCGTCTCGTTGGCCGATGGCTGTCGTGTAACAATGAAGCCAAAGGGTATTGATAAATAGAACGGGGTGGACTCGTAAAGAGGTGAGGCTTTGTATTGACTTTTTTGGGAGTTGGTGCTGAAAGGCGTTACTTATATCGTACATCAAAGTAAATATAAAACGATGGAAAGACAGTGCGTACGTACTGTGCGCAAACTGGTATATACTGTATGCGGCTGCTTCCCAGTTTGGCTGCAAGCTCTTTCGTGGTTGCCCGGCAACGCCTTCCTATTTACCCCAGGCATGTCCGTGTCCCAGCAGCTCCACTTGCCGTTCTTGCTTGTCTCTGCCGGGCCCAAGGGTAAGACAGCTTCCCTGCCCATTGCTACTTCCCTCTAGTCCCTTGTTTGCACCGCATTGCATTTGGTGGGAAAGTACGACGTAAACAACAGCATCGACAATCGCGATTTCGACCTTTTACCATTCTGCACTTCTTTTCGACCTCCAACAATCGACAACCACCACCAAACTCGACAACAACAGCAACAGCGACCGCGACAACACGACGCCGCCATCAACAAACAGCGAGCAGCAACCACAACCCTTTCAGGATACCCCTTTTTGGCCATCAACAACAAATCAATGGCTGCGCTTTCCTGAACATCGACAAACACAACATACGTTATTCTTGCTTTCGTCCTTTTCACCCTTGCTCTTTCTATCTTTCCTTTCCTTCCGCGTTCCTGCTTCTTTTCATCAGTCACCATGGAGCCTGCATCCCCGCCAAAGAGAATGACGCGTGCGCGCGCTGCCGCAAAGGCAACAACAACCTCCGACAGCACATCCACGACGGCGTCATCGCGAGCCAAATCCACAACAGCCTCGTCTCGAGCAAGAACATCTACGGCCACAGCGACAACGGCATCCGCTGCTGCCAAACGCAAACTCCGCACCGAAGACATCGAGACCGACAACGAGCAGGACGAGCTGGGCCTTGACCGTCCTGAACCTGCTGCCACAATGCAGAAAGTCGTCCGTGCTGCTCGTGGCCGGCCCAAGAAGGTCGTCGAGGCAGAGCCTCAGACTACAGCAACAGCAGCTCCTGCAGCTCCTCCAGCACCGCGTCCGCGTGGACGGCCCCCGACAAAGAAAGCACCCGTGCCTGAGGCAGCCAGACCGTCGTCACGGCTGTCGACCGCAACAGCAACTACGACAACAGTTCCTACAGCTCCGGCTGCACGCGCAACGAGAACAAAAAAGACAGTCACTCTGGCCGACGACGCGTCTGAAGAGCCAGCCAAGAAGCGCGCCACGCGTGCCCGGGCCACATCGGCGACCGTCAGCTCGACGGCGGCCGCTGCCACGACGCGCATCTCTGTCCGCAGTGCATCGGCCACTGTGGCGGCCAAGTCAGCTGGCCCTACGACCACGACCGGCATCAAGAAGAAGGTCACCTTTGAAGAGCCGGAGAAGGAGAATATCATCCCTGCTAATGGCACCACCAAAGGCACCAAACTGCCGGCACCCAAGGCTGCTACTACCGAAGCTGCGGCCACCACGACTACGTCAGGTGGCCTCAAGGCCAAGCCTGTCCGCCGTGGTGCTGCTGGCACTACCGCCAAGGCTACGACATCCTCAACCTCGGCTGCGCGCGGCAGACCTGCCTCAGGCATGGCTGGTGGTGCTGCCTCTTCTTCCGACAAGCTGTCCGCGCCGCTGAGCCCTAAGAAGGTCACCCAGGTCCGTCTCGCCCGTGATTTTGATGTCGACTCGGAGGACGAGCTGGGCGCTAGCGACGAGTGCCACCTCAAGCCCTTTGAGCGCAGCCCGACCAAGCCGTCCATGGCCGCCGGCATCACGCCCGCGGAGCGTAACAAGGCTCTTGTCCATGCTGGCCTTGACCTCGAGTCGGCGTCCCGTGACATTACTGTCAACAACGCTTCTACCAGCCTGGCGGCTCCGTCCGATCCCCAGGCTGGTCTGTTGAAGAGCCCTGCTCGCCGTCCTCCCCCGACCCCGGCCAAGGATGGCCTCATGAACTCGCCCGCCCGTCGCCTCGATGGCCTCATGGAGGGTGTGCTGGCGTCGTCCAAGAAGGCTGCAAACAGCAGCAACAAGGAGGATGGCAACGGCAAGGCACACGCTTCCGTTCTCTTCTCTCCCGCCAAGCGGTTCCCTGTCCACCCCAAGAACCAGGCGAATGGTCAGGATGGTGACACCCTCCGCTCGCCCATGAAGCTGTCTCTGCTCCAGACACCTGCTAAGCGTCCTGCCTCACCCGTCAAAGCTGCCATCCTGCTGCAGCGCCCGGATAGGAAGCCGTCCATGCTGAGTGCCAAGGCAGACATGCTTATGTCGTCGCCCGAGCCAAAGTCGACTCTCGTGGCCAACCAGCCGTCGATGAGCGAGATCCACGAGCAGGCCAATGAGGCTGGCGGTGACGACACTGAGGAGGAGCAGATGGCGGACGAGGACGAAGCTGAAGAGGCCGATGTGTCGGATGCTGAGAGTGAGAACGACAACATCGAAAAGACCGAGTCTCTCACCCAGATGCTCACTGACATGGCTGCCGATGCCAATGCAGCTGATGCCGACGGTATGCCCGACTCGCCGTCTCGTCGTCGTTTCCCTGGTCGCCTGTCCGCTGTTCTTCCTCGTGATGCCGACCCAACTCTCGAAGTGCAATGGGACGATGTCCAGTCCGAGGGTGAGCACGACGTCGACAATGAGAAGCACGTTGAAGCCGAGGAAGAGCATCACCTCCCTGCCGGCGAGCCCATGGACGTGGACGAGTCTATTCTCGGTGCCGCCACTGCCCTTGTGGCCATGTCCCCGCCCAAGCAGAAGGCGGCCCCCACGGGTGTCTTTGGTCTGCGTGCCAAGGACCTGAATGCCTGCGAGGATGACGACGACATGGACTCGGACGCCGATGTCACAACACGCGTCCTTTTCCCTTCCAACGACAACATGCCCGCTACTCCCTGCCCGGCTTCCAAGACTCCCTCAGGTGGTCGGTCTGCGCGGGCCAGCATGGGCGGTGGCCAGAGCAGTGCCAAGCGCCCTAAGATGGGCAAGTTTGGCTTTACGCCTCTGGCGGACCAACTCAACGGATGGAAGGTCCGCAGTCCGACAAAGGTTGCCACTCCGTCGCCTGCCGAGAAGGAGGAGACTGCCAAAAAGGCTGAGGTTGCCGAGGAGCCCACCGAGCCCACCGAGGCCAAGACGTCGCCTGGTGTCTCTGACGTGTCGGTCGTGCAGTCTTACTTTGACGACGCCATGGCAGGCCATTCCATCCTTTCCTCTGCCTCTCCCCGCAACAGCGAGATTACTGTGCCATCGGACGATAAGGAGTGCGCTGGTCTCATGGAGAATGTCGTTCTGCAGGAAGATATCGAGACCCCCGAGTTTGACGAGGACCTTGTCGTCACCGAAGAGGACCTTGATCTCGCCCAAGAGGCCAATGAAATGTCGCTTATGGAGCCGGCCCAGCTCGAGGAGATTATCCACCCCACGCCCCAGCGGAGCTCCCAGAAACAGAACTCTCAGGACGATGCCGACAGCATGTCCGAGGCTAGCCAGGAGTATGGCGACGAGAACGCCATCCCTATTGACCCGGCTCTGCTGGCCGAGGGCGACGAAGGCAGTATCTCCGTGCCTCCTGTCACACCCCAGCGTGTTTTGACCCGCACCTTCCACACTGTGTCCAAGGTGCCCCTTAAGCCGGCTGACGACTCGACGCCACCCCAGAAGCCTGCGTTCCGTCGCCGCAGCATGAGCGCCTCGCGGCTACCCACCTCGTCGCGTCGTCGGTCGAGTGTCAGTGCCGCCAGCGCCGGCACTTTTAAGAACACCAACAACACGATCTCTGGCAACAGCAGCCCGAGCAAGGGCCTGACACGCAGTGCCACTGTCATTTCGTACTCTCCTTCCAAGAAGGACGGTCGTCGGGAGAGCCGCCGTGACAGCCGGCGTAGGAGCCGTCGCGAGTCCTTTGGCGGCCCTGCTCTGACTCTGGAGGATGCTCTCTTTGATAGCAGTGAGGACGAGTCTCCCGATGTTATCTACCGACCGGAGGCCGCCACCACCACTGTCTCATCGACCCCTGTCACTCCCACCAAGTCGAGTGCGGATCTGTTTGCAGAGGCCACCTGGTCGACTGCCGGCACGCCTGCACGCACGCCCCGCCGCGACCTCGACCCTGCCCTGCTGCGTGGCGCCGTTGTCTTTGTCGACGTGCACACCACCGAGGGTGCCGATGCTAGTGCCATCTTTGTCGAGCTGCTGACCCAGATGGGCGCACAGTGTGTCAAGACCTGGTCGTGGAACCCGTCTACGTCTGGCGGCGACAGCTCTCGTGTCGGCATCACCCACGTCGTCTTCAAGGACGGCAGCAAGCGGACTCTCGACAAAGTCCGTGAGAGCAACGGGCTTGTCCAGTGCGTCGGTGTCAGCTGGGTCTTAGACTGTGAGCGTGGCAACAAGTGGCAGGACGAGGCGCCGTATGCCATTGACACCGCCCTGGCTCCCCGCGGCAACTCACGCCGCCGCAAGAGCATGGAGCCTGAGGCGTTGGCCAATATCAATGGTCTGCTGGTATCCACTCCGCCGAAGCAGACTGGTGGACCCTCGGCTGCTGTCCGCGAATGTCTCACGGCCCCGCCGCCGAGCACGCCCATGAACCGTCGCGATAGTACTCTGTGGATGCGTACCCCCGACGATAACGAAGAGGAGGAGCACTACGACGACAGCCGGGAGAACGAGAACGGCGGTGACGTCGACGGCTATGGTGAGCCCGACTGGGGTATGTCTACCATGCTGACCCCGGTCCCCAAGACACCCGCTCCCGAAGCTGTCGCGCGCTACGCTGCCAACATTGCCCCCTCGTCTCCCTATGGTGATGACAACAGCAGCTATTATGGTGGCGGCGACGAAGATGACAGCACCCTCAGTTCGCAGCACTTTGACCAGGGTCCGCTGGTTACGCGCACCTGCCCGCCTAAGCAGCGGTCCGTGTCGTATCATGAACTGGGTGCCGGTATCTTGTCGCGTGAAAAGGACGAGGGTGTGCTGATGCGGTTGATGGCGGCACGTCGCAAGAGTCTGCAGTTTGCGCCCAAGATTGCCAGCCCCCTGTCCAAGGCGTGGAATTAGGTTGAGGAGGAGAAGGGCTCGTGTTTGTTTCATTATTTGGATTTTTTTTTGTGCATACATTGCATAGGTTTCCGTTGAGGATATCGCGGAGAACATTTTGGGCGTTCTTTTGGTTATGAGAAGGCATGGGTTTATTGAGTCTTCTCGTTGTTTTTAGTTTGGTCTTTGGGTTTGCTTCATTTTGCATCTTGTTCTTTTTTTGAGTCTCCGTTTCATATTGCGGATCGACCATTGATACAGTACATCTTTTAACTGCCGAGTTTGATTGTTTGCCTTGTTTGCTTGTTTTTCGTTGCAATGTTTTTTGTTCTGTCGATTGCGCCGCGGTCGACAGCTGTGGTTGGACGGAAGGAGCCGATGCGAGTGGGTCCTCCAACTCAAAAGTCGTCGTCATGCACAGGCCCAACACGGTAAAGTGCCGCTCTGTCAATCCTGTCTCCTGTCTACGGAATACTTCTGTGCGCCGGAATCAGTACCTCTCAGCGTTTTATGTTGACGGCCCAGACCGTTGCGATAAGCGACTTGATTGCGTATGATCTTTGTTTGAATGGTTGGACTGAAGTTTGTTCTAAACTGTATCTCCAGATTTCCAGATTCTTGTTTACAATCTCTCAACCTTTTACTCGACCAACTTAAGACGGCCAATTGCCGAACGGCCGGTACGATTCAGAACTCTATTGCCTCAGACGAGAATGATTGACATACGACAATAGACGGCTACTCGAATCTGTCTCTTTCTTTTTGTCTAATTCAACCGGCACTTCGACGTATCTCACCTGCCCTGCTGCTATCCAATTTGATCTGCCGACACCTATTCTCTGGTCGATAACGACCTCGCAGTCGACCATGGCCGTTGTTCGACTGCGCAAAGCAGCGCGCATGCTAACTGTACTGGCTGTTGCGTTCGCCAGCTTCTCCAGCCTTGTCGACGCAGCTGTTCGCATTCCGAATCGGGATGAACAGTTCCCAATAAGTGACACATCACCAAACGCCGACTTATCACCACCCCAGCGCTACACACAACCGCTCAACTTTTCTTCGTCGGCACCACACTTGTTCGCCTCCGCCTATGGTCTACTGCAGCAATGGGCCAACACCGTTTTCCCCAACGGCCACGCCCTCGCCGCCGCCACCATCCCGGCCTACACGCTCATGTACCACGGATTGAGAGCAGACGACGCCAATCCGGACCCGGAAACACTATCACCGCCTTCGCCAGAGTGGCTCGCCTTCGACCTCGAAATGGCTTATGGAATTATGGGCTCTACCCGACGCTCCTGGCTCCTGACGTATCAGACGACCCGTCCTGTCCGTGTGCTTTATGTCGATGGCGAGTCCGCCGCGCTCATGGGGCTCGGTCAGCTCGACTCCCAGATGCTGCTGTTGTACGGCAACGTAACGGGGCCACCGCGCGATGACCGCAAAGGGTTTGGTGGTCTGACGGAGGAGTACGATCGTGCTCGCGGGATGTGCGACTGGCTCGAGCTGCAAGGGCTACGCGGTCGCGGCTGGGGCTATGAGGGGATCGTGCGGATGAATGCTGGGTTCGAGTTGATTTGGTGTGACTTTATGAGCGACAGTCTGCGGCTGTTGAGTCGGCTGAATGTGACGGCGCCGCTGGATCCAGTCGACGAGGATGACAGCGAAGACACGACGGCCAACAACGTCGACGCTGCCGAACAGTCCTACTACACGCTGCCGCCCGTTCCGACCCGCAGCGACCGTGCGATCGAGCCGACCAACCCACCGGCACCGCCCAACTGGCGCGGTGGCGGGGGTGGTGGCCGATACGGTGGACCTGGTTTTCCTGGTGACGACAACTCCTCCGAAGAGGGCGAGGAACCGTTTCTGACATCCCAGGGCTGGGGCTGGTTTGAGAGTGCAACATGGCACTATGGTGCTTCGAGAAGCGGACCGGGTGCGGGCGAGACCCGTGTGCAGGTAGACAACTGCGGCATCCTGAGCTACTACGCGCCGCGCTTTGAGAGTGGTGCACTTGCACAGTCGCGTGCCCAAGATGAGCAGAAGCGGCTGAACCTGACGGCTGACGGATATTGGTCACCTTCGGCTTCATCATCTGAAATCAACCGCACGGTTGCTCTCCGCCAGCTGGGCCGTCGCCGCCGATTCCACCACTTGGGCAACGCCAGTGTTGAGGACGCCCTGCTGATGCGCCGCAGCGCGGAAGAAGCTCTGGCCCGCTCGCTGTCGATCCACCCGCAGAGCATGGACTTTTCGACGCCTGCGTGCTCGGGTGCGTCCTGGACACTGGTTCTGGCCGAGATTGTGCAGCGCATGGCGAGACACCTCAAGACGGTCGAGGCTATTCTGCTGGACGGCCCGTCTGCCAGCAGCCCAAAGAATGAGACCGAAACGAAGACCTGGCTGCACCGTCTGCGCTCGCAAAACCACATGTTCATGGTCGGCTACCTCGAGTACCCCACGAACACGGAGGATTCTTCTGCTGCCTGGCTGCCCGACACGGCCCTCTTCAACCGCACACTGTCGCTCTGCCGCTTCCGGTACACGAGATTATTTGCTGTCGAGGACGATATTGAGAGAGGGCAATTGCCTCCTGAAGAAAACGATCTACGCTGGGCCATTGAAGAGACATACGGCACTATGTGTGCCGAGCTGCTGGGCATTGGATTTGATGTCGAGCGGACGTGGGCCAGCAGCCACTTGACGAAGGAGGACGTGAGTGAGAAGCAGGACAGTCTCGTTGTTTCCACCAGCCGTTGGCTCGACCAGCTGAGTGAACTAATTGCTTGGCTCGGCTGGGAGAATGAGTGGATTGGCTGTGACCGTGTCTGCGGCTGGCACGAGCGCTGCTTTATCCCCATGTGGCCGCTAATGAGTAGTCAATGGGGCCGTGGGGGAGGCCCGGGCGGTCATCCTGGAGGAGGAGAGGGGGGAGGACCAGGAAGAGGAGGACCAGGGAGAGGAGGTCCCGGTGGTCACCCGGGCGGACCACCCAACAATGGCTCTCACGGTGGTGGTGGTCGACGAGGACCTCCTGTGTTCAACTTCCCACGCAATCCCTCCATGATGGGCGACGATACCGATCTGTGGGAGCCCAAATGTGTTGAGGCATGGTACATTATGGGCGGAAGGTAGAGCGGGATGTGCACTTTCTGCTTGACAGCGTTGATAGCGTTAACTGCGTTGAAATTGTATATTTTGACATGTTTTTAGCCATTCTGTTGCAATAATACCCGATTCAGTCGTTCCGTCGTATTCTTTCTCTCTCTCTTTTGTGGTCCTCCATCTATGCCACAGAGACGTACGCCCGCAGCGCCTTGACGGCATCGCCCTCGTGTGCCTTCAACAAGTCTGTCGCCTTGACCTTTGTCATCTCCAGCTGGTCGACCTACGCGTACCGTTAATATCTCAATCGAATGTGCGGGGGAATGTTGTAGGGCACTCACGAGAAGGGCAACATCCGCCGCATCAACTTTGACCTTCTTGGCCGCCGTGCCGCTTGCGCCCAGCTTCAGACCCTTCATCGCCTTGTTCACAGCCTCCTGGTCGACATTCTTGCCCGCATCATTGCCACCGCCGACCGAGTCGAGCGAGGCCAGAGCCACAGCCGCTTTCCGGTCCTCGGCCGATTTGGCCTTGGCGGCGACGTCGTCTTCGAGATCGACATCGGCAGCGGCAGCAGTAGTGGCGCCCTCGCGGACGTTGGATGGTTGACGGTCTTCAGCCATTGTGTGTGTGAGGGGGGTGGTCGTCGAAGAAAAAGGGTGAGTCGGAAGTCGGGGTTGGTGGTGAGGTCGGTGGAAGTTCGGTTTTGGCGGACGTTACGTACACAGAACCGCCAACTGCCTCTGAGAATTGGTGATGCTTGCGCTCGATTTAGAGTGGGGCAGTGGGTGGCGAATTCGAGCTTCTAATTGGCTCCTTCTGTCCCCAAGGCTGTACACCGATGCTACCCAGAATTGGCAAGAACCTATTCACACAGTCCTTTGAAGATATCCAAGGTGAGCAGAGGACAGTAAAGAAATGCCACAAAGTCGGCTAGGAAACAGTCAATCGTGTAACATCAGGTCGAAACATATTTCTGAAATATTCTAGAAATATTATAGAGTTTATTTAAAGTAAAGAAGCGGCCTCAAGCTCATTTTATTTACACACAGCCTCTTCTACTCACCTCTCCTGACCTTCCTGTTTTTGCTCGCGTTACCCCACTGTTCTGTGCCGTTAGTCCGACTTTTTATAAGACTTTCACTGCTTGACTCACAAGAGGGAAGGTACGACCTTTCAATTGAGTTTTTGCCTTACAGTTCAAGAAGGCGCCCCCTTTTCTCTTCTTCACATTTTGTTTTCCTCGATTTTTACTTAACACACATCTTTTCGAGACGCAAAGTCGAGACGCAAAGGCAGCAATCAGCGTTCCGCGGTTCGGTGCATAAGACGGGCATTGCACAAAGGATTGCCGACTCTAGCAACCAGCCGCTCTGTCGAGTGTTTCTTTGTCTCATCTCGACAATTTTTCATTTTCATTTTTATTCTTCTCTACGACAGAGATATTCTCACCTCACTTCCCCTCCTTGATACACTGCCGTCCTTAGCTCTGCACTTCTCCCCCTTCCTGCACACAATGTCTGCTCCCACTGGCGTACCTGAGGGATGGACGCCCAGCTCGTGGCGCTCAAAACCCATCAAGCAGAGCCCGGCCTACGAAGACCCCGAGGCGGTTGCCCGTGCCACGCGTGAGCTGCAGCGTCTGCCACCCATTGTTCACCCGGGCGAGATCCTGCGTCTCAAGCAGCACCTGGCCGCCGTGGCCCGCGGTGATGCCTTTTTGCTGCAGGGCGGCGACTGTGCCGAGCTTTTTGACTACTGCGAGCCCAGCGCAATCGAGTCCAAGATCAAGCTCCTGCTTCAGATGAGTCTGGTCTTGATCTGGGGTGCCGACAAGCCTGTTGTACGCATCGGCCGCATGGCCGGCCAGTATGCCAAGCCCCGCTCGAGTCCCAACGAGACGCTGCCGGACGGACGCACGGTCCCTTCGTTCCGCGGTGATATTTTGAACGGCTACGAGCTTGACCAGCGCGAGCTCGACCCGCAGCGCCTAGTCCGAGCCTACCACCACTCAGCAGCAACGCTCAACTATGTGCGTGCTGCTATTGCTTCGGGCATTGCCGATCTGCACCGCCCGCTCGACTGGGGTCTGGGCCATGTGCGCGACCCGGCGCTCAAGGCCAAGTACTCTGAGGCTGTGACGTTCCTCACGGACATGCTGCGCTTCATGCACACGATTGGCGCCGACAAGAACGACAAGCTGGATACAGTGGACTTGTACACGAGCCACGAGGCGCTGGTGCTCGAGTACGAGGAGCCCATGACGCGGCTGCTGCCGGCCAGTCTGGGACGACTCAGCCGTGACTCAAACGGCAATATTGCAGCGGAAACACCCGCCCCGGCCTACTTTGACACCTCCGCCCACTTCCTCTGGATCGGTGACCGTACCCGCCAGGTCGACCATGCCCATGTCGAGTTCTTCCGCGGCCTGGCCAACCCCGTGGGCGTCAAGGTCGGACCCACAACCCCTCCTGAGGATCTCCTCACGATCCTGCGGGCACTCAACCCACAGTGCGAACCGGGCAAGGTCACGCTCATCACTCGTTATGGTGCCGCCAAGGTCCGCGAGCTGCTGCCCGCCCACATTCGCGCCGTCGAGGGCAGTGAGTACCGCCGCTGCGTGGTCTGGCAGTGCGATCCCATGCACGGCAACACCCAGACCACATCCAAGGGCGGCATCAAGACGCGCCACTTTGCCGACATTTTGACAGAGCTACAAGAGACGCTGCACGTCCACACGGAAGAGGGCAGCTACCTGGGCGGTGTGCACTTGGAGCTGACGGGCGATGCCGTAACAGAGTGTCTGGGCGGCAGCGAGAACTTGGATGAAGATGACCTGTCGACCAACTACACAAGTTTCTGTGACCCGCGGCTGAACGAGAAGCAGGCGCTCGAGATGGCATTCCTCATTGCCGACCACCACCGGACAGTCCGTCACGGATCGGCGGAGAAGAAGTAGAAAAGAAGGGTGTTAAAATAGTATGTAGCGACGAAGGGCTCACGGCGTTTTTACGTTTTTACGTTATCAAAAGTTCTGATTTTTCATGATACTAGGTAGTCAACTGCGTTTCACGTTGATATTTTCAGTTTGTTCACTCTTTCATTCCCATTTCATGCCATTCCAGTTCATAGACGAAAAGAATCATATTTTGTCATATCTGAGAGTACATTTCACCGCTCAAAGCTGGCTGGAGATTCCCTTTTTCGAGTCATCTCCCTGCTCACCCCGTCACAATAGGGTAATCGCCTGCGCGCCCTCATACGCCTCCCCAGGCTCCAGCGTTGTCCAACTCGACACCGAACCGGGCTCCACACACAGCATGTTCTTGTATCCGTCCTTGGGCGCAAAATCGCCCATGTTCGCCGTCTTGGTCGACCACGGGTTCCACACAACAACGTCGGACAGGTTGTCCCGCTTAATGCCGTACCGCGGTGCGCCACCCTGCAAAACGGTCAGGGGCTGTGCGGCACCCTGGGCCGGCACGTACACCCGGTCCGTCTCACCCGTAAAGTCCACATGGCCCGTCGCCGCCTGTGTCTTCTGCTTGAAGCCGTCCACCTTGTCCGAGTACGGCGCGCCCGCCAGGCCGTCGACGGCCACCTTGGAAATGTCGTCGACGTGCAGGTACGTGTGCAGCAGCACTTGGAAGTCGAATGCCTTGTCGCCCTCGTTGGTCACCACGATGCTCGTGGTCAGCTTGCCGGGCTTGAGGGTGACGCGGTACAGCAGAGCAAAGTCGTACGGCCACAGTGCCTTGAGGGCCGGGTCTGCCAAAGCGGTCGACAGGCCAAAGTCGAGCTGCACGCCGTTGGATGATGCGGCCGACGAAGAAGAACCAGTGCCTGCTGTCGCCTCCGACTCTGACGTAGACCTGCCCAGAAACTCCCAGAGCGACGTCCGCGCCAAACCATGCTGCGGCAGCTTGCTCGTCGCCTTGTCGGCCGGCGACTGTCCAAATACGGGGAACACAATCGGGATACCACCGCGCACGGCCTTGCTGCCGTCCAGCACAGCAGCCTCGCTGAGCCACAGACGCTCTTCCGGTGTACCGCCGTCGACGGCGCCCTTCCACGAAAGAACAGTGGCGCC
The DNA here is from genome assembly GCA_019925295.1 of Sporothrix pseudoabietina. Taxonomy (NCBI): domain Eukaryota; kingdom Fungi; phylum Ascomycota; class Sordariomycetes; order Ophiostomatales; family Ophiostomataceae; genus Sporothrix; species Sporothrix pseudoabietina. The sequence goes on along the minus strand of JADHKS010000021.1, from coordinate 480,209 downwards.
CGTCATCAGAATTTCGACAGACTCGCCCGTGGGCAGGACGGCAGTGACGCGGTCACCGACGAGGTCGACGCGGGCCTGGGGCGGCAGGGCCGGGGTCGCGGCAAGGGCGCTGGGTTTGTTGCGGCGGTCCATTTCGTCTGAGAGAAGGAGCAGTTGAAAGTGAGGTTATTCGATGTTGAGAAAGCGGAGTATCGTGGAGATGTTGATGGAGGGGTGGCGAGGACTAGAATGCGGGGATGTAAAGAAGGTTAAGAGTGTGCAGATGCAATAGAAGAAGTTGGATGAGAGAAGGAAGAAGGAAGACGAGAAGAAATGTGTTGACAAGCTCAATGTTTGATCGGTTTCGAGACAACGCGAATGCGGGGTCAGAGAGAGAGTCTGAGGTCGTCCAAAAGTAGAAGGGGCTCAATGCGCTGCAGAATCGCAGGAAGAAAGACAGGAAGGGGCGGCTGCGCGGGCGTCCCGTGTACTACTGGACACTGTTTTGAGACTGCTTAAAGCTTTTAGTGACATTTAGTGAGGGGTGTTAATGAGATATGTAATACAACTCAAGCGTTGGGGGCGAGAGCGGGGCAAGGCTTCCTTCCCTTCTTCAGTCATCTCTCTTTGTGCTTTGTGATGCTCTCAGACGGCAGGTGCACACCGACAACGTGCAAGCAATTCAAGCCAATGGGCAGGCAGGAGCGAAGAACATGAAACACGACAGCTCACACGGCCTGCAGCTTCCCCTTCTGTCGTCTCTGCCGTGCTGTCTTTGATCTTCAGCCGTTTTTCCCTCAAGAAGTACAACAACGCTCACAGCTCCTTCCAAGGCTACCCACCTGAAGCTCAGCTTGCACAGTTCGCAGCTCTTTCCCCATTTCGCCATTATGGAGCTAGCTAGTAAGTAGTGCGAACGGCTACAAAGCCGTTGCACCCAACAGCTTTGCATTGGTGGAAAAAGGAACAGAAAAGGAAAGTACGCCAGCGAGACCGGCCCCTGGAACGGAACAAGCCAAACTCTTGTCAAAGTCAATAAATAATATTTACCGAGACACCATAGCTTCTGTGCTGGGTCGCTTTGTTTCTGTACCGAGCGCTCCTGCCTGTTGTAACTTTAGTCGATTGTTCCTTCCTTTCCAGAGCATCGCGGATTCAGGGGTGTTTTCAACAGAAAATGGCCTCAAAACGTGAACTTGAACTCGAACTTGTAAGTTTTGATTTATTACATATGTACACACTTCATCACCTCGCAACTCCACCACAACATCACGCGGCAAAATGAAAAGCCTCCTTAAGGTCCAGCTCCAGCGTGGCCTGCACATCGCGCGGGCTCGACTTTGTTGCCACAGTCACACTGTGCTTGCCGCCATCAACACGCCATGCCTCGCCTTCGATCCAAGGCAGCGCCATCACAGGCAAACGTCAGCTGTGTCCTCTTCGACTCGCCGGGCGGCAGAGACAGCTTCTCAAACGACACCAAAGCCTTGGGCGGGCGACCGGCGCCGGCACCCTCTGTTCGCGGGGCGAGATAGACCTGAACCGTCTCAGAGCCGGCAGTCAATCCAGTGTTGGTCACCGTCACCGACACCATGACAACATCCGACTCGGTAACCTCCTTGGTGAAGGTGCCCTCGATGGTTGCGTCGGCAGATTTGAACGAGGTGTAGCTCAGACCGAAACCAAAGGCGAACAGCACTTCACTGTCGGGATATGCACGAGTGGGATGACGGGGTAAACGCGAGCCAAGAACTCGTCGAAAATGGCCCGAAAGACGGCTTTAGGCACAAGATGGTCGACGGACGGCAGACTAATAGGTAATGGTACCGGGCCTGCCGTCACAGTTTCTGCACTCCCTGTCCCATGGCCGTAAGGATAGCCAGCATTTCTGCCCGGCTCTGACGTCTGTGGTCGTCGTCGTGGCCGTCCTCGAGAATCACTGTCGTCTCCTCCACCATCTTCTGTGCCGCTTCTACTTCCACTTGCACTGGCATTGCCGTTGATATCTGTCAATGCAAACGCCGTACTCAGCGCAATGGCTCATGCCGACTCCGACGAGGTCCTCGCGGCTTGCGGTCCGTCAGAAACGTGCACGAGGCTTGTGATTTCAGACATTGTCGACACGAGCTGCTGGTGCTCGCCTCAGATGTGCACTGAGAATGTTAGTATAAGTTGTGAGGTAAGTAAACAATAAAGTTCGTGGGCATGTCAAATTGTAATAAATTACTTCTGACACCATACGATTTCATTCCAACATCATGAGATGAGATGAGGCCACATGAAAACTCACCTAAACGCGTCGGTCGCGGCAAAGATCGCAGGCTCAACGGGCGATTTTGCACCCAGTCCGCGACATGGCTGGCAATTGATGCGTGCGTGTGTATCAGTGAATGCTGTAGGCCACACGGGATCGATAAGATATGTGTGCCATTTTATCTCACGGGCAGATGCATGCCGTCGTTTCCTTGTCGGTTTGCTGCGAATTGAGAATTTGTGTGGAGAACGGAGACAAAACAGTACAGAAGCACCAGCCCAGTGACATCTACAGCGGGCTTTGGCAGTTCTGGGGTAGGAGGCAGCCAATCGCAGTGCCGACCGATAGATGGCAGGCACGCTCCACGCAAGTACACCACTTGCACCTGTCTACCTGACAGTTAGTGCTAGATGCGACCCTGTTGGTTGCGCCTTCCCAAAGTCTGCGCCTTCCACCCAATTCGCTGGGCTTCCACTTTCTGCTTTTGCGCTCCGTTGCTCCTGCCTCTTTGCCCTCTTTGTCCAACGGATTCGTCACAATCCCCTTGTCTCCACCTTTTCTACTCGTTCTAACCGTTTTAACGACGTATCTGGCCCTGGGACTGGACTGGACCTCTCGGCCACGCCTTCCCCGCCCCAGCAGGCCCCCCAAATACGCGCGCCTGCCAGAACGGGCGCCCGCCAGCCAGCCGAGCCACCTGCCTTCTCCTATTATTATTCATACGTCGTACTCCGTATTCACTTGCGCACCTTCCGTACTTTCTTCCTTTTGCTCTTGCGACTTGAATCTCCTTCTTTCACCATTGGTTGTTGGCGATCCTCTTCTTCTCTTCTTCCCTCTTCCATACCACCCATTCCCCCTCTCTGGTGATCTCTCGCCGCCGCCATAATTGCACACTGCCCAAGACCGGCGTATCCTGCCCGACCACACGAATCACCGACCCCGCAGCCTTTCCTCCCAGCCAACCAGCAACCGGCCGATCTTTGTCGCTTTCGTTCGACCTTGCCAACTTTCTCTTCACTTTCTCACGACAGCCCTCAAAGCTTTGACTTCGCGCCCGTTGCTCAACTCGACAAGCAGCAACACATATTGTGTCTTCTTTCTTACCCTCCCTCACCTCCGGTCCACCCCCACCTTACACAAGATGGCCGACGCAGAGGGTTCAGCCGATCCCCAAATCAGCTTCAAGGTCAAGACCTCGGGCGATGGCCTCCACAGCATCACCATGGCCGAGTCTGCGACTGTTCTGGATCTTAAGACCAAGCTCGCTACCGAAGAGTTTGAGAACATCCCCGTCGAGCGCCAGCGCCTCATCTACTCGGGCCGCGTCATGAAGAACGACGACACGCTGGCCTCCTACAAGATCAAGGCCAACAACACCCTGCACCTCGTCAAGAGTGCCGCCAGTAACCACACGGCCGGCGCTGCTGCTGCCGGCGCTGCCGGTGCCCGCTCGTCAGCCCCGCCGCCCGCCGTGCCCACCAACATGGCCGCCGGCACCCCCGCCAACGATCTGCTGGCTGGCCTCACTGGCGCCCGCTTTGCCGGCCACGTCAACCTGCCCAACCAGGACATGTTTGGTCCTGATGGTGGAGTGAGTCCCCTCCTGTGCCCATGAGTATTCTGCCTGCGACGTATACTAACAGCTTAGATGAACTTTGCCACCGAGGACCAAATTTCCGAGATGCTCAGCAACCCTGCCGTCGCCCAGTCCATGAACGAAGCCCTCAACAACCCTGCCTTTATCGACATGCTCATCCAGTCTAACCCCAGCCTACGAAACATTCCCAACGCCCGCGAGCTGATCCAGTCGCCCATGTTCCGCAGCATGCTCACCAACCCAGAATACATGCGCTCCATGGCCCGCATGCGCTCCATGATGGGCGGCGGCCCCGGCTCCAGCCCCTTCCCGGCTCCTGGCGCCACTGACAACACGCCCTCTGATGCTGCTTCTTCGCCCGCAGGAGGCGCTGCCGGTGCCGGTGCCGGCGGTGCTGGTTCTGGAGCCAGCCCTTTTGGCGCCTTCAACCCCTTCATGTTTGGCTTCCCCGGCGCAACTGGCGGCGGTACGGGAGCTGACGGCGCTGCGGCCAACCCGTTCGCGGCCTTCTTCCCCGGTGCGGCAGCTGGCGCGGGCGCGGGTGCAGGTGCAGGCACAGGCACGGGCGCAGCAGGCGCAAATACGGCAGCGCGTGAGGGTGGTGAGGCTGGTGCTACCGGAGAAACTGGTGCTGGTGCCGGCACCGGTCCCAGTGCGGCAGCAGCTAACCCCTTTGCTTCCCTCTTTGGCGGTGCCGGTCTTCCGCAAATCACACCTGAGCAGATGCAGCAGGCAATGCAGATGCTGGGTGGCGGTGGTGCAGGTGGTGCAGGTGGTTTTGGCGGTGCGGGCGGCTTCAACCCCTTTGCTGCTTTCGCCCCGCAGGCCCCGCAGGCCCCGCAGGACACCCGGAGTCCCGAGGAGCAGTATGCTAGCCAGTTGCGGCAGCTGAACGAGATGGGCTTCTATGACTTTGACCGGAACGTCGCCGCGCTGCGGCGTAGCGGCGGCAGCGTAGAAGGTGCCCTGGCACATCTTCTGGGGAACTGAGCGCGGCAGGGGCAGTAGTGATTTGATCTGTAGTGAGGGCGAGGGTGACGTATATCTCATATCATGAAGGGTGGCACAAACGCATGGATGGACCTTTATTTGTATTTTTTTTCGTTGTTTTCATTTGTCTGTTAATTTGCAACATTCTTCTCCGGTATCATCCGTCACAGTATTGCTCCAATCCAGCTTTATGTATTCATGACCATATCTTCTCTCTTCCGGTTGTGATTTATTGTCGTGCTTGCGGACGCTTTTAAATCTATGTTTTTATTTTATTTATTTATGTTTTTTCAAAGAGAAAAACATAGAAAAACAGTCTAATTTTATTATGTTATTTTCATAAACTTTTGTAAATAGAAAGAAAATACTCCGTACAAATAAATTATCACACGGAACAAAATTAAAATCGCTTTTAGTATTATGTGCAAGTATTTCAAGTGATACCACTTTCTGGGTATTTAACAAAGATCTATAGATGATATGGTACACTCCAGCCCGTCCCCTCGCCAAACCCATGCAATGCTTGTATGTTGTATGTTTACAAATGACAAATGACAGATGGCAAAAGCAATGACGCGCCATAAAAATGTGACTACGGCTCCTCCAACTCCTCATCAAGCTCGCCCTCGACGCTGTCTTCGTCCTCTTCGTAGGCCTCAGACTCGTCGTCAGTGACGTCGGCACTGTCTTCACCGTCTTCGGCGTCTTCAGCGTCATCGTCCTCCACATCGTCCTCTTCGCCCTCAATCTCGCCAAGCTGGATCTCGTCGTTGGATGTCTCATCGTCCTCCTCGTCTTCGTCCTCGCCCTTGACATCGTCGGCGAAACCAACCGTCTTTTGCGTGAACGACGGCGACCCTGAGGCGTTCGTCGACGACGACGAGGGGCGACCGTCAGCAGTCGTGGCACCACCGGCGGCCGACGCCAACACCGATGCAGGCTCGAGCACGTCGCCGTTCCAGGGCCTGCACGATGTTACAATCGCTCCGCACCGCAGACACGTCCAGCCGTCGCCCTCTTCGCGCTCAATGCGCGTCGCTAGCGACACATAGCAGTAGACGCAGCCGCAGGGGACGGCCTCGTAGGGGTTGGTAATGTCGGTCTCGGCAGAACCAATGACACCGCTCGAGGCGGCGGCAGCGGCCATAATGTCGGCCTCGGACGTGGCGGCGTTCTGGTCCTGGTAGCAGATGGCGCACGTGCGTTCAGGCAGGAAAGCGTATTCGCCCGTTTTCTCGGTTTCGCCATCTTGGTCGTCGCCGTCGCCGGCGCCCTTCACAGCGGTGGTAGCTTTGGCGACAGCACTCTTGGTCTTGCGCCAGGTACGGGTGAGCCAGCGGCGCCAGCGGTTGATGCCGACGAGGGGCAGCAAGAACAGCAAGAACTCGGTGAAGGCGTGCCAGACGAGCTGGCGGTTCAGGTACTCAAAGGAGACTTCGCGGCTGACTTGGCTGGTGGGTGGGACAAGACGCATGCGCAGAATACGGTCGAGCAGGGTGCGGTAGCGGCCGTAGCGCAAGAAGACGAGGAAAGAAACAAAAGCGGCGCCGGCGTAGAGGTCAGAGGCGACGTTTGTGACACGGGCCAGTCTCTTCACGGCGTTGGACGACAGAGACAGGCGTAACCGGCCGGGCAGAAAAGATAGACTGCTGTTCTCGTTGTTGCTCGCGTTGCTCTCGCCGTAGCCGTCGTCGGCCTCTTCGTCGTGGTCGCGTAGCCAATCCTCCCACTTGGTCCATACATAGCGGCCGCCGACTGTGGCAAGACCGTATGCTGCTTTCTGCCATTTGGACGGAGGCACGGGGACAGCGGCGGCAATCGCGCCGCGTCTACCACTTGTTGCACGCGCATCCGCATACTTGAGGTTCTGGAGGGCCGCACCATAGGTCGCGTCGTTGTCCCACACGGACAGCTTGAACAGCGCTGCTCGTAATAGCAGCATAATCTCGGGCTGCCAGTCATCCTGCAGTGTGCCGCCACGAATGTATTTGAGCGCATCGGCCACCTGCCCGCGCAGAAGATCCAGAAGCTCCTCGTCGAGCAGCTCGGCATCCACCTGGCTGACACGGAACGCAGGGCGCTGCCCGCTGGTGCCGGCCACGTCGATATTTCTCGAGTCATTGCCGCCATTCAGTGTCGAGCGAATCGTCGAGGCTGCCCGACTGACTCCATCCCAAGCGACGAGAGCCGTGCCGCCCAGTCGTCTCACCAGAGGCGACGACGACGAAGACAGCGGTCCACCGGCGTCGAGCCGTGCGCGCAGAGCTGCTGCAGCCGCTTCTCGCCGTGCTGCTTCGGTCGCGGCAATCTGTGAGCGCGCAGCAGCCTCGGCGGCAGCGCGTTCGTTTCGACGGGCCGCCAGACGTCGTTGCGCCTCGGCAAAAGAGGGCGCGATGGACGCATTGGCGGCGGCGACTGCGGCGGCCGTTTGCGGTGGAGGATTCGGTGGCGGTATTCGGTCGGTCATGGCATGTGTATGTGGGCGATCGAAAAGAAAAAGGAGATGTCGATGATGCTGTCGAAAAGAGTGCAAAGGAGAAGAGAGAGGATGGAAATGATTGAAGGCGTCGATGCAAATTAGCTTCGTACTTTGCTGGGCCAAAACCGGGGAAGGCGCGGATTACGCATGACACCCCAGGAAGCTGAAAATGGAAAGCTGGGGGGCGCTTTCCTTACTGTGGACTTTTGACTTTCAGAAGGCGCGCGTTTGGGCTGGGAAAGTGGAAAGAGCCGAGGTTCGGTGTGGTTGGCTGCTGCCACCTGCCAGCATGCACCAGCGAACAAGGGCCCGCTACAGAATGGAAGGCGCGTGCTAGAATAGAGCTCCACGCCAGCAGGTCTAGGCTCCACTATGGCGATCTCACTCATTTAGAACTTCACTTTGCCTTGTCGTTTTATCCAGTTGACAACTCTCATTCATTAACAACTTTTGCTCTCGAATATATTGTACAATGACCACCATGCTGTCCCCCGATAGAATCCAAATCGTACAAGTACCAAAGAAATTCAAAACAAACAAAAAAATAAAAGATAGGACTGTACAAGAAAGCGGTTTGCTGTAATGAAAAACGCCATATCCTTTCGTAGCGAAAATAGTAAAACCAGAAGGCCAAACCCAACAGACCAAGTAAAATACCAACAAAAACATAATCACCAACACCAAGACCAAAAGCGTTTGCTGAATGTGGGCAAATGTTTCCACTCGTCACACCGCAGCCCCTGCTCTAACCAAATTGGTTCCTAGAACTTCATCAGATTGGCAAAGATGGTCACCTTTTCCAGCTCGGCATCGGCTCCGTTGGGCAGCTTCTGGTCCTTGGCCAGACCGGCGATGATTTGGACCTGAATCACATTGACACCCGGGTGCAGATTGACATCGTACAGCTTGGCATCTTCAGAAGCAGGCGGTGCAGGTGTGCCTTGCGGCGTTTGTTGGGGCGTTGGCGGTGACGGCGACGGACCGAGTGTGGCGCCGTTGGAAATGACAAACATCTTGAACGGCCGCTGCTGCTTCTGGATACCCGGGTTGAGTGACACAAACAGCTGCTGGCGCCACTGGCCTGGCGGGATGTTGAGCGTGACGTAGCGCTGTGTCAGTTTTGGGTGCGGCGGCAGCTGGATCTCGAAGCGGCGGTGCTCGTTGCTGAGGATGGCAGAGTGGGTGCGGACCGTTAGGTTGGTGATGAGAGGCTCTCTGCTGGCCTCGCGGAACTTGTTCTCGTAGGCTGGGCGTGGCGGTGCGGCGGGCGGCTTTGGTGCCGCGATGGGGGTTTCAGTGGCAGCAGCACCGTCGCCGTTTGTAGCCGGAGAGGCAGCAGCAGCAGCAGCAGCAGCAACAGGTGTGCCGTTGGCCAGAGCAGGGGAGCCGTTTCGCCGTTGTGAGGACAAGGCGGGCGATGCGCGTGACGAGGACTCGCGCTTGGCACCGTTGACGGTCAGGGCAGCGGCAGATGGGCTCGGCGAGGCCTTTGACAGGCCGCGTGTCTTTTCAAGAGCCGACAGTGGCGGTGCAGTGCGTCCTGTGGTCGCTGGTGCGTCCGAGGACACAGACCCGGCCGTCTTGCCGACAGGCGACTCGGCCGAGCTGCCGCGCGTGTTGGCCACGTGGATTGTGATCTTCTTGGAGCTCGACGGCGTGGCAACAGCAGCCGACTTGATTTTGATCTTGGGCTGGGGCGGTTCCTGGACCACCTCCTTTGCCTGTTTCAACTCGTCACGGAACATTTTCTAAACAAAGTTAGCAGGCATTCAATCAAAGGCTACGGGGGCAAGCGCGTCTTACCTCCAACTCTTTGGCCATTTCGGCGATTGGACTGCCGTCCTCGTTGTAGTAGTAGGCATTCTCCCACAGCAGGCTGGCCTTCTCCTCGAACGCGGCCCAGCTCTTGAACTCAGTCACGCCCGACCGGTCTGTCCGGCTGCGGATGCCTTTGACGAGCTTTTGCAGCTTCTTGATCGATAGCGGGTCCTTGATGACCTGGAAGTAGTCCTTGAGCGTGCGTGGCGGGAGGTTGAAGAATGGCTCAAAGTAGGCGTAAGAAGCGTCCCTGCAGTTGTTAGCACGCGTCCATAAAATATTAAATACAGCGCCGTCGTGTACTCACTCTTCGTCTGGTCGCCGGATAATCTCCTCGACAATCTTCTCCTGTGCCTCCTGGAACGTAAGTCCCTTGTAGGGCACGCCTTCAAAGTCGTGGTCCTGCTTCAGGCCCGGGGCCACTGTGCGCTCCGACGACTTGCGCGAGGTCCGCGCTGGCGTGCCGCGCACGCTTTTCGACGAGCTCTTTCGCCGGCCGGGTGTCTTGACATCGTCCTCGTCGTCTTCGTCGTCTTCGTCGTTCTCCTCTTCATCGCCGTCCTCCTGCTCTTCCTCAGCATCCTCGTCTTCCTCGCCTTCGGCATCTTCATCTCCCTCGGCATCCTCGTCACCGTCCGCATCCGCGTCTTCTTCATCCGGGAAAGGTGTCGGGAACGCCGTGTAGCCCGGGTTCAGCTTGTACGCCGGGTTGTGCTTGACCATGAAATTGCTCGTGGCTTTGCGCACGCGCTCCGAGTCGTCGACCTGCGGCGAGTTCTTGCCGTAGTACTCGCGCACATTGAGAACCATGCGCTTCATGTACGACTCCAGTTCCGTCAATGTCTTGAACTTGCCGGCCTTGAGTTTTGCCTCGGCGTCCTGCAGCGACATGGGCATGCGGACCGCCTTATAGTAGTCCTCGTTGCCGCGCCGTGGCGGCAGCGTCTCAAACATCTCTGCTATCCGGCGGCCATTCTTATCGCTTGTTTTGCGGATCAGCTCGAGGAATTCGAGGCCCGTCTTTGTCGTCGACTTGGCTGTTTCGGTGCTCTTTTCCTGGAAACAGAGTTAGTTGTGACATCGGACAAAAAAAAGTGAGAAGCAAGTGAGAAAATATGTGCAGTCGTCAATTGAGATTGAGGCCGTGCGCGCGGCGACAATGCATTCGGTTGACAGTTGACGAGGCTGTAGACAAAGCGACCGTCGGCTGCGGCCAGTCCGGGGTTTGGATCGTTGAACGTGCAGCTGGAACTGTAGCTGGAACTGTAGCTGGGGCTGGAGCTGTCGCAAAGTACTCCGTAGCTTTGGCGATTTCTCCGGAGCTACTCTACGCCAACTTGTCGCGACGCGACATAGCCCACGTCAAACGTCCAACGTCAACTGTGCACCGCAACAGCGCCTGCCCCTTGACCATGTGATGCATGCAATCCGCCTCTATTGCTCTTCTGGACCAACTCAATCCCCTCGCGCAAACACTCTATGAGTATTTTGTTTCTTCCAACGTACCACAACTTTTAGCCGCTTCGAGGCACGAAGGTCTCCGCCGCTGGCGCCAGTCGACTTGCGCTTTTCCATCTGGGGCTTCGACTTGGCTCGCAACGGAATGGTGGGAGGAAGAAATGTCGTGATGCGATGTGTGCGACGTTTCTGCCGATGCGTCGTTTGGTTTGCTCTATGGATGCGAATTGATGCAATTGATCGATGCTGCGAGAAAATGCCAAACGAACGGTGGCTGGAAAGGCGACAGGCAATGCAATCCTCTTCTCCAGACTGGTGGCCGTCGAGTGCCTGGTGCGTTGCGGAGCTATTTGCTGGCAAAGGCGAGTCGCGATGCTGCTGGTCGAGCTTTCCTGGTCGAGCTTTCTTGGTCGTTTTGGCTTTTGGCCCTGGAGGGTGGACGCGTTTTCTCTGCGGAGAGGGGAGGAAGGAGCGAAATGCGTCCCTTGGCCGGAAAAGACAGTGCGTACTGTGTGAGATAATCCGCACTGTATGTGGCACACAGTGCTCTGCGACATACACGTGACCCGAGTTTCTCCCGCCTGACAGCCCCGCGTCTTTTCTGCAGGCCCCGAGCCTTTTCGTTTTGTTTACTTTGGAGCCTTTCCCGATGCCGCCTGCCCGTCGCCCAAAAGAGAGAACGAGAACGGACCCATCATACTTTACCTCGTCAGATCTTTGCTCATTGTGCTTTTTTGCCCCTCAATTCTTCACCGTTTTTTTTTCTTCCCCTTTTGTCCTGTCAACATCTTCACCTTGACCGTCAACGACTCTCCTCACAGTCCCCGTCTTTCTTTCGGCTCTTTTCCTTTCTCCGACTTTCCCCTCCAAAAGGACGCGTCTCTGACTCCGACCCTTGTTCTCCATCTCGACTCAATCGACCACCACACGACTGCTTCCGACGTGCGACGCGTGGCATTCGCTGACAGAAACGACTGCTCGACTTTTTGTCCGCCCAAAAACGCGCTTTTTCCTCGACACGCTTTACCGCTACCTTGTCTCTCACTCCTCCTTTTCTTCCTCTCCCATCACAATGTCGTCCCTCCAGGAGATGCGGACACTGGGCATCGACCCTACCCGCCGAAACACACGCGCCATTCCTCTGTCCGACTCGGAGCGCAAGGTCCTCGAGCCCTACCTCGACAACATCCACTACTCGCAGAGGTGAGCTCTCTTTTGTGGCCTCGTTTTTCTGTTGCCTCGTTTTTTTTTTGCCTCGCTTCGCTCGCATTCGTTCCACCGCTAACTTCTGCAGATACTCAGACAACCAGTACGAGTACCGGCACGTGCTTCTGCCCAAGCAGATGCTCAAGCTCATCCCCGACCAGTACCTTGACGAGAGCAAAAAGACTATGAAGCTGCTCTGGGAAGACGAGTGGCGGTCTATGGGCATTACGCAGGTGAGCAGCTACGGAACACAGAGAACGCCAACATGTCATTGTTTCAACCTACTGCATACTGACATTCCTAACCTTGTCCAGAGTCTAGGATGGGAGCACTACGAAGTGCACGAGCCGGAGCCACATATCCTGCTCTTCAAGTGAGTACTCTTTTCCAAGGGAGGAAGCGCCTCTGGGGCGGATCCGGCGCAAGGCCTATATTTTTAATATTTGGCTACACAGAATGCTAACCACCCTCCGTTCTCCAGGAGACCGATCAACTACCAGCCGCCGGCAAACTGAGCTGCTCAACTACGATGATGGGGATGGCGCTGGCTCAGAGGCCGGCGCAAGGTGTGCTGGAGTTTGATTGCATACGATAACGACGACGACGATGACAGCGACGAGCAAACGACGATTGGCACACACGAGTAACGGCCGTCCCAACTCCTGTTTCCGACGGACCCCTTTTCGCGAACCTCCTTCTTTCTCGACGCATACGACTCGATTTCGCCTTTACATCACAACTTGGAGTTTCTATACTGCTTTTCTGTCGGTCTTGCTTTCTGGGTTGGAGAGCCTGAGGTCTGGCCAGCATACTAGGCAAAGGGTGCGGCATCGACGGTACGGTTGCTTCCGCACAGCCCCTCGGCTTGCTTGTGGATCCGTACCTGGCACAGAGAGTGGACTGGTTATGCCTCTTGGGTGAGCTGCAGCAAGTGCTTGTGGCTTTTGTGTCTTGCTTCCATTCTTACCTTTTGTGCTCGACCTCGACGTTGGCGGTCGGAAGACATACGGACTGGGCAAGGCTGTCTCGGTGGACTTATTGGGGCTGTATGCTGGCTTTTAAGTTATTCTGACTGGCTCTTCAGATGTAAGATATTATTGGCGAGCTGTTCTTGTGTTCTTTGCTGCGATCGTGCATATTGGTTTATTTCATGGAACGTTGATATTTTACAAGCGGAATGCAATTTGTGTAGTTGTGTGTTCTCAATCCTATGGTGACATAATACCTAGCCATATACTCGTATGCGTATGTTGTACTCTTGGCTCAACCTCAGCTGCTCGTGATAACGAGGCTGATGCTTCTTCGTATTGTGCAGTACCACGCATCTCACGGACTTTGGTGTGCTTGGTGGCCTGCTTTTGTACTTTGGGCGCTCTGCATCGATCGACTCGTCTCTAGCTACGATCCGCTGTGCATCCCCCAACCGAGCGCTCCGGCAGCAGCGGCCACTAAGAGCCAAGTGCGCAAGCCTCGTTTTTAGCCTCTTGAAAGAGGCGCTTCAACTTCGTACAGGGGTTCGCCCTTCTGGAAACGGTGGAATCTGATTCCTGGAAACTGCAATGTGGCCAACTCTGAAGGCTTCCTCATTCCGCCACTGTCACTGATATAAGAGACACGCCGCGAGTTTACTGAACATGCCGTCTCTCTGCATTGTGGCTTTGCTTCCGCCGGCACGGTTCAAAAACGGACGATGTACGACGTACGTCGTAGCGCATCTGCTGATCTCCGCCGCGCAAATCGGATGACATAATCTCCAAGCGCACTGTTGGAGGCAGCACCTGCCGACGCATCGCATGTTTCGCTCCCTGCTGTAATTTATAGTTGTTGCTCCACCCTGCGCAATACTCTGCAGCGAGTCATACAAGTGTCCGAGAGGGAAGGAGGGAATGGGGGAATCAGGAAACGTGGACAAGAACCGAAGTGGCAAGGAAGGAGGGAAGCACAAGAAGACAAGAAGACATCGTGTCTCCTTCCATATTTGAAATCCAGATGCGGCCGTTTTTGGTGCACCTAAAAGACTTCACTCTTCTCATTTTCTCCCATTTTTTTGTCGTTTTTCTTTGCTGCCTTGCACCGGTAACTTTTCAACCTTTGATCGGCCGCCACCCACACTTCGTTTTTGCCCCTTTCACGGCCAACTGTCTGTAAAGGTGTCCTCTTACAATAAAAGTCTTAAAAAGTCTTAAGCTAAAAGCAGGGGGCCTGTACGACGTAATCGTACCCTGCACTAGAACCGCCAAAGAACACAACCACATGTCACACCAGCGCCACCCCTGGCCCAGGAGTTACCTTTCAAGAACCAAACAGAATCCGAAATGGGCTCGAACAAGAAACGAACCTATAAAAAGCAAAAAGAATAAAACCGACATCATTGCCCGCGCCGCACTCTTCCCGCAACAATCTTCAATTCTTCTTCTGCCTCTCGACCCAGACACTCCTTTGCTTGCGCCGGCTAATTGCACTCGGTATTAAACAACTTAGCACCTCGACGGACTCCATCGCCCAGATCTGTCCTGACTCTCTCGCCCAAATCACCAGCAAGCGTTCTGAACTTCCCTACCACGACAGCTTCTTTGCGCTGGTCGCTCTTGCTGTTTCAGACCCTGCAATAGGAACTCCGGCGCTCCTTCCACCGCAACACCGACGAACGCCTCCTGGCTCTTTCCTTCCCTGGTCTGTTGCGAAGTGTCTTGTTGCCCGTTCGCTCCTTCTAGACAGCGTCTTACCGACCCGCGACCTCCTTCGCTCCTTTCTGCGACTGCCGCTTACCTCCAAACACTTATTAAAAAATAAAGTCGTCCTGACCAAGCAAGCCCGTCCTCGACACTCTCGATACACACCCACACACCACCGACCCCAGACTCTATTTCTTCTCCCGGCCGCCCACTTCGATTCGGGACACCATGAAACCAGCTTCCAAGCTGTTCTATCTCAGCATCTTTGCACTTTGGGGCCCACTGGGTCAGTGCCAGAGCTCGCAAGATGCAGATGCCTGCGTGGTATGCCGATAGTCACCTTTCCTCTCCTCTTGTTTCTTCTAGTTTCTCTGCCCTCTTTTCCCGTTGCTTATCTTTATCACCATGGCGTCACTCGACGGCCTACCTCTGTCTTCTGCTGGCGGCAGCCTCTCTTGTTCCCGCCGCCTCATCTGTTGACGTCGGGGTCGAGGCTGTCGCCTCTCCTCGCTCCGATCTTCGCTTCATCGTCTCTAACCGCTCCTACTCCTACCAGATTTCCCCCAAGGCCATTGTGTCCGACGCATGCGCCTCCTACTCGACCCTCGAGAAGCTCAACGACCGTGTGCTACCCTCCCTCAACGGCCTGACTCAGACAACCGACTTCTTCAGCCATTACCGCCTGAACCTCTTCAACAAGAAATGCCCCTTCTGGAACGACGAAAATGGCATGTGCGGCAACATTGCCTGTGCCGTCCAGACGCTCGAAAACGAAGACGATATCCCCAAGGTCTGGCGGGCCAGTGAGCTCGGCAAGCTGCAGGGGCCCTCTGCATCCCACCCGGGCAAGTCCACACAGCGCGAGCGGCCACGACGCCCACTCCAGGGCCGCCTGGGCGAGAACGTTGGAGAGAGCTGTGTGGTCGAGTATGACGACGAGTGCGACGACCGTGACTACTGCGTGCCCGAGGACGAGAGCGCCGACTCCAAGGGCGATTACGTGAGTTTGTTGGAGAACCCGGAGCGGTTCACGGGCTATGCGGGCGACGGTGCTCGGCAGGTCTGGGAGGCCATCTACCGCACCAACTGCTTCCAGAAGAGCTCGTTCCCGCACTCAGCCCAGGTCGAGACCTCGGAGCAGGCCGACAAGGCCGCCAAGAACCCGGCCGCCATCGATTTCCGGTCGGTGCTCGAGGCGGCCAATCGCCAGCACCTGCTCGAGCAGCAGCGCGAGGTCGAGCCGTCCACGCCGTTTGTGTCCAAGACGGGCCTCGAGGTCGAGGACGAGTGCATTGAGAAGCGTGTGTTTTACCGCCTCATGTCGGGCATGCACTCGTCCATCAACACACACGTGTGCTGGGACTTTTTGAACCAGACCACGGGCGAGTGGTCGCCCAATGTGGGCTGCTACGTCAACCGCCTGCACCTGTTTCCCGACCGTATCAGCAACCTGTACTTCAACTATGCCCTTTTGACGAGAGCCGTTGCCAAACTCGGCCCCTCCCTCGAGCGCTACATTTTCTGTTCGGGCGAGCCTGAGCAGGACAACCTCACTCGCGCCAAGGTGTTGGCCGTTACTGAGATGGCCGCCACCGTCCCCCAGATCTTTGACGAGTCGCTCATGTTCTCGAACGGCGAGGGGCCCTCGCTGAAGGAAGACTTCCGCAACCGGTTCCGTAACGTCAGCCGGTTGATGGACTGTGTCGGCTGCGACAAGTGCCGACTGTGGGGCAAGCTGCAGGCGGCCGGCTACGGCACCGCCCTCAAAGTACTCTTTGAGTACGACAACGACGGCGCCATCCCGCAGCTGAAGCGCACCGAGCTCGTGGCCCTCTTCAACACCTATGCACGCCTCAGCAGCTCGCTCGCCAACATCCAAAGGTTCCGCGCCATGGTGGCCGCCGACGAAGATGCGGCCATGGCTGCGGCTGCCGTCGAGGCCGGGACGGCTCCCGCTGGTGCTGGCGCCAACCAAAAGACCCTGCCGCCCGTCAGCCTCCTGCCCGACCGCGTTAAGAAGCCGCACAATGTGGTCACGACACCCAAGGTCGAGCCGAAGAAGGAGACAAAGAAGGACGCCGACGAAGTCCTCGAGGAGGTTGACGAGAAGCTGTCCGCCGAGCCGACTGTCCGCGAGATATTTGACGAGGAGCTCGGCCGTGTCTTCCGCGCCTTCCGCGTCGTCATTGGCCACTGGATCTCATTCCCCAAGACGTTCTTCGGCATCTTCACGTCAGAGCTCATGCGCCTGTGGCAGTTTTTTATTGGTCTGCCGGTGCAGCCGCGGACGTGGGAGTTCAAGCGGCCTAGCTTTGACGAGCTGTAGGAAGCACGTTCGCGCCGATCACTTTGGGTTTTCGTGTCGCCTATTGTGCCCAGGATTCTCGGAGCGCTTGATTTTTTAGTCGACGCTGCTTTATTAGTAATTGTTTTTGCATAGGGCATGGGCGTTTACTGGGCGTTTTTATTGTTATTGCCGTTTCCTCTTCTTCTTTCTTTAGTACATACGTTTGGCCAAAGGTACTCTTTCTCTCTCATTATGCACAGCTGTCTGCTTTTACTGCATCAAGACAGTTTTCACATAGATATACCAATACATACCGTATACTGAGACTGAATAATAAAACAACATTGAGGTTAAACACAGACAATAAGCGATTGCTAGTAGTATCTAACGCGTGATAAATGCAGGCCATGATGTAGATTAAATAGTCTCTCAGAGTCCAAAAAGACTCTTCTTACTATTGCGGCATTCAGCAGAGCTGTTTCCGTCTTCCGTTCTTGTTCGTTTTGACCGTCGCTGTCGGCTCTCCTCTATTGTTGAAGAGGAGGATGGTGCTGCCGATTTCGAAATTGACGTAGAAGCCTTCCGTAGCGGGATATCTGTCACAACGTTGCCAATCTTGGCCTTGATGCTTTCCACAGGCATTGCTAGCGGAGGCGTATCCTTTGATGCCGTAGTTTTAGCACTCCACTCGTCGTACACGTCATGTGTCGTTTCTGCCCATGCGTCGATATTGGATGCCAGCGTCCACGCTACAGACACATGGAAGGAAGAAGCGTCGATCGTCGAGTCTTCATCTGTGCCCTTCCTTGCATATAGCGCTGGTTGACCGACGGACGTCACCTGCTCATTGCATTGGTTGAGAAGAGTGACCAGTGACTCATTCCGCGAGCTTGCGTGGCTGACAACAACCGCTCTTAAAACAAGAAACGCCCGCGCCGAGTCCGGGCTCCGAAACCAATCCAGACCGTCAAAGGTTACGTCAAAGCGTCCGACGCCCAATGAGCCTATCTTGTCTACCAGCTGCGTGAGAAGCTGCCCCTTCTCAGCCGTCGACAACGCAAATGGCCGCGACAAGCTAATATGCAGCGGCAGCGGCGCGCCGAGGTCGCTTGTCAAAAACGAGTGGAAGGTGGCGTCTTCTCCCAAAGATGAGCGAAGCGAGGACAGGAGCTGACTTAGGCGCTCATGGTCTGACGAGGAAGGGTACCCTACAGAAAGTCAACTATGAGCAGACACAAAAGGGAGAGGGAAACGCACACTCAATGTATATGTGACTGGGCCACTGGCCGGCGACGTGTGGAATGGCGCGATGGCGGCCTTGGTGTAGACTTGGGTCGTCGGACGTAGAGCTGCGCACGGTGGCCGCATAGAGATCGTGGAATTCTCGAGGGAGAGGTGGAAGCGATGAAGACACTGCCTTGGTCCCAGTCTTCTCATCGCCACTGCCCTCGTCGTCCGAAGAGTAGTCGACGAGGCCCATATCAGGCAGTTGAAGCTTGGCTACCACGCTCCCACTGGGCTAGCGTCGGGTATTATCACTGCGTAATCATAGTATACAGTCCTTTTAGGTAGAGGAGACAGTATCTGTGCTGCTTAAACCGTTTGTTTTGTTTATTTTGCTTTGGTGATGTTGTTGCCTTGAGTTGTGTTGTTGAGATGTCGAAGTTGCGGTCACGTGGAAGACACGCCAAGGTCGCGCCCAGCATTGAAGTGACCCTAGTGGCGCTTTCAGTGCCTGGCTCGCCTGGGTCTTGTTCCTGGCGGCCATAGCGCGCCGAAGGCTTCTAGAAACAGGGGATGACTGAGATTGTCAAAATTTTGTTTCTTTATGCCAGTACTCGCACAGGTGCGACTTTGTAATATGGTGCATTTGTGTGTTCATTTTTCGTTGAATTTTATCTCGAGCTCCTTTCCCTTTTTGAGGCTCGTAAAGACATACAGGAACAGCGTATCGTATCTTCAACTATGGCACTGCTTGAGTACAGCTACTTTTGCATTCTCGAACATCCAACAATTAGTTCTCTTTCAACACCGCCGTTTTAACCTTCCGGTTCTTCCGTTTCCTCCGACTGCTCTGATCCCACTCGTCTTATTCGTTACCGCCTTGTTCGATACTTTGCAGTTATAGCATTAATTTGTTAAGCCGACAAATTGGGCCGAGATGCGAGGATTCGTACGACAGACATATGGATATATATGCAATCACTTAAGGATTCAGACTACCTGTAAAATCCTGTCTCATGGCCGACAAGCTGACCTTGCGAGTTGGCTGTTCGT
The DNA here is from genome assembly GCA_019925295.1 of Sporothrix pseudoabietina. Taxonomy (NCBI): domain Eukaryota; kingdom Fungi; phylum Ascomycota; class Sordariomycetes; order Ophiostomatales; family Ophiostomataceae; genus Sporothrix; species Sporothrix pseudoabietina. The sequence continues at coordinate 461,186 of JADHKS010000021.1, read as the reverse complement.
GGCGTACAAATGTCGCATATATCCAAATGAGTTGTGCCAACTTCGAGTTTTTTCCCTTCTTTTTTTTTTTTTCATAACGATCATGAAGAGAGCAAAAGGCAGTGGGAACGGTTGAAAGCTGCACATCTCGTCAGCCGCATCGTCTGCATGGCTGGACCTGATCTTGCAGACTGGCAGACAAGAAGACAGCAAGACTAGGCTGGATCGGAGAAAAAGAGAAAAAGAAAAAATAGAGCTGCCCAAAGACGGCCCAAGCCAGGCCCGTCCTTATGAGTGCCCATAAAGGCAGGTACAAGGCACACGTCATTTTGCCGTCAGGATGGGCTGGAAAGGGAAAGAGTGAGGGACTGCGAATAAAAAAAAAATCAGGAAAGAAGGAAATCACCCAACCCGGGGCGTCCACGTTCACGTTCCATCGCGCCTTCCCTGCACGTCAAAAATAATATCGGCTGGTCGACGACGCTCGCTCACCTCCTTCCGCGGGTTTTAAGGATGCACCTTCCTTAACAACGGCCCCTGCCTATTATGTAGAATATTGAGCAACGTACGGAGTAGAAATTCTGTGACTCCCAAGAGACGGTGTGGGCATGCAGTGTTTTGTGACAGAGTCGCTCCTTCCACCAGCAGTGAGTTCCTGTACGTTTTGCTTCCCCTTTTCTACCGACTTCTTGTCTGCCGTTCTATTTCTTCCCTTTCTGCTTTTTGTCTCTTTTTTCTCCTCCATCGTTGAACCAGGCCAACACAAAACCGCCCCTCGAAAACAGCTCTTACATCTACGACGAGTGCCGTTTGTCGCATCCCACGATCAATCGGGGTGTGTGCAGTCGTCACAAAGGACCCTGCATCAGAAATTACACCGCAACACTGCACTGCGACAAATCGACAAACTCGACCCAATCAGGCGGGGCAAAGTCAACAAAGGTAGCAAACTCGCAGAACTCAAACCGAGTCGTCCTCAACCTCAATCTTGATCTCGCGAGTGCAAACGACAAGAATCAATTACATAGCAGCTTATTTTGCTTATTTTACGACTCGGCCCAAGCCGACCAAGAAGGAGAATAGACGTTGCGATTGCCATTGAAAGCACTCCTAAAACAGCCGCAAAGATGGCCAAAACCAAGAAGGAAAAGGAGGACAAGGAATGGGTGAGCTGCTTTACTTTTGTTCTTCTTTTCCCCCTTTTTTCGTTCCCATCGGTCTCGTTCTTCTGCTTTCTTCCCGCGATCCTCCCGTCTGCCAACCCGGCCGAGGCAGGTTTCCGGTCGCCACTTTCAAATCTCGAGCGAGGCAAATGGCTAGAAAACGTGCTCTGGCGCTGTCAAAGTCGCAGGCCAAGCCCAGGCCGCACTCCGGCCCAGCCGGCGAGCAAAAACTGTTCTGAGAGGACTCGACTGGAATGCAAACAAGACAGCTCTAGTGGAGCCTGTTGAGCCAATTGCAGGCGTGGTGGAACCAATGACGAGCCTCGATGGGTCTGGATTGCTGCTTTCAGGATGCGCTTGATGGCATCTTTACATCATGGCTCTGTTGGATCTGCCAGTGCACGCCGCCCCGAATCCAGCTCGTTGGCTCCTCGAAACTATCTCGAGTCAAAATCTTGGCATCAACCTGTCGCTCATTTCCCTTTTTTTCCCTTCTCGAGCTTTTCTCTTTTCGTTTCATTATCGCCCTCCCACGTCTTCACCTCCTCCCGTCGGGCGATCGTCAACGACGTCGTGGCCCCGCCGATCGCATTGGGAAACAAGCTCGTTGCCCAAAAAATCTCTAAAAAGCTTGCACGTCACACCCGTCACACCCGTCACACCCGAATCCGGAATGCCGCACTGGTGTAAACAACTGGGGCCCGCCAACAGCTAGTGGGACCATCGGCCCATTGTCTTGCACTTACACACCCTCCACTACGACATACCTAGATGCTGAAGACTCGTCAGACTCGTCAGACCAGCCAGAGTCGAGCTTTTTTTGCGCCCGGCAGAGTTGTCGTATCGCTTGCCGTCAGTTACCATTGCGTGTATTGCGTAGTGTGAACGTATCGACACCACCATAGAATGGCCAGAAATACATCCAAGAAAGTCCGCTCGCTCGCCCAGGCACCGCTTACTCACCAACCACGCGGCCCTATCTTTGTCTTTGTTCTCAACGCCCTGTTCCTGTTGTATTTTTCCTGGCTTTTATTATTTTTCAAAGTGTTGCCTGATTTATTTTGGTCTTCTCCTTCTCTCCTCTTTTTTTCTTCTTTTCTTTTCTTCTCTTTCTGTTCCTTTTCTGAATCGTTTCTTCTCTTGCTCTCTTTTTCTCTCTCTCATCCACATCATCTCTTTACCTAACAACAACATAGGCCAAGAGATACATCCTAGACCCATTGAACGCACCCGAGCCAAGCCAATTGGACGGACCGGGCACATCTTTCTTCAACCCTCGACGCTCACTGTCTCTCAACTGCAAACCGAAAGAAGTACCACTACACATTCTGCAGAAACGTCACAGCGGCCACCCAACACCTCCCGACTTGACCAGTCCAATTCGCTCTACTTTCCAAATCCAACACCCGAAGCCGTTCTCACCAGGCCGTCGCCATTCCTATCTTCCTCCTGCAGACTGGGCTCCCGCCGACGCCATCTTGAAGCGCAGCCAGAGTCTCAACACCCACGCACAGCGACCTCCAACGCTAGCACGCAGCCAAAGCCTGAACCCGAGCTCGCAGCTACCTCATTTTGAGATCTCTGCCAGCCAAAAACAGCAACAACCGATAAGACGGAGGCCTGTTCGGACAGAAAGCCAAACCTCTACAGGTACAGCCACGGCAGTTGCTATTCAAACTGCCAAACCTGTGCCGCCACCGAAGAGCCGTGACCTTCTTCCATCACCACCGCCAAAGACTGCACCCGTCGCCCGACTACAACAAGCAACATCAAGTCCCCGGCCAAACAAACTTAAAGTAGGCAGAAAGCCACCACAGACACATCGCACGCAAGGTACTGCTGAAATCATTGGCGAAGTCTTTGCCGATCGAACAAGCAGCTACGTCAATAAGACTCTGCCATCGACTTCAGAAGGCGGCCCTCCACCAACACCACCAAAAGTATCGAAACCGACACCGACCAGCCCTCCTCACCCTTTACGCCGAACCGGCTTATTTCTTCGACGCATCACAGCAATGTCGTACCAATCGCCCGAAATGAGCAAGCCTCAGCCGACGGAAGAGCGCGAGCGCCGTAGCAACTCTACCCGCAAGCACCGTTCCCGCCACAGCCGGCCATATGCCGACACGATTGACTCGCTTGACCGCGTTGGCGGTGTGGTCTATCACCACGAGGGCCCGTACGATGCCACACTTGCTGCTGTCAACAAGAACAAGAAGATGTCACCCCTCGAGGCCGTCAAGGACTCCAACAACGAGGCTCTTAAGGCCACGCCGCGCGAGTACATTCAGGACTCGTTGATCAAGCACGTCCCTCTGCAAGGCACTTCCAACATTCCGTCGGGTATGCCTGACCGGAACGGCAATGTGCTATATTACAACGAGGGTGCCGATTTGATGCGGGAGGCCGATGCTCCCGGCGGTGCTTACCGTCGTTACGATTTTATTGTGAGTGTTCTTCCATCTACGTTCCTACGCATCTATAAGACAATGCCAGCTAACAGCAGTGTAGCAATACCACCCCGACGATCTCAAGGGCAAGGGTGAGCCGTCGTACTCGATCGAGAAGGCCATGAAGGAGAACAACAACGGCAAGTTGCGCAAGTATAGCTCGTCCTTCAGCCACGGTGCTGCACGGCCCATGGCTTACGAGATGGAGAGCCGCAACGGTCGCAACGACGGCGCCGCTGAGCCTTTGATGGCATCCAAGGGCGGCGCAACGTCCTCAACACGCCGTAACAGCTTCAGCCATGGCTCTGCGTCTGGAGCATGGGGCTCGGGCGCCGACCTTAATACGGCCGACTCCAACCGTCTTGGTGTGCCCAGTGACGGCAGTGGTCTTGGCCGCAGCAGCTCGACGAGCCACCGTTTTACCGACGGCATAAAGCGCCGTTTTGGCAGTCTGCGGCGGAAGTAGTCTACTGACAGGGAGGCTAACGCAGTAGATGTTTAGATTGGACTGGCGTTCTGTTTACTTTTGGATTTCGGTATTTTGCTCTTGGCTGTATGTTTATTTTATGTTGGCGTTGGTGTTGGCTTCATTTGATACAGAGTCTCTTGTTTCCATTGTTTCTGGTTTCGGAAGAAATTGTACTAGCAACATTATGTTCTATTCTATCTCGAAATGCACTCGTACCCCTTTCCAACGCAGAATTTGACAAGTTTGTGCCAGTCCCGACACCATTCCCGCCTTACGTCAAGCCAAAAAAAAAAAAGAAGAAAAAAAAAAGCCGCTTACACCAGGATGTCGTTACTGGTGGTACCGACATGACGTGGGGGCCCGGCCAGTTCAGTAGGTCCAGACCCCAGCAGGCTGCAGCCCACTAAAATGACAAGCAGGCCCCGAACTCACTAAAATCCGACCCGCTAAAGCTGTAAACCCCACCATGCTACGACGTCACTTTTCTCCAGCTCAAGCTCACAGCCAGACCAATTCACTCCGTTCCGTGATCGCGTTGCGACACTTCACTCGACACGCCGACCAGGGTAGCAATTGACGGCGCGCACACCTCCTCTAATAAAACTACGCATCTCATCCTAGCTTATCGACATGCCTCCTGTTCCTGCCAACCTGCCGGACCTCGTCCGCGCAGCGTTTCTTCGCGCCAAAGCCGCCGGCGACCTCACATTCTTTCCGACACAGGTCGCTCTCCTGAGGGTGCAGGGCGTGCCGGTAAGCCAGAAGCACAATGTGAAGTTTGGATACGGCAGCTTACTGACGACCGACAGTTCCAACTCCGCTTTGCACCCGCTCTGGCCAAGAAGCCAAAGGGCGACATCAAGAAGGATGACAGCAGCAAGAAAAACGACACGAACGAAAAAGCACCACCACCCAAACCGTACGACCCGTTCGAGGAGCCACCACCAGGCCTCGTTGTCCTCCCAGAACTGAACGGCGGCACCCACCGCCTGGTCCTCAACAAGTTTGCCGTCAGCCAGGACCACGCCATCCTAGCCACGACGGCCTGGCGGCCACAGAGCCATTTGCTGGAGGCGACCGATTTGGGTGCGGCATACGCATGCATCCAGGCATATGCCGACCGTGGGGAAGAGCTGTATGTATTCTACAACAGCGGCAAGCACTCGGGTGCGAGCCAGCCGCACCGGCATCTGCAGCTGTTGCCCGTGGCGCAGATGCGGGAGGGCCTGACGGGGGACAGCGAAGGCGAATGGAGCGTGTTGGCGGACCGGCTGTTGGGCAGTGATGCGAAAGAAGTGCCTTTTTATGCTGCGGTTGCCAAGTTAAGGGGCGCCGACGGAAGCGGTGATGTAATACTATCCGTCGAGAGACTGCACACGATCTACTTGGATCTGTACCGGCAAGCACGGGCGGCCGCACAAGGCACACCGGCTGCAATTGAAGCGGCAGAGGGATATGACACATCTGCAGAAGAAAAAGGTGATGTGCCAGCATCGATCAGTTACAATTTGGCACTGACAAGCCGCACAATGGCTCTCCTGCCCCGCACGGCGGAAGGTGGTACCGACAACCAGTACAATCTTTCGCTGAACGGAACCGTGTTGGCCGGCACGGCGCTGGTAAAGAATGAGGCCGAGTGGGATGCGCTGCGCAGTGATCCGTCACGGTTGGGCGGCGTATTGGCGCAGATTGGTGTACCACCAAGTTCGGCAGGAGCGACCGGCGGTGCAGCAGGTGCAGACAATGGGGGTGCGGCAGCGGTGGGGCCGTCGCGGGGCCGGCCCCCGCCGTCAACCCTATGAGAAATTGACTTTCAGGGTCCAGCTGTTTCTTGCAACGACAACGCTCGTGTGTTGCGTTACCATTATATTTTGTACATAACGGCGATGAACTGGCGGGCGGTGGCTCTCGTATTGGCAATCGGAAGAAAAATTGCATAATGTCCAGAAAATCGCCCAAAGTGCAATCTCGTTCATTGTGGTGATGATGTTATGCTGACGCGAGAGCGCTATGCTTTTCCACTCTCTTGGCCTTGGGCAAGTCGTCAAAAATGTGCTTATATATAAGGTGCATTTTATGCTTTTCCACACACCCTTATTTTTGGTACTTGCGTTGTCACAGAGCAAGTATGCTTTTGTTTTGGTTGAAGTCGTTAAATTTGAGATTGAAAATTAGCTGAAAATTAAATAGGCCAAGCGAGATGCCACCCGTGTTCCTGCTTTAATACCATGATCCCCCAATTCCATGATTCCCTGTTCCCTGATACCCGGACTCCCAGATGGTGATGAAAATTGATTGTGTGTGAGTTCCCTATGCTTTTCGACCCCCAAATATTCCAGGTGTGTCTTCAAAATGGTATGTTGTGAAAGATCGAGTGTAAAGATGGCAAAGATTGAGATGGCAAAGATTGCGAAGAGCAAAAGTCCTTTTCCGACAATAGGTTTCAGAACGCCAGTAGCTGATATGCTAGGGAAGATGGCGAAGGACGATGCAAGATGGTAAACGATGGTGAACAATACCGGAGAGACGCCAGTGAATACTGCTGGGGTATCCTGCCCAGATGGTGATCATGATAGTCGTTATGTTCCGTTGCGCCAGTTTTGTACGCCGTTGCAATGCTTTTTGGGTCGAGGACCGTGCCAGACCCTTGATGTACCGTTCCAATGACGCCGGTGAAAATGCGAAAGAAAAAAGTGCAGATAAAAACAGGAAAGAAATGTTTCCAGATGGCTAGACCTGCGAAGAGTAGATGTGGCTCTTCCCAGATGTTGCCGATGGAGTTTGATGTGTTATGCAACTGGTCAGGATGCAGTCCGTATGATGTGAGAGATATCATCAGAGGACTACAGGAAGCCTGTTCAAGCCCGAGTAGCTGCCGAGATCATAGAGCCGTCGCCGTTGAATGAGAGAGCAGCCTGGGGGTATGAGAGGTGAGCTAATGAGGTTGACTAAAATGTGGTTGCGAATTGTTTGGAAACTTACGGTATGATCGTGTCTTCTAGTCGTGCGCGCCTCCAGAAGAGGAAGAAGAAAAAAAAAAAAAGACAAAAGTAGGCGTCCCAGTGAACTGAGACGCAAAGTACCCCGACTCGTTTGAATGTGTGCAAGTCCTTTTCGGCTGGCTGTGCACACCGAGTCCGTTGTCGAAAAAAGAAAGATGGAGGTCCCTGTGACCTGGGACGCATCTGCCAAAGAGACCTCGTGTGGTACATCCTTTCCCCTGCCGAATGTACCAGCCCCCGAGTCGTCTTTGTCGGGAAAAGAAAGCTGGATAGGGAAGAAAACGTCTGTCACCAAACGAGACTGTCACCTCACCGAGCTGTGTTCCATGAGTCGCAGATGTGCGCGAGTGAGAGGGAACGGGCGGATGCGCTGTGCACATCCGGATAAAGAAGAGAAAAAAGGGAGGTAGTTCCTTGACCTGCCGTGGCTAGGTGAGAGGGAACGAGAGCGGAGCCGTGGCGTTGACGGTTGTTGAGAAAGAGAAGACTGACCGGTCGACAATGAGAGAGGGAAAAAAGCCCAGGCGTGATCCCAAAAACAAAAGACTAAAAAAGGCAAAGAAAAGCAAAAAAAAAAAAAAAAAAAAAAAAAAAAAAAAAAAAAAATTTTTTTTTTTTTTTTATTTTTTTTTTTATTTTTATTTTTTTTTTTTTTTTTTTTTTTTTTTTTTTTTTTTTTTTTTTTTTTTAAAATATTTTTATTTTTTTTTTTTTTTTGTTTTTTTTTTTTTTTTTTTTTTTTTTTTTTTTTTTTAAAAACCAAATTCTGTTGGTCACTCGCCCCCCCCCCCCCCCCCCCCCCCTCCCCGGCCGCACTGAACTTCGCGCACCTTTCCCAACTCTAGCTGTGATCGGCGCTGCTCCCCTCTAACCTCTAACATATGCAAGGCAAGGTCGCCTTTTCTCCTCCCGCCAACATCCCCCTCGTTTGTTACACACCTCACTTCTCACACCTACCTTTCCTAGTCGGAAAACGCCATGTGTCGCTGCCGAGGCCAGTCTCTTTTCTTTCCTTTTTCCTAGCACTGCACGTCGTTCGAGTTGCCGGCTTGTATTGCTGCCTTTCGCACGCAATGCTGCCGGCCTTACTTGTCCATGGTGATTTTGATTTTCGATTACACTGGGCCCCAGCCCCTAGAGTAAGCAGTTAGGAAGCTTATCTTCTCCTTCCTACAGTGTACTCAGCATTGTTCCGCTCCTCTCGCCCATTTCTTTCCCAACCGAAACAGCGATCGTCCCTCCGTGTTGGGCAATGATTCAGTGCCAGACGACAGTGTCTCTTGTAATTTTCCTCATAGACTCTCGATCACCTGCATATTTGGTGGTCTTCAACCAGCCTCTGCCCAGGAGTGCCCAGGGCTAGTGGCAAAAGGACCGTTGGAGGACGAGCGGCCCCGACGATCCGGCGGCCAGTGTTTGCAACAGAGACTAGCGCCTGAAGCTAGGCTGGCTGCCTCGTGGTATTAAAATAAAACTTGTGCACGCCGTCGGCAGGCAAAGACGTGCCCTGGCTTCTGGACCTGGCCTTGCCCTGGCGCCCTGGGCTGTTGGAGCTGTTGGCCAGTGCTTCCTTTGTGGCCTTTTGGCGTGTATCTATCTTCCTTGTTAGTCTCCCACTTTCACAAGACTTTATCCCAAGTCCTGGGAGATATGCGCGACATGCGAGGCAGGCAAAGTAAATTAAGGAGAACAAAGTACGAAAGTCTCTTGATTTAGTTTGACGTAGAAAAAAGTCTCATAGTGAAGCAAGGGACAACACAGGAGACTTGGATTTCACGAGCCTTGTCCTGAAATGCACATCTCCGAGAGCTATTGGGCCTTTTTCTCCCCAGCCAACGACAAACTGCCTTGGCAGCGTGCAACAAAGGAGAATTTAAAAAGAAGCTACACCGAAAATGCAGCCGGTGCGCATTCTTGGTTCCTTTTTTTGGTTTGGCATATCCTCCAACCAAACACGTGAAATAATTGCAGCCCTTCGTCCGTCCTCTGTCTGTATGCATGTCCATCCAGTCAGTCCTCGGTCCCAAACAACAACAGTGTCTGTCTGCTGCTGTCTGTCCCCTCCCAGCTTCACGCTGTAACTCTGGGGCGAGACACGGTGCCATCCTGCTACGGAGCAAGGCTCAGCGTGTCAACCAAGCTCAGGCAAGGGACCTGGGGTCACCACCATTGGGTGGCTATCTAGTGAGATCTCGTCGACTTTTGTTCTTCTCCCAAGAGTGTGCGTGCGTGCACTTACACGATTCCAGAGTACGGGGACCTGTGCAACTTCGTGTTGTAACGGGAGCACCAGCAAAAAGATGTAGGACCCAGCGGGCCTGTCCTTCCCAGATATGCATCCACTTGATTTAGCCAGGTCAAAAAGGGGAACCCATAAATTACCACCTGCCATGGCCATTGGCGACTGCGACGTACCTGTGGATTCGATATCAGATGAACAAAGTAGAACAACTCCTCATATCAATCACAAACAAATAAGGCGGCCGGCATGGGAATAGCATGTTTGCAAGACGATTTGCTGTCCGGCAACGGGGCTGACACGAGCTGTTGACGGATATTTCCGTTGAATTTTGGCTGTGTAGTACTCGATCTCCATACTCCGTACTCCATTAGCTTTTAACAACATTCGTCGAGAAAGAAAAGAAGAATGACGAAAAAAGAAAGAAGAAGAAGAAGAAGAAGAAAAGCCGCTGCCCAAAAGCCGCCCTATCTTTTCCCCCTCTCTTGAAGACCCAGTTGACAGGCAGACAAGGGTCCATGTCGTCTTTCAGACGGCACTAGGCCACTCTGGGCGTGTTCCGTGCGCTATTTTGACAACAGCAGGGACTGGGCGGCTCTTTTTTAAGATGGACGAGACATCAAAAGAAAGATAGCTCGATAGAGCTAGTGACCCCGGTCAAGCTTCAAAAGAGAGAGAGAGAGAGAGAGAGAGAGAGAGCGAGAGAGAGACAGAACAGGGCGAAAGGAGAAAAGGAGACAGCTGCCCCTACCCCTGGGAGCGTTGCACTCGAAGGTGTATCGGGCAAAGTCCAAGGGGGAACAGAGCCCCTCCTCACGGAAAAATAACGCGTGTTTTGCATCCTTCGCCCATGCTGTCATCTCCCTTTTTGTCTTCGCGCGATCTCAAAAAATCCCAGCACACGAAGGAAGGGAAGAAAAGAGAATGATGGCAGGACATGAAGCCAAAAAAAGGAGCTACGGAGCTTTATTACGACGTGCACGCGCGAAAAGCACAGATGGTCAACTGGGGGGGGCTTTACCCGCGTGGTAGCTTCCTTTTTGCGGTTGTGTGTGGTGCTAGCTTTTGTTCTTTCGATTTTCTGTTTCTCTCTGTTTCTTCCTTCTCGTCTCGATCCTCGGGCTGGCTGCTAAGAAGAGACAAGCCCGTTTCCTACACGGACCGACTGGGGCACAAGTGCTTTTTCACAGGCATATATTGACACTCGGCCATATATGTACAGGCAATGTATACGGAGCTTTACAACGTATGTACATCTTCGTATCGAAGTACTCCTGTACGGCGAAAAAAAAAAAAACAAGAAATAGTATCCTACTCTGTACACTTGACAAATCGGAATATTGATGATCATAAAAGCAAAAACAGAGCTGTCATTATTCGTTTGCTTTTCTAGCTGAGCATACCCCATTTTCATGCTTCATCGTGCATACGGTTCTCACACGCCGTAATGGGGAAAAGAGCTGACGAGAAGCCAATCCGTCGCTTTTGCCGATGCCATGTGTCGTTCTTTAAGGAACGGCTAATGAATATCGTCGATCCACTGGACGAAGCCGGAAGAGGAAGCAATCAAAATAACCAAAGGAAAGGGGAAGAAACGGCAAAAGACCATAACTATCAACGGCCATGGGCAACAACTACCAATCACTACGACATACGACGTATATTTTAGATATTACACATGTAGTACGACGAACACAGTAACAGACTGCACTGGCTGGAGCCCCTTGTCCCTTTCAGGCCATGCCCTCTCCTCATCTCGCCCTGTATATCTCACCCCCCCCTCCCCTGCTCCTTTTCTGCACTTTTCCTCTTCCCGCGGCTCGGTTACAACTCTACTCCGTACTGTGGTATGCTTCTTGCCTCCAACTGCCAGAGGCCTTTCCACAAAATGCAACCTCGCTAGCAGTTGTCTTTTTTCCTCATCGCTCCCTTTTTGCTCCTTGTTTGTGTCTCCGTCTTCTTTGCCTGCTATGTTAGTGCGCCGGGGGCTTCCAGGCCTGGCCAGGCCCTGCCCGGCCCACCTGCTTTGTCTCTGTCTGGCTTGTCAAGCCCCAACGAGCCGTCTGTGATGGAATGCTGGACATGACGCCTTTTGGGCGCATTTTCTGCGCATCTCGTGTGATTTCGATCCTTTCCTGTTCGGGTTATGGGTTTCTCACTTTACTTCGTAGTCCCCGTACGAAGTACGACGTACGTCGTATTGCTACTTCGTACATTAGATGTCTTGTCCCCTGCTCCTCCTCTTGGGCTCCTCTTAGGGTTTCCACACAATGTCTGACTTTTGTAACGGCCAGGCGGGCACGCTAGACCTAGAAGACAACTGACCCGTGTTGGGAAAAGAAAAAGAAGAAAAAAAGGACCACGCAAGACGAATAAAATAGAAAATAAAAATGGACAATGTTGCAGAAGGACTCAAGGCCGAGGCTCCAGAATGCGTTGTATTTTTTTTTTTTTTGTTTAGGGGCAACTCCGGCCCCAGTCCCCACGTTTATCACGGCATCCATGCTTCTTAGAACCGACAAGACATGAAAAACGGTAACAAGCTTGGGTGGATATGCCTTGCTTGCACAAAGGGATATGCTGCAATTGGCCTTGTGCCCTGACTGAGCATATCTGTCGACCTGTGCAATGCAACCGACAACATATCAACCAACACATGCGTAAACCAAATGAAAAGGATACATTGCACCGGTCCGCGTCACGGGTGCAAAATCAAAGAACGTGCAGACAATAAGCAGAGACACTTCGAGAATGGCACACACGTCTTTGAACACAATAGGGACAGTGCACTGGCGAGACTGGTTGGCATTTTTGCTTTACTCCGTATTTCGAGTATATTTATCGTCCTCGTTACTTTCTCTTGGGTCCTCTTCATCTCTCCCTCTCCTTTCCTGTCACTCACCTGCCCACCCACCACCCATGGTTGTATCAAAACTGGGTTCACTGAGAAGGAAAGGGACAGCGGGCAAGGGAGGAGCTATATCTGCCGACTGATATACCCCGTAGCTCGAGTCTTCTTCCGCCTGATCCCTGCCCTGTCAACGTGAAAAGTACCTGGCACCACGACGTCTTTTGTATTTTGGTATCAATGCACGGAGTAATTACGTCGTACGGTAACTGGATGGAGACAGCTAGGCCTGTTTCTCGACTTTTGTCGACGCTCGAGCCTCTTTTTATTTCCCAACGAACTATACATGTACTCCTTCGTCAAAGCTATGGCAAAAAAATATATACAAAAATCGTGGAAGAGAAAAACAAGAGTACAATGTCAGTCTTTCCTTCTTAACAAACCCTCTCGCCGAAAATAGTTATACTTTTACTGGAAAATATAATATAAAAATGCGAAGAAAAAAGAAAATCACTTGGTGCGAGATCGGAAGTAATACAAGACAGCGCAAGCTCGGCAGGACTTTGTTTTCCTGTGCTTCCGTGCCGTGTTTGCATCTCGCTCCTTCGGGCTGCCTATCCTGTGCCACCTTGTTTTTTTCTTTTGGAAGACACAAAGGGCCTTCTACATGTTGGATCACCCAGGACAAGAAATGTAAGACAACAAAGATAAAAAGACGAGAAAAAAACTTAGAATCAAAAGGCCGGCCTTGTCATATGCATAAAAATAGATGTGCTTTGATGTGCTTCTGATGCGTTTTTGATGTGCTTGGATCGTCCCTTTTATTCCACCTCAAACATTAGCACCCTCAGCTGTTTGGATACAAACAACAAAAATAGAAGAGAAGCCCACCCACGGGAAAGGATTACAGGAGCATCTTATTGCTCCCTTACCACCGATCCCCATTGCACCTACAGGGTGCTACTTCTCTACTGCCACTTTAGCCTGGGGGGGGGGGGAGGTTCAGCGCCATCCCGAGCTCCCGTGAGCCAGCCAGACAAGGGGGGACCGAGATGCGCGCAGAAGGTCACTCTGCGAGGCGAGCAAAGAGCTTGTTCTTGGAGGGTCACCACTAGGCTGGAGAAGAACGCACTTATGAAAGGGCAGACCACCAAACGCAGGGCGAAAGACGCAAAGTAACGTCAGGGCGGCAACCAAGATACAGGGCCTCACCTCTTGGCTAGAGTACGACTGTGTATATGGCGTGTATCTTCAAAGTATCCCGGAGAACGACGTCCCCTGAGCTTGAATCAGGGAGGGGAAAGGATAAGAGAAGGTGATGAAAAAGAGACATGTCGATTCAGCCCCTATTTTTTGTACGAACCCCAGACTGCTTCCGAGAAAACCTTTCATCCTCATGCAATGTGCGACAGCAAAGGATTGTCTTCCAGGAAAGTATTCAATATTGATGAACATTTGATACTTGAACATTCTGGGAGCTGTTTTCCGAGTAAGGGTCAGACAATGAGAATGGAGAATGAATGAATGGCAAAGAAGAGACATCAAAAGAGTCTTCCGTTTCGTTGTGTTGATTGCACCATCGACCGCCCCTTGGGATAACAGAATCATCGACCTAAAATTCTCAGTGAGCAAATACCGAGGGCCATCCAGGGGGCTGGAAAGGAGGAAGGGGTACTCCATGAAGTCTCTCTGTGTGATGCGTGTTTGGTAGCAATATGGTTCCCAACTCTCCTAGGACGGGCGGAAGATGAAAAGGACATGGGGAGAAAAAAAGAAGAAAGTAGTATTTAGGAAGGCAAAAAGCTTGGCTTTCTTGAACAGCTACGGAGTAGTCACAAGAATAGGTGGTCCCCACCGTGGTGGTAACCTTGATAGGAGGAGGAGCACTGTCACCGAGAAGGAGGGACATAAAAGAAAACAAATAAAAAAGAAATAAAAAATATACGACAAATAAAGGGGCGTTCTCTCGGGACTGTCGAGCTCCCTTCCCGGAAAACCAACATGATGGAAAGCACACATAGCGAGAGGATGGGATAGGTCAGAGGATATTTGTAGACTGTTGTCTGTGATTTATGCAGGTCGTCAAACGACTTGACGAGGTCTTGACATCTATTTTTGTTCATGCACCAATGTACAACGAAGTCTCCATAGTTGTGCAACGGCGGTGATCACTGAAGCACAAGACCCGGGAATACAGTAGCAGCTCTCCTGCATTTGTGTCTGCATGAGAATGGTGCAGTCCGCTGCTTCACAAGAAGAGAACAGTTTACTCCGTACTGTTCTCCGCAAATGTACATATCACAGTACCCAACGGGGAGTCTAGATACCTGGATATTGGTCTTGTCCGCCTCAATATGTTTATCTATCGACCGGACGTTGGGGCTTGAGGGTACATCGTCTTCCTGCTGCCGTCCACGCGGCTAGATTGTTATTTAAAGCCTTTTTTTTCTTTTTCTTCTTTTTTGTTCTTCCTCCGGTTGCAAGCCCATTTTGCTCCATTTTGCCTGTTACGGCCGCTTTGAGAAAACACCAACGAGCTGGGACTCTGGGGAGGAGTTGTTCGCTGGTCTTGACGTTCCCTTTTGGGACCCCTTGCCTTTGTTGGTCGGCCCCACTTGCCCTTGGGCAAAAGCAACGTCAAGCTGGTCGTTATGTCGAGCGGGAGCCGGACGGATGGGCTGTATGTTTTCTCTCCACATACGGAGTAGACAACATCGATCTGGCTCCGGAGTATTTTTTCTCTCTCGAGATTCGAGAGTTGACGAAATGGTTTAAACGTCTTGTGATCGGGGATCAAACAGTGGCTGGTCCATGTCTTGCAATGTCGTTCATTTTACGCGGTGATGTCCGAGGATGCCTATGGCAACGGATGTTGTTCATCGTGAGGCTGGAATACGTCCTAGCGACGATCACCGATCTTCAACGTTGGTGAACACAGTCATAAACAGCGAGCCGTTACAGATTGTCTCAGTTGCTGCTGGAAATGTGCGATCAGATTACGGAGTCGACGGCTTTGCATTCTTCTAAGCCATGCTTATTTTTGTCCTACGAATTTTACGGCTTTCGCGGAATCTATGGAATTCGCAAGTGACAAAGCCACGAGACGCAAGGCTGGCAAGATATACGGCGGGTGTGCTGAAAGAAGTAAGGGCGTTACTCAAACACGCTTTGCTGCCCCTGATATTTCTTTTTGATGTAATTCTTGGAATGCGTCTTTTTCTTTTAGCCCTTGCCACCATCTTCTTTTTGATTTTGCCAGCCATGCCCGGACTGTTTCTCCTTGTTGGGAACATTATTCTATTTCCTATCACGTGTTGACTTTCCTGTTGCTGTCTCATTTTGTTTCCATTTTTGCTTCTCTGCACTCTCCGCTGTGGTTATTCTTCTTTATTTTCTTTTGTTCTCTTTCTCTCTCCCTTTTTTTTTTCTTTTTTTCCGTGTGTATCTTTTGTTTTGTTGCTGGTACATTCCGTCGTACATCGTGTGGCTTTATCTTCATTGACAAAATAAAAGGCATGCTGGACAACGCCATTTTTCTTCTTATCCAAAGCCGTGTGTTTCGGTTTGAAACAAAAATGCGTTAAACGAGTCTAAGTCCTGCCAACGTTTCTATTTGTCGGCCCGCCAAGTCCAGCGGTAGCCTCTTCCAGGCTGATCTTGTGCGCCAGTGCCGATTTGTGGCAAGGCTTGCGCAGTGCTTGTGCGCTGTTTTTTGGGCGCTTCTTTTCTTGTTTCTTTCTCTTTTTCCTCTCTACTCGCTGTCACGACTCGCAACGGTCCATCGCCTGTTCATCACAACGTTCGTCACTGGCCATAGCAAACTCTCAACGGCAACCCAGAGCACACAATAGGTCACAACTGGTCACAACTGGTCACAACTGGTCACAATAGCCCACAATAACAAGCACAACGGCGGTACTCCGTACATAGAAAAGCACACGCCCCCATTGTGCTATTTTTGCGGTAAGAATGTTGGCTAAGCTGCTTCGGGCCAGGTCCGTTAACGCCACGCTTTGTATTTTCTTTTTCCTTCTCCATCTTCCTCCCCACAGGCGGCGTTTCTTATGATTTCTAGGGGGCTCTCCTGTGTATACATGTACATGTACATGTATGTAGGGTCGATGCTGTTTTCTTTTTTCGTTTAAGCGAGGCTGCTTCGTTTCATGCGTGCACATCCATTCCAGTTGATCTCTCTGCCCTGTGATGCTTCCTATCTCGTGCATTTGGTGTGTCTTGGTGTGTCTGATTTGTATCCTATTTGGGTGTCTGCAGTGATACTTTTCTATTTTTGTCTGTGTGTTTGTGCATATTGACGGCAGTTGCCTCCGAACACAAAATCGTCACAAAACCGTCACAAACCCGTCATAAAATCGTCATAAAAATGAAGGCAAAACAAAACATCAACAGTTCAGATCGTTTTAAGCAATGGGCTTCGTCCACAACGCCCCCAAAATATGGCAATCTAGTTACACACGTCCTCTCATTCTTCTCATTTGGTTCTTGTCACCGAAACTGCCGATTTCGACCAGACTTGGGGCGCTCACGGCCTTGGGAGCAGAAGCAGCAGCAGCCTCTCTAGCATTGTCTCGCCTTATATTTACACAGTCCTAACGATGGAGATATATCTATGTACGGTGTATCTTACGACGTAAAACGACGTACACATACAGGAGAAATAGGCAGGCTTACTCCGAGCTGTTAAGAGCTAGTTGAACCTGCCAGTGTCCAAGATAGTGCCTGAGAGCGCGGTCAAATATCTTAGGAATTATGCTGAGTGACAGCGCCTGTGCTTTTGTTTAGCCCCCCCCCCCCCCCATTATGCTTTCTTCTCCTTCATTTCTTTTGAATATTCCTCGTCTTCTCTTTCTGGTGATGGGATGACGGAGTTGAGGTAGCCTGCTCGGACCTTGAGAAACCTAGAAAAGCTCTATTGGGAAAACGCTCTGGGCCATTTCCCTTATTTTTTTGAGGCTTTTGGTCGTGGCCCAGACCAGCCAGCGGTGGAGAGGGGTGCGAAACGAGATTAAAGGACCAAAAAACAAACAGCGCGCTGCTGGGCAGGACCCAAGAAAACGGGCGAGAGAAAGAGGGCCCTTGGCTGCTCCGTGCTATACCCCGCAAATGCTGTCTCTGGCGTTCTTAAGCGGCCTTCGAGGTTGTTTTCTTTTCTTTTTCATCTCGCAGTTTTTGCAACAGCCCTTTGATTCTCCAGACAACGCAAAGCACGTTTCTTGTGTATGTTGCTCCTCTGAGATAAATATTATGAGGTTTGCTATTGGTGGCCTGGTTCTGTCCGAGATTCTTTTGATTTTCAAAGTCCTGTAAGCCCTCGCTCGTCCATCCACCCATTTCGTATTTTTAAGTTCATTTCTCTCCTTTTATTTTTCTTCAGCAATCCTTTAATACGACGCTCCCGTTTGGTATTCTTAATCTCTACGCCTTTTCAGGCCCATGCCCTAGCAGCAGGCCAGCCCTGCTGATTCTTATGCCCCTAACGGGTCTGGTCGAAGCCTCTTTTGATTCTTTTTCTTTTCTTTTCGTCTTCTTATTTTCCTCAGTCTGTTTACTCTTGCACCCATTTCATGTGTCTTCTGCCGCTGCCGCTGCCATGCACACCTAGATTTAGACAAAGCCTTGCCTTGTTTGGGATACTTTGCCCACCTTGTCGTCGCCCTATTTGTTTGCCCTAGTACGAAAGTACTGTGTCTTCGTCTTACACAGCACTGCCCTAGTTGTCTGACAGCAACGCCTAGCCACGCTATCAACGCTCGATGCTCATCAACATCCAACGGTCTGACAGTCTGACAGACTGAGCAAGCCCTTTTTATCTTCATAAATAATCACACCTCCTGGTGATGACAATCCTCTGGAGATGTGAGATGTGTCCGTTGTATCCGTATGTATCCGCACTGAACGATAATTGCGCATATTGCCTTCCTTCTGGAGGCACGCTCCGTCATAACAGACCTCTCAAGAGTCTTTGGCTGGCCTGTCCGCCTTTTTGGGCCTCTCAGGATATTGGTATTGTTTTCTTTGTCGATCACTGGCAAATGCCGGAAAATGATTGTGTTGATTTCTCTTTTTCTCCTTGCATCGTGTTCTTGGTCCGCAGGCCTTTTGGTCTGACTGAGTATTCACCCTTTCTATCCCTGCAGAGGTGCAGAAAAGAACGGAGTATTCTTCCCTCGGCTTCCTATCTTTGACGGGTTGCGACGTAAGTGGACGGGGGGCCGGAATCGCCTTTGTTTTCTTTTTCCTTTCTTCTCTCTCAGTACGGAGTATGTCTCCCAGTATGTCTCCCAGTATGTCTCCCAGTATGTCTCCCAGTATGTCTCCCAGTGCGCGTGTCTCTGTCTTTGATGTTCCTTGTCGTTCTCCTGCTTTTCTCCTGTCCTGACCCCCCGTCACGCCAATAAACATTCCATCCCCTTGCCACTGCATGCACCATCCTTCAGTCATGGCCCGTCACACCCATCATTACCCATCACTGCTCCTACCAACCCATGCCGTCCTGGCCCAGTAAACGCCAACCCGCCGCCCACACACCACACCCCCTCTGCCCCTTCACCCAACCATCCCTGTTTCTCTTCTGCCCTGTCGCACTCAAGGGCCTACCTCGCTCTGGTTGGCCAACTGCTCGGAGGGCATTACCTTTCTGGTTGGTTGGATGGGGGGAGGGGCGTGCGTTCCCGCCTTTTCTTCTTCTTTTTCTCTTCACCCTTCACCCTTCACCCTTCACCCTCTGCCCATCTGTCCCTCTGTCGTCCACCATGGACAATGAAGAGGGCCATGCGTTGCTCTCTTTCCCAACGTGCAGAACAAGCTCTCTTTTTGTCGCTCATCCACCAATGCGCGCAATTTCAAGAGCCTGGAAGGGCCGATTGAGAAGACAGACAGCCGGTTGCGCGTGTCGACCGCCGTTCGTCTTTTCTTTTCAGTGCTGCTTTCCTCCTCCTGGGCTCCTGTCTCCTCTTTCTTCCCTCTGCGCCTTATCCTCAACAGGCCAAGACGGGCAACGGGCAGCACCCCCCCCCCCCCCCCCCCCCCCCCGCCTTCTTTTTTATTTATTTATTATTTATTTATTTTTATTTAGTTTTTGCAACGGTCGCTGGCCCACGCTTCCCACCAGCCGTGCTCCTCCCCGTCACTGTCAACTGTCGTCTCGTGTGGCCGGCTTTGAGCTGCAGACAGTAAAGAATACCACGGGATACTGTGCATGTCTCTTTTCTTGTGTCTTGCAGTTTTGCAGCTCAGGCCAGCTCCAACAGCCACCTGCATTTCGCGACAATTTACCACATCCTTCCTTTAAAATTACACAGTACATATACATAGACTCCTGCAGCACTGCATGACAGCAACAGCACCTGTCAGTTTGACCGGCTGAAGTGCGGCTACGCTAGACCATCTGCGAGCCTTCTGTTTTGCTTTGCTCTATCTCTCTTATTACTGTGGTGTTTGTAACCGTTCGTGTTTGCTGGTTGGCTGTGCATCTGCATAACTGCGATTAACGTCACAATCGTGCCTGTGTGGCGCACGTCCATTTAAGAGAGGATGAATGCAATACTCTGTAATGCATAAGCAGAAAGAACAAGAAACGAAGACGCCACACAGAGAGGCGCATCTGGATATTATCCAGAGTTCGCGTTTTCTTTTTCTTCTTCTTCTTTTCTCCTCAGTGCGGAATACGGCTGCAGCCAATATCGAGCTGCCGGACAAGACGCCAATATCCGTGCCGTTTCTTGACTGACTGACACGATCCTCTATTTGTTTGTAAATTTGGTGACAATGAAGACCATTGGACAATCTTGATCAGAAGAAAGTCTAGCTTGTAGAAAGAATACCTTAAAACGAGCGAGCTGCATACCTTGCCGAGCGGAAACGCTTCATCCACCTTGAGCTCCATCGCTAATTTTGATATCTCCTGTGTAGACCGAATGTGCACGCCCTGCTGGAATTAATCTTGAGAAACTATCGTAATCATGTCAATATTCGTATCCTGTTTTAGCCAATCTTTGCCATCGGGATTTGCTGTCGATTGGCATCGACACAGGGCACTACACGTCCGCAGATTCGCCCTGTTTTGCATCCATCGCTCCATGATGGCTTCGATGCCCTTGTGTAGTTTTTCTCTCCCTCTTCTTTCCCCTTGCCAAACAGGACAAAGACAAGGCTCTGTCTGCCCAGCAGAAG
Source organism: Sporothrix pseudoabietina (assembly GCA_019925295.1). Taxonomy (NCBI): domain Eukaryota; kingdom Fungi; phylum Ascomycota; class Sordariomycetes; order Ophiostomatales; family Ophiostomataceae; genus Sporothrix; species Sporothrix pseudoabietina. Next base: position 440,846 of record JADHKS010000021.1, on the reverse strand, counting down.
GATAATTTAAGCGCATTGCTCTGTATACAATACATAAATATCGCACAAAATACCGTATTTCTCGGGCAGTTTTGCTGTGTTAAAAAGGCTCTTAAAAGGATCAAGAATTGGTATTCCCTATTCCACACACTTTTTGTTGAAAAATTAGGTCTCTGCATCGGTCGACGCGTCCACGGATACGGAACACGGCAGCAGCTCCATGGAAAGAGGCGGCGACAGGCCTTGGATACGACGTGCAACATGCTACATATATGTGCGGCAGGCAGACAATATCACGAAATGAACACCTCGTTCTGGAAATTGAACTGTTCGTTTGCAAGAAAGAAGAGGGAAGAGGAATACAATCAACGGAGGAAGGCTGCGTAAATTGGATCACTAGCAACTACTGAGTATGAGCACGGGGGCACATAATATATGAGCGTAGCACTGTGCCTTTTGACGAGGCTATATGTGGCGTGTCTTAAGCAATTGTATCACGGAAAAGTAACAATAGTAACCTTCCGCGAGGCCGGAGATGAACCATCCCGGAGATTGAGAGAGCGCAAACAGGAGCCGACCAAGAGGTTAAAAGGAAGCATATGAAGGCACATGAAGATAAAAACGGACACCGTTAGTTGTGAACCATTTTGTTGGGACGTCAATCTCGCCAAGGCAGAAGATGTGATTCTCAAAGGCAAGAAAAAAAGGGGGGAAACAAACAGTGCCGAGGGATATCGATAATACATTCATGTATTCATGTTGCTTTTGCTTCTCATATTTCACACCTCTTCGCTCCTTGCCTGCGATAGCGACGCATCTACGACGCAAATGTATGAAGATACGAGTACGAGAGCAAAGAACAACAGCAAAAGCGATAAGTAGTACAGCAAACAGACGAGGTCAGCACAATCCCCCCCCCCCCCGGCCTTTTTTTTTTTTTATTTGAGGCGATTGTGATAGTACCTCCTGCTCCCTGCGTCTATCACCTGCATAGTCGTAAAAACAAACAAAAACGAGCCAAAGAGGTAGACGAGCAGATGGGCAGATGCGCTCACACAGTTGGCATGTGTCATCAGAAGCTCCCGACTGGCTCTCGACTGGACGCTCGTCGAGTCGTGATGGCCTACAGGCAGAAAATCATGACCAGTCAGTAGTCACAGCACTCGCTTAGAATTGGCACGAACCACAGGTAGACGACTGCAATATGGATGGTGCCGTGCCTCTGTGTCAGCGTCGTTCATCTGCGGCACCGCAGCTGCATTCCCCTGCCGTCGTATCAAGCGGCATCATTCCCATCTGTAGAGACTGTTCCTCAGTGCTTGTTTAATTTATGAGCTCCAACACCGTCACCGCTCCCAAGGGAACATTGCTGCATGCGAAAGACCTGGCTGATGCACTTTCATGCAGCTGGGACAGCTCGGGTTTCTCGAGTTTGAATTTAGCCGGACCATCTGACTTCGTTTGCTGATGATATGTCATGAAGGAAAAGACGTGTAATCCGGGAAGAGGCACCATGGCAAGAAGGCAAGTCTTCTGTAAGAAAAGGGGGGTGATGGAGGACTTAGTTTCTCCTCAGAGTACTTCGTAGCCGCCATCACTTTCTCACCAAGCACAAGGTGTGCAGTGAGAGACTTTTCTGTGCGTGAATTTGCCACACAGGAAGTCAACAAACTTTGACGCTTTCTCCGTGATCGAAGTGATCGAAGTGATCGAGAGGAGCCAACGACATCGAGGCTCGACACGCGCGCAAGAATACTCTGCAGCTCCCCTATCAACGGTAACGGCTGCCTTCAAGAGGAGAGCACAAGCTACAAACTACAGGCATAGACTGTCAACGATGGTGATCACTGATATCACAAGGGCCTCAAAGAGGCAAATCTTGCTGGGACGCTCCAAGACCACAACTAGAGGATGGGGCAAACGTCGGCAGACAGAAGTCCACAGGCTGACATTCCTTATTTTACGCGTGGAGAAAGACGAGAAGGAGGGCAGTGGACAGGTGTGCGGACATGGACAGGGTCGAGGAAGGCAACAAGGGGGGTATATCGGATGTCTGATATAGGGCCATCAAGAGGTAAGAATATTCAAAGTGGGAACTTTTGTTTGTTAGCACCCGCAAAATCGTACGTCTCGCGGAGCACGAGCTGCATTCGTCCTTGGATGGGGGGGCAGCAACGCGCTTAATAGGAAGGAGACTGGGAGAGACTAGCATTTCCAAGAATCAGAGGAGAGTGAGAGGAGCGTGAGAGACGAGAGACGGCACTTTCCAGGGGGCGTGTGAATATAGAAGACCCTGAGCTTGTCGTTGTACTCTGTACATATACATGGTACTGTGTACATACATCCATCTCTCATATTTGTGAGCTTGGCATCTGCGCCGTGATTTTAAAGGTTTTGTGCCTCTGTCCATTTTTTTGTTCCTTCTAACAGTCTGGCTCACCTGGTCCGTGGACGACCACAGAGCCCCCCCAAAAAAAAAAATCAAAAAAATCAGTAGATGAGGCAGACCATTTGCTACGATGCTTTGCTGCTCTGCAACTCTACACCCCAACCTTCTGCTCTCTTTGTGTTGTTTGATTGCGGCGTTCCCTGGTGCCACGCGTCGGCTCTCTCCAGATGTCCAATTCACACGCTGTGAGCCTCTTTTGCCTTCTCCGTTATCCGTACCTCAGTATCTCAAGTATCTCGCAGTCAGACTGCACGCTTTCTCTCTCTTTATTTTGTGCCCATGTGTATCATTACCTCCACTGCCAGCGGCGAATTTCAGCCCGCTCGTGGGTGAGGTAGCACCATCATCCGGCACTGCGGTCTGCGGTGGCGTTCGTCCTTTTTCTGGACTCTTCCGGGTTCTCACTCGACCGCTGCGCCAGGACCACAAGTACATACATCTTCGGGCCCTATATCTTCTTGTCCTACTGCGTATCTCCCTACGGCGTGTCTCTCTTCATCTTACTGACCCAGTGCTGTGTCCATCGTTGTTTTATGTTATTTTCTTATTTTTTTTCCCTTTCTTTTTCCGGTCCATTGGTCCCACGTCGATGGAGAACTTTTCTCTTGTCTTCCTCGTTGTTCCGACCTTTCTTTCTTTTTTACTCGACTTGATTTCTTGGAACAGCTTGGAAATACTTGCTTCCTGCACCACTGAGCTCCAAAGAAGGCATGAAAAATACCCTTATTTTCCAGAGTTGCAGTTCCCATCTCACCTAGTTCCCCTTCCTCTATGACCCCTCATCCCTATTGCCCACCTGCTCCCCCCCTTTCCGTCTTGCTGCTTGGACCAAGTTGCATTCTGGCCCCAGGAGAAGGACGGGCATGCGTCTGCTCTCCACGGCCAAGGGCATAGCAAGATGGCAAAAAGAGGGAAAGGTGGAGGATGAAGGGGAGAATACAAAAAAGAGAGGAGAGAGGGGGGCATAAGAAGAAAAGATGGACAGGCTAGATCCAGTGCCAGTGTCGCCCAAAACGGACCCCTGATTTCCTATTTCGGGACGATGCTACTGTTTCCTGCCCCGGCCTTTGTCCAGGATGATCATAGGAAAGCTGGTATCAAACATCAAACAAGGCATCGAGACTTATTAAGGACAGAGGGACGCTGATGGCAATTAAAACATCGACAACGAGTACGGCATGGTATGCCCATGCCGGCAGTCGTGATGTACTTCGTATTTGACTGTCGATGGCCAGTTTCCGGACAAGAGAAGAGAGGGCATCCCGACAGCAAAAGACTAAGAAAATGTCGGGAACAATCTGCTCGGACGACGAGTAAAAACAGGCACGAACACGTTTGTGATGCACCGAAACCACCGAGGCTTGCCAAGTGTGTATGTATCCTCTGGTGATGGTGTGTGCCTACGAAATATGATACTCCGTACTCTGCATCTCTAGGAGTACCGATACAAAGGCGACTAACTGCAGATTGCAGACTGCCCTCTAGAGGGAGGGATTGGAAGGGCCGCCATCCGCCTTCCTTTATCCTTTTCTGTTGGGAAATCCTACTGATACCCGTTTTTTCCCTCCCCAAATATGCACCCACCCACGCCCCCCTTGGTTTCCTTTCCATGGCTCCTCTCTTTTTGATTTTTTTTCTTCTGATTTCACTCCCCCCAGTCTTCCTCCGAGATCAACTGCAATACTGGGAAGGTGCGTGATCCGTGGAACAAGTCTAGACGGTAGGCACCAAAAAAAAATCAATAAAAATAAAATAAAGGAAAATAAAAATACTGTGCCCCATCCGCCGGCCTTGAGCTTCACAATAGAAACACAGTGAGCATTAGCATGTTAGCTTGCATTTGCGTACTTGGCGCGCTCGTCGCCAGAAATTGATTTAACCTATTTTATTCAACGATGACGAGGAACATATTTGGAGAGCGGTCGATGCCAATGGCATCAGCGCCTCAAGCTCTAGCCGCTGTATCTTCATACCGTGTTTTTTTCTCTCTCTTTTTTCTTTGGATCTTATTCAATTAAAGTTAGAGTAAGCACAAACCCGCGAGAATATGAAATCACAGCTCAAGCAAGAAATAGGGGTAAGACGGCGGCCAAAAAAAAAAAAAAACGGAGGCGAAAAGGACAGCTCGAAACCAGAAACAAAAACACGCGCAGACAGAAACAGAGTCCTTGTCTTGTCCATCAATCTAGCACTGCAATGCTTCAAACACAGCGATGATGAAGGAGTGACGCGAGTGTAAAAGGGGAAAGTAAGACAATAAGAGTCTTCACATAAGTAGAAAGAAGAAATAAAGCATATGATAAGATAGAACCAGAAATCGGGAAATGAAACACCTTCTCCTTTGGGGGGCAACTTGATGACGGAGGGCTCCGTAAGCATCCCTCAATAAGAGATAGAGAGAAAAGAGAAAGATGTCAAAAGAAAGAAGCAATTGCACGGCATGCAGACTACGGCAACAGAGACCAAAAATCAAAATCAAAATCAATAAAAAAAGAAAAAGAAAAAGAAAAAGAAAGAAACAGGAAAAGGGGTGGATAAGGGATCTTCCAAGGGGCCAGCGAGCTTCCTGTTTCCTTCTGATGGTAAAAATAGACTATGGTCCACGTTTGAGCAGTTAAAACACACAATGTAGGAGAGCAGAGGAGCAAGAGCAAACGAACAAACACTGGATTAAAAATACTTGATGGTGAAATACAAAGTCGCAGATGCAAGCATATTAGAAAACCTGCGATACCAAACCTCATACGAGAATGGACAGAGGGTGGACGAAAGAAGAAGGATGCAGACAAGAGATACGATGGAAACGACGAAGGAACTAACGACAAGAACTGAAAAGGGCAGGTGATAAATAAGGTCGAGAACGATACGGACGGGAGAGAGAGAGAAAGAAATGGTAACCAACATGCACCGGTAGCCTGCAACGAACGCTCTGTGTCCAGCAGTCAATTCAGCATCGCCTTTTCGGCTTCCCTTTCCTGCTCCCTGGTTTCCGGGCATCTCTGTTGCTCCTGATCCCTTCTTTGTCTCCATCTCCACCTCCCCCCTTTCCATTTTCTATGTGTGGCGCCCTTTGAGGCCACCACCTCGGCCCACGTCGCAGTCGTAGATTTACCCTCCTCCCCGGGAGCGGACACGGCATATTCCTCCTGTCCATTTTGCCCTCTTGGCCTCCAGTCGCCTTTTCCCGTGTCATGCCAGCATGCCTCTGCCTGTCAACCCGCATGTTCCTCTGTTGTCCCCGCGAATGGTGCCCATCCCCTCCTCCCTTCCCACCCGGCTGGTCTTCACTGACCGTTTAGCGACCAGTGCCCAGAAGATCCCACAAATTGTGCTGTCCAGAGCCTCGGGGAGCATTGTTCAGTCGCTGCCGTGTCCCCCTGCTTGCCGAAAACGCCACCACATTCTTGCCTGGGACCCGCGGGAAGAATAAGGAAAAGGAAAAGGAAAAGGAAAAGGAAAAGGAAAAGGAAAAGGAAAAGGAAAGGGAAAGGAAGGGGGAGGGAGGGAAGAATGCTCTCGTAGCAGTAGCAGCCGTGGCCACGACCTCTCGGTGCACCCACCCACAAAACGACAGTAAGATGGAAAACTGAGAAAGATTGATGATGCACAGGACATGGGACTAGAACAAAGGAAAATATCTGTAGCATGGTATCAAATCAAGTAACAGAACGACACAAAAACGTGCCCCACAAGTGCGGCGCTCGACGTAGGGTTGTAGGACCAGAAGGGATCGTGAATAAAAGTGTGAACGACGATTGAAAACGTAGACTATCTCGCACTTTTTGACGCGTCACGCTCCGCAAAGTCCCAGAAAATGCTATCAGAAATGCCCAAAGAAGATCAAAATATATACCAAAAAGAAAGCAGAGAAACGAGTGCTCGAAACGCCATGGCCATGATATTGGACAAGTGAAGCTGGGGTAGAAAAGAATCAAAAGAAGACGACCCTGCGACCAGAGAAAGGAGGGGAAAACTGTCGCAGGCCGGGCGCCACGAAGAGCAGAAGCTAACAAGACTCACGGTCTAGAACTCGTCATCCTCGTTGTCGACAAGAGCCAGCTCAACAAAGTTGCGTACCCAAGCTGCCATCGCCGGGTCCAACTCGTTGCCGTCATCGTGCTGTCTGCCGCCACCAACAACAACAGCACCACCATGTCCCTGTCCTCGTCCTCGCCCGGCGCCTCCTCGACCACGCCCGGCACCTCCTCCTCGTCGTGCACGACCATCTCCTCCTCGTCGTCGTTGTGCTACACCATTGTTGTTGTTGTGTTGGTGACGGTGGTTGTTGTGGTTAAGGTGATTTGGCGCGGGTGCCGCATGAGCCGCAGGAACTGCAGGAACTGCAGGAACTGCAGGAACTGCAGGACCAGCAGCAGCAGCACCAGCTGCAGCGGCAGCCGGGGCTGGTTCCATGGCAATACGAAGAACAAGAGGTCCTTCACGGGCAACGTCAACCTGTTGAGGTGCTGCAGGGGTAGCCGGTACTCTCCGTGCGTTTTGCACACCGCCACGACCGCCTCGCTGTATAGGACCTCCCCGGTGACCACCGCGGCCGCGGGCGGGTTGGCCATGTCCTGGCTCAATCCCATTGGCTTCGTGCTCATCCCAGTCCGATCCGCTGTCGTCCTCCGAGTCCCAGTCTTCCCCATCGTCTGACATGTGGTCGTGCTGCATGTCGTTGATGCCGATGGCTGCATCGCCATGGAGCGCAAAGATCTGACCGTAGCCGCCACCCTCGTCACCTTTCTCGAGCACCCACAGTCGGTTGAAGCAGCCCGTCCGCTGGCCATCAGGTGCTTCACTAAAGTGCTGGTATGGGTTGTTGGAGTCGAGCCACGCTGAGCAGAGGTAACAGAAGTGTGTTTTACAACGGGAGCAAACCATGTGGTTGCAGCCCGTTGTCTTTTGTACCGGCGTCGCACACGTCGGGCACGGCGTCGTGTGGCATGCCAAATACTCCAGCGAGGCTCTGTCCTCTTTGGTCAGCTCACTAGTAGGTCGGAGGGCGCAGTACGCAAAGGCGCCGTGCCATGATGTGAGACAGCGGCTGCAGAAGGCAAAACTGCAGTCTTCGCAGATACAAAGACGCCTTTCGGATGCGGCGTCGGCCGCTTTTTTGCCCTTTGTGTCGTCACCATCCGCTGCTTCAGCTGTTGCCTCCGACTCAGCCTCCTCGTCTTCGTCGTCGCTCTCGTGCAGCGAGAAGCCCTGTGGCTTCTTGTGCTTGTTGGACCGTGCTGCACCGTTGCACCATGCGCGAGGGCAGTAGACGGTGTTCTTGTCCGACTCGAGTGCCGCCTTGTACTCGAGATCGATATATCGCTTTACCAGGGCCTCTTCGATGGGAATCTGCAACAACTCGCCGGGGCTAACGGACACGAGTTTTGGCTTGCTATTTTTCTTGCCTGCCTGCTGGGCTGCGGCACTGCGCTCCTTGGAGCAATTTGGCTCGAGGCAACGTACAGCTGCCAAGTCGCCCTCTGTGATGGCGGCACTGTAGAAGTCCTGCAAGCACTTGCGGCAGAAAACATGTCCACACTCTTGCATGCGGTAGCAGACAACACCCTTCTTGGGATCTGTACGCGGTTAGACAATGAGCTGGGCGCATGAAAGGCGAGCGCCTTACGGGTAATGGCATGGACTTACCTAAGCAGATACCGCAGTTGAACGTCTCCTTGGCAAAAGCTGTCTGCTTTGCCACAACATCGTAGTTGAGAATGGCAACCTTGTGCTCTGTGTTGACGGCAAGGAACCCGTCCTTATTCACAAGCCCAAATACTTTGTCGTCTGCCGCTTGCTGGATATGGTCCAAGTAGCTGAAGACAACCTGATCGTGGCCCAATTCCTCCCAGAGTCTCCCGCAGTCGTCTGCAAGACGGTCCAGCACAGTGCTCGGCAGCCATGGTGGGACCGCTGTTACGGCCACGGTGGGCGGCTCTTTTGCGGGGTATGCGGGCGGGAGCGTGATCTTCAGTTGTAAAGACGGCAGATATACCAGTTCATGCGTATCGATGGCCCGGCTTTCCAGCTGCTCGCCGGCTGCGGCATCGACGGCAGCAGACGATGCGCCTGGCGCTGCTGGGGTGCTTGCTATCGCATTCTCGATGATGCCGGTAGCCGGAAATGCGACAGTAACGACATCGGCCGGGTTCACGGGTACCTCGAGTGAGAATGCGTATTTGTTCTTGCCGTCAACGACCAGCTCCGGGAAAATGGCCTTCAAAGTGCTGATCTCAACGGCGCGCAAGTCGTCGTAGTCGATGTCTTCGTCGTCGTAATCCATGGCGGTGTATGAGACCTGGTTCGAGAAGGATCTGAGATGCGTATCGTGATCCTCCCACTCCTTTTTTCAGCCTCTCGCCCTGCAAATACTATCTTTCCTCAAATTTTTCCCGAGCCAATGTGTAAACCAAGATCGAGCGACGCATCATTCATGCGATATATGCGATGAAATTAATACTGGAGATGGCAAAGAGGCGATAACTCCGCGTGGCGATGGCCGAATCCCCGTGTGCTGGGTGCGGAGAGCTTGAGGTCTGGACTAAGAGCGGCTTCAAAAGGAGTCGACGATGTGATTTTGTATCGTCTGTCGTTAAAAGTTTTGGAGCACGGAAGGCGCTGTCACTGATTACGAAATCGGACGGGGCCGTTCTTAAAGGCAAGCGCGGTTCGATGCCTGAGAGGGAAGGTGCAATGCAGACCATGAATCGTGACTCTTACGCCACCCTTCAGCCGTGTGACAAAGGCCGGGAAAGAGCGCGCTAGGGCTCAGGGTCGCCAGGCAAAAGCTGTCGCGCCACTGGGTGTAATTACGGAGTATTTCTGCCATAATAAAAGTGCCCTATTCGCATCCCTTCGGGCACTGGGACACTGTGGTCGAAGCCCTTTCTTTCCAGCACATTGATGCCGACCAGCCGCGTCGTTGATTGGCTGCGGCCCCTCGTTCTTGCCTTCCCCGCCCCTTAGCGATGTCCAATTGGGCAGAGAGCTCTATCTCCACAGGGCGCCCATCGTTCCTGCTGCAAGCTGGGCGCCCGCCGCTTGTTGGAGCTCTCCTGCCTGCCCGCCCTACTTTCGTTCCTGCCCTGCCAACCGAAACATGGGCACAGAGAGGAGCTCTCACCTCTCGCGATCCCCTACCAACCCACACCAAAACCTTACACAGCTTCGTTCTGTCTGGTGATTTGTGCGACGAACCGACGACCACGCTAGGACACGCCTCTTTCAACGACGTCAACAAAAGCACCGTTGAAACAGGATGATCGCAGGCACGCCCTCTTAGCTCCCCTCTTCCCTCTCCATCCCCTATAACGAAGGGCTCTTTCTGGCCCCGGACCCCTCCTCCTCTCTTCATTTTTCCCAGTCAGTATGAGTAGTCCACCTAGTCAAGGGCAGGCCCCAGCTGACGACAAGGCTGTGGCTGGAGAAGCAGCTTTGCCGGAGACGAGCCAGACCGGCACTGACCAGCCAGCCTCGAAGCCATCTGACGACCGGCCAGCTCCCCAAGCTTCCACATCCTTCACACCTCCGCCAACACAGCCCATCTCCAACGCCACTATGTCTACAGGAACCGCTTCCGATAGTGGCGACGGCGGAAACTCGATCCCACCGCCGGCGCCGGTGCCTCCCCAGCAACAGCAACCCCTAGACTCGCTCTCCCTCTCCCAGCTGCGCCGGCTCGCCTCGGAGCTGCCTCGCAATGAGCCCATCACCTACGACTTTACGTACGAAGACATGGGCGACTTTGATGAGGAGATTGACGAATGGTTCTCCTACCAGGTCTGGCAGTGGGTGCGCCTCAATTACGCCCAGCAACACTTTGAGAACCGCTGGGAGCACAAGATCACCCACAGCCAACGGAACGGTGAACATGACGAACATGACGAACACGACGAACATGACAATCACGACGGGTACGACGACGGTAGACCAGCCGAAGGCCAAGAAGAAGGTCAAGAAGAAGGGGACTATGGCAACTTTGAAAAGGAGGAGCGCTTATGGGACACAGTTGGTGCCGAGACGCAGGAGTTTTTCGTATCTGACCTGCTCAGCTACCTCGAGTCGGGTAAGCCCCGGCAGAGGTCTGAAGTCATTGGGTGTCTCGTCTACCTCCTGCTTGGTCGCTGGAGCACCACAGCAAGCGGCCCTGCGGACGGCAAGAGCTCGTCATCAGCACGCACCGTCGCCCGACCGAGGCAGCTCTCAGCCATGAAGACAGCTGCGGCTCTAATTGGCAAGCTCGGTGGCATCCCTATTCTGTGGAAGGCCCTGCGCCAGGCGTTCGAACCATTTTGGTATGTTTAGACACTTGGGATCGTTCTTGGATCAGTGTTTAGGACTGTATACTAACCATGGCAGGGGCCCTGGTGATGTACAACAATTGCCGACAGGCCTTCTTCAGGATGCCCAGGATGACTTGGCAAACCTCATGACCATCTTCTATGTCGTGATGCAGACAGCATTGAGTGACCCGCTCGATATGGCTGCATGCTATGTCAAGCTAGGTTAGTTGATACTCGTACGACCGAAGTGAAGTCTTGTGGTGTATACTAACGATTGCTCAGTCTCCCTCAGCCCGCCTATCCCTGATTTCATGATGAACGTGGCATCAAAGCTGCGCTGGGAGGACAACCCGGTCATCCTTCAATGCCAAGTATTTTTGCTTCTTTGGAAGGCAATCTTGCTTGTCTTTGGAGGCACGCGCGAGCTCATCGAAACCAAGAAGGCCACGGCGGAATCGACTGCCGACGACGACAAGGAGAAGAACCTGATCATGGCATCCCCCCTTGATTATCATGCTTTCCGGCAAGAGATCACCTCCAAATACCCAGCGTACATTCCCCCGCAGCCGTTGCTGCCACTGGAAGACGACAACACCAGTCTTCTTCCTCCGCCGGCTAACCACCCACCGCGGAACAACGGGTCAAACGGAATTCTGCCAGGCCCGCCCAGCGCATACGGCGGCGCGTCTATTCTTGACCAACCAGTCCATATTGCCACACCCGCGCCATCGCCGCCTCCATCACCCGCAGCAGGCGGTAAGGGTGGGAAGAAACAAAACTATCAGACGAACCAGAACTTCCCGTTCATGTATCCACCACTGGATGCTACCAGTAACGGTGCCGGCGGCAAAGGCTCAGCAGCGATGCAAGACGCTCTTGTGGGCCGCAAGTGGGAGGGCAGTGACGTGCCCTCGTCCATTCTCGAGGCCGGTGAGCTTTTCGCCAACCGTGTGCGTATGACGCGTGCATCCAGGCAACTTTGGGACTCGCGGGAGAAATTCCTCCGATTTGACCGTGGCTGGGACGCAGCCGACGAGGAACCGACTGATCTCGACTTTATCGAGGAGCTGGACTTGTCCTCGCTGACCCTAGAGGAGAAAGAGGAGCTGGGCCTTGTCAAGGCAAACCAGTCGACAGAAGGATCCAAAAATATGGAGGCAGACGTGGACTACGGCCCGAGAAAAGAAGAGCTCAACGAGCGCGTCAAGCAGCGGCTTGACGCCTTGGAGACTTTCTACGTGAGTAAAATAAACTTTCGTCCCCACAAAGCACACTCCTCATTCTAACCACATCTTTCCAAACCTACAGAAAGGGGCGCTGCCTCACTTGCAATCACTGGTTATTGTCCTGCTGAAAGCTATTTTGATAAATGTAGCCGTCCTGATGGCCCAAGCTCCGGCAGGCCAGCAGCAACATCCTGCCGCAGGAGGCCCTACCAACCGCTTCCAGAACCAACAGGGTAATAACCAAGGAAGCTCGGAGCCTGCTGAGCAAACGCCTGAGGAGATTGATGCTGCCCGCACAAGAGAGATTAGCGCAAAGGCTGTGTCTGGCATTCTGCTGCTGCTGTTGAAGTGGCTGAAAGTATCTCGTACGTTGTGCCACCATGCGCCCATATTTATTCTGTCATGACTGCACCACTAACATACTGCAGACGTACTCAAGTTTGAGTACCTCACACAGCTTCTCCTGGACTGCAACTACGTTCCCCTTCTTTTGAAGCTCTGGGCACACCAAGATGTCCAACAGCTGGTTGACGCCAAAAACGACTGGGTGGAATCAAGTTTCTTCTTCTTCTGCAACAGCCGTGCAGCTGTTCCAGAAGGCGAGGAGCAGGCTGGTGGCGCGCCCGAAGACGATGAGCTTGAAAGCGAAGATGACGCTGCTCCACCTGCGATTAAACGTCGCCGGTCGCCGCCCCAGGTGCCAAGCGCAGTCAGCAGGCCGGTTGCCAACAGCCGCCCGGCCGGTGCCCCGCAGGTGGATGAGCTTGGCTACCCTCTGGGCGACGTGCCCATCGAGCCGATTACGGACTTCAACCGACGCAACTTCTTCTCGCTCATCAATCTGCTACGGGTGATGCAAAAGATTTGCAAGAACAAGGCCCACCGCAACCTGCTTCTTGTACACTACAAGTCTTCGAATATCCTGCGCAAGATGCTCAAGGTGCCCCAGCAGGAGCTGCGGTTGTACACGCTCAAGCTTTTCAAAAACCAAGTCCCCTACTGTGGCCGTAAGTGGCGACAGAGCAACATGCGGGTCATCACCGCGGTGTACCTGCATTGCCGGCCAGAGCTACGCGATGAGTGGCTGGCAGGCAGCGACGTCGACGGCGAGGTGGAAAACTCGCTGCCACTGGAGCAGGCGTTGCGCAGCTTGACGCACTGGTTCAACGTGCGTCGCTACCCAGACAAAATGGCACCCGAAGTCAGCGTGGCTCTGCGTGAAGAGCACGATTTCTTTGTGCGCGAGCTGGAGAAGCTGGACCTGAGCTGGAATGATATCATGGATGGTGACGGCTACAAGAGCGAGTGGGACACTTAGTACGGGTCCTTGAAAAAAGAGATACTGGGCATGTATCGCGAACGTGGCGATTCGGAGGAGGTGGCAAGGGCGTCCATGCTCAAAGCAGCTGATAACATGTCTCGAATGTTGAATGCGAAAAGACGGCAATGTGAGGTTGGCATCTCCAAAGTGCACACAACGGCCAGTGCATCTGGACCTTTTGGATCTTCCACAACGGAGGGGGCGACTGGGGTGTCTAGGGCAGCTGGTGTGGCCAAAGCTTCCACGGTGGCAGAAGTGTCTGAAGTGTCTGAGGTGTCTGGAGTGTCTGAGGGTTCTAAGGTTATTGAGGTTATCGAGGTTGTCAAGGTGTCCAAGGTATGCCAGGAGCCGGGCTCTGCCTCGATTGTGGAGGTGTCTGAGGTGACCAAAACGGACGGGCTTCCCGGTTCTCCCAGTCCTCTTGGATCTTCTAGGCCTCCCGAAATGAACGTGTCTACGTTAATGGTGGAGGAAGTCGACGGAGACGACGATTAACACAGTTGGTGCCGGGTGATCTTTTGATGTTTTATTTCTTGGGTACCGCTATGACTAGGATTGTCCGCCACCCACAAAAGGCAAAGGCCGAATGAGCGAATTGCGAAGAGGAAAAAATACGAAACGAAAAAAGAGAACAAGGCGAACAGCGAACAGCGAACAGAATGATCGCGGTGCTCTTGGGATCCTTTTATAGCAAGTAGCATTTGAATGAAATGATTTTATAAAGTATAATTTGAGTTGTTTATTTATTTTGGTGATTAAAATTAGTCTTGTTCGGTTATGAGAGAGTGCCCATTTTCGCAACTTCATTATGGCCTCTCATTCTTTTAGTAATATTGTAAACTGCACCGCAAATCACCAAAAAGAAAAGAAAAGAAAAACCAAAACACAATGACTCCATTCCAAACTCTGGTCCCAAACACCAATCTTGCCAATAACTCCCATAGCAGCAAGCATTACCCTCTTTCACTCTCTGAAAACAACGAATGTGTTTTTTTGTCCCACCGTAATCAATTAATAGTTGCCTCGGGTATCATATCCCTCTTCCATTCGTGTCATTATTCCTTTCTCCCTCTCTGTTCCAACATTCTCAATCTTCCCTCGGCTTTCGCTTCATACTCGACTGCAGCTTCTTCTAAAACTGTGGCGGGTTGCCGTACTTACGGGCACTGTCGACGGCCTGCTCCCGCAGGTCGTTAGCGCTAGTCTCGAGGTTGCCACGCAGACCGGCTGAATTGCCCGTGGCGGGATCGATAGCACCGCCCCAAACGTTGGGGTCGACGGCAGCACCACGGATATTGGCGTAGTTATCGACACCGGTGCCGCGGATGGTCGTACTGGGGGCAGCAGGAGCGACACTCGATGCGGGGACAGAGCCAGTGGCGGCACCGGCACCGACACCAGAGCCAACGCCAGGACCGGTCATGGAGGGAGCCTCGGGGGTCGCGGTGCGGTCGCTGATGTATGTGTCACTAACATAGGGCTCGTTGGGGTAGCTGTCGACACCGGCACCACGGACGGCAGAGGGCTCCCTGGACCCGTTAAAGCCGGTCGCACCAACGCCAGCAGCACCAGCAGTACCGGCAGTACCGGCAGTTCCAGTAGTGTTGTAAGCCTCGGCGGTGTGGTCGGCAGCGATGTTGCGGATGTTGTTGTAGTTGTCGACGCCAGTGCCACGGATAGTAGGGACCTCGTTGGCAGGAGCCTCGGCCAGACCGCTAGTGTTGTCGTGAACGTAACTGGGATCTACGCTGCTCTGGAGGTTTGGGTCCACGTCGCCACCACGGGCGGCGGCAGGGTCGGTGTAGTTGCTGTTGCGGGAAGCGGATCTAGCAGCATAGCCACCAGCAGCTCCAACGGCGGCACCGGCGGCAGCGCCACGGAAGGCGTTGCTGTTGTTGCTATTAATGTTGTTGTTGTTGTTGTTGTTAGTGTTGTTGCCGGTGCGCATAGTCTTGTTGGCGAGGCGAGAGCTAACAGCGCGGTTGTTCACACCATTCCCCAGGTCGTTATTGCCGTAGCCGTTGTTCACGTTGCCATAGGCACGGTTGTTGGGCTCAACAGGCTTGTTGGGGTCGACGTCACCGTAGCCGTGGTGGCCCACGGCCGTAGCTTCGGTAGCGTAGCTCTCGCGCATCTGGCCGGGCTCGGTATGCGCGGGCAGAGCGTTGGGGTCCTGGTAGTTGTCGCCGAGACCATTCTCAGTCCTGCGCTTCTTACCAAAGAGACCCAGACGGCGGCCGCTGCCCGAGGTGTAGTTGTTGTTGGGGCCAGGGCCAAACTTCTTCTCCTTACGATAGCTGCGGTTGAGGAGGAACTCGCCGGCAATGGTGAACAGAAGGAAGGCAATGGCAATGATGGACACAGCCAAGCAGGCCTTCTCGAGACGGCACGAGACACGGAAAGTGGGGATGTTGACAGAGACGCCATTCTGGTTGTTGAGGCGGTTGACGCCGGCGTTGGCCGTGCCAAAAGGCGTGCGGATGTTGTCGCGGTTGCAGTTGCCGGAGCCTCCACGGTTGGCGGTGGCAATGTAGATGAAGCCGCCGATGAAACAAATGTCCAAGATGAACGAAATGAAGGCAACCACCGGGTGGCCGGCGACAAACCACAAAAGAAGGAAGGCGATAATGCAGTAGAGTGCCGCAGCGCCCGACAGACCCTCGACGGCGCGGACCCAGGTCGGGATGTTGAGGTCAGAGCTGTTCAGCTTGGACAGGAAGTAGGCATAGATGACAAGGACGACAATAGCACAGAGGAAGATGACCAGGCGGATAAAAAACTGGAGCCACCGCAGGCCGATGCTAGTCTGGACGGCCATGATTGCGGGTTGTGTATGTGTGGGGGGGGGGGGGTGTTAAGGTTTATTTGATGGGGAGGGAAGGATGTAACGGTAACGCGGTGACGATGCCAGATGAGGCTGAAACTGAGTTGATGAAGCAGATTGCGGAATGCTACAGCATAATATGCAATAACGATTGGCAGTTGGGTAAGAGGAATGAAGAATAAAAGGCCAGCCCCCAAAAGGATGCTTTGTAGCTTATATGAGTGACGAAGGGATAAGTGGTGATGGCTGTCAGGAGCTGGTGCGGGCTATGACGTAATGCACCACTGAGACTTGTGAGCTGGAAAGGGAAAAGGTCGAGATGGTTGCTTGTGAGGCCTCTAAAGATCAAAGACGGAGGAGAAAGAAAAAAGTACGTCGAGAGCCTGGCCTTGAGTAATGGGGCGGAAATGATGTTTTTTGTGCTTTTGCAGTTTAGAAGATGCAAAAGGAAGGATCAACAAAATAAGGAGGTTAAAGAGGGAAGAGGCAAAAGCGGGAAGGAGCCGGGGACCTGGGTGCTGGCTGGTATTGCATATATTGACCACTTCTGGGAGAGAGCGAGTGCGCGTGCCATCTGCGACTTCCACATTTGACCATCTGCTCTTGCAGATGCTCCTTTAGTACCAGCGCGACGAGGTTTGCCGCAAGGCCTCGATCGCCGAGCTAGCCTCACGATCTTGGGATCCCCATCGCGAACTGTGGCTTCCCCTGCTCACACTGCACTTGCATGGCTCTTTCCTTTTCTAGTGATTGTTCGCGTAAATAAACATTGCGATTTCCAATTTGCAGAATTCCCTTTTGTCGTCTGCACATTTGACCTTGTTTTCCATCGTCGGCGTTACCCGAGATTTATTCTCCTATTTGCATATTGTTTCTCCAAGTCTCAGCAGTCACCAGCTTGATCGAACCATCTGGGCCCTGAAGACAGCCAGCTCTGAAGACAGCCAAAACTGCCCCTTGTTGCTGTTGGCAGGCGTTCCTTTGAGAAACTGGGACAGAAGCAAAGTGCCTGTTGGTGAAAGGGGGAAAGAGGGACCCGGTGTTGGCCCAGCATTGCCCTTACTGAGAGGCAGGCGCTATGACTGAGGCGATTCACTCGTGTCCATGACAGGTATAAAGTTGACAGGGGTCGCTTTAAAAGGACTTGAATAACGACTACAAGCATCACGAAATCGGGAATGCACTCAAGCCATCCTCTGCTGACCTGCTCTTTCTGCTCTTTCTGCATCTCACACTGCGCACCTTCATGGACGATGACGTCATTGTCCTAGATGTAGAAATGTACGAAAGGGGCTTAGCGCCAAATGTCAAAATGTCGAAAGTCAGGTCACGAAAGTTTTGAATTTGGTTGAACTCTCCAAGAGTCTCATACAACCCTACCTTGTCGTGTAAACAGGCGAAAGGTTCCTTGAAGTTGAGATACAAGCAGAAGATTAGTACGCGTACCACTGACATATTCATGGTGTGACTGATGTATCGTTTCCTGCTTTGGCCTGGCCAAGCATAGAAGGCCAATACTGGAAAAGGAAGAACTGAACAGTCAAGGGGAGCCTCGTGAAGACGGAGTTTCATGTGACACTCAATATAGGTAGTCCCCACTCAATAAGATGGATATGACAGTTACGCTGAACGGGCTCCAAATCTCCATGGACAATCCCGGTGCCCTCGGGAGTCGGCGCCGGTAGCCGATGGCATATGGCAGTCTGTCTAGGGCTGCGTGATTGACAGTGGCATAATCCGGAGCGGCACTTGTATTCTCGCTTGTGTTTTGGGCTAGAGCTTGTCCCTATGTTTCCAATGTATTAATATTTACCGGCGTCGAATGAAGCATGCTTCAAGCGCGCTGCTCATTATCGTTTCATAGACGGCCGTGACCAGTCACGTGACTGGGTTTGTACGGCTTTCGACGTGCCTTGCAGAAATCGAACTCAAGATACTCGCAGGGCTTGGAGCACAGAATTCGAACATCCTGACGACGTTTCGACGCTTGACGAAATTGTGAAGACGGAACAAGTGACAGAGTGGTCGTGAGTCCGGAAGTTGACACATTTTTACTTGAAGGTGCTCTTGGCTGGCCTTGCAACTTGGACTGCCATCGGCCGACTTTTTCCGAAGCACTCGAGTGAAGTAGTTTTTTATTTGACCTTGAAACATGTTGTTCCGGGGAAAGTACGCTATTCCCGTTACACGCTATGTGTAAAGACGGCATGCAGGTAAAAAAATGCAGGAAGAAAATTTAGATTAGAAAAAACGCGTTGGGGTCGGAAAAGCAATCGAGGGGCTCATCGCGATGCAGGGTCTTGTTATTTTACTGGGCGGTGCCTTTTCCGTCGTCTCTTATGCCTTCCTTACTTGCTCTTCGTCTGGTGCTGTTGTTTTGCCCAGCCCATCTTCCCCCAGATCTTTCTTTCCCCTCAAACGGGGCTTGCAATCTTCTCCATACCCCATGTTTCTTGTTGTGATTGTCTCTGCAATTTGTCGTGTATTTCTATATGCGGAGCCGTCGTCTTGTGCGGAGAGGCCAAGAGCTGACTGGAATACCAGCAAAAAAAGCAAGGTGTGACCATGGAGAAGAACGAGGGAGAAGAGAGTAAACCGAAATAGGATCGAAATCGGGGCCAGGCAAGAGGAGAGACAGAGATAGGCAGTAGGCATAGATGCAGAAGGGTGCAAATGTCAGAACAATCCAATGAGCGGAACCGGGGTAGTGGGAGCCGAAGGGGAGACAAGAACCACGAACCAACATGCAGCCTATGAGAAGCTTCAGCGAGTCTGTGGACTACGGAGCTAGCCTTGCTGCGGGGAGATATCTTACGATGTACGCTTCCGACGTGCGGTAGATATTCAATTGTGAATGACAGGAGCGGGGGAGAAAAGGGAGCGACAGATGAAGCAAACATGTCAGAGAATGCCATAAAACTGGACACGGCGGAGAGGCAGAGAGTGAGATACCCTCCTCGTAATCGTATCAGTCGCAAGGTAAGAAGAGCAAAAAAAGCCTTTCGCTTGCGTACTAGCACAGCTTTTTGCGCCCTCGGGCGGCAGAAGGGTCACACCTTCCTTTCGGCTTCTGCTTCTTGACCGACTGTTTTGATTTCCAGAGATTGTCGCTTCTCTCGTTGCTGTTGTTATAAAGTGTATAGTAGTCGCCTGTTTCGTAATATATCGTCTTTTGCCCGCTTGCATTGTCCGGCTTTTGCCGATACTGTAATGTAATATTGTGTGCTTGCAGCCGCTGCACGCCAGGGTTTGATGCATACACATACATACATATACGGAGTATCACATACAGAGACCCACGGTCGGGCACGGTGTGTCAGATACGGAGGCAAGCAATGCGTGAGCAGGACTAATAATGCTCTGATTTATGTATATTTTAGTACTCCGTACTCCGTATTAATACTTCCTACGGAGTACGGCGGAATACGGGAATAGTCCAACTTCGAAAAGGAGGCCGTAGGGGCCCATTGTGTTGCTTTTTTCGCGCCTAATTTTGCTTGATTTTGGTTTTTTGCCATGCATGCAATGGAACGGCAGCAATCGACGGAGATCCACAGCGGCCGCCGTCTTTTTTCTTCTCTTTTTCTCTCTCTTTTTTCTCTCTCTTTTTTTTCTCTCTTTTTTCTCTCTCTTTTCTTTTCGTTATCATATTTCACCACAAGTTGACTGCTAAGTTGGATGCATCCATTGCACATGCACTTTGCATCTCTGTCAGCTGTCAATTTGTGCCTTCTTCTCCAATTTCTTTCGTTTTTGATTCTGCTCGTTCTCATTCTCTGTCAATTTTTGCTCGGTTACTCTGTTTCTTGCCATCTCTGATTATGTTCCTCTCATCCGTTCATCAACCGAGTTCCCCTCACGAAAGGCCTGGAGCAAAGGAATTGCCTGATCGAGACGGGCGCTCTTTCGACAGGAAGAAGGGTTGTGTTGCTCTTTTTTGGGGGGATAGTTCTTTGGCTTGCGAGGCGAGAGCTTTCATTGCCTCGATTGCCAAGAAGAAAGGCCTGTGCCAGCCATTGACTACAGCACACGACTCTTCATCGAAGCTGTCCTTTTGTCTTGTCCATGTCTTTCTTCGCTCGTCCATCGTCGCGCCATGCACATCCAGCCCATCCATGGCCATCGAGGCCTTTATTTCGATTTTTGGAGTGGTCGGAACTATCAAAACGGAGCACTTCCTCAAACGCGTATCGTCAATGGACAGGGTCACACTCCCTCTTCCTCCGTATTGTGTACGGAGTACGACGTATGATTACGTCCTTTCAACTCTTCACTTTTTCCATTTCTGTACTTCACTTCCTTCGGAGTGCATACCTAACCTTGTCCCTTGTCGCTTCTTTCCCGCCTCTTCTTGATTCGCCACACAAACTGCCCTCTGGCGTGCCGCCGCCCCATTCCTTCTCCCTGTCCTCGAGCCACACTCTCCAGGAAAATATGAGACCCTCTCTGCCTCCCCAGGCCGCTCTAGGTCAGCCAGGTCAGGTCAGCTAGGCCTTGGCCTCTGCTAGACCAAACAGACGCGACCTGAAAATGCACAGCAAGACTAAATATCAGGAGCACTGTGATTGGCCTGTTTCTCCTTGTAGTGGGCGTCCATCGCCTGCCGTGCTCAGTGCCGTTGGAAAGAGGGACAATTCTGTACTTCTGTGTTTTGTGTTCCTCGAACTGTGCTGTGTGATAACGGTGCTTAACAACTGTCAGACGCTGAGGAACGTCTATTTATTTTGTTGCGTAACTCTACGCCTCCTCTGCTTCATCTTGCACAATACATAGTACACAGTAGACGACGCACCATTGAGTCTTCAATCTCCAACAACGAACAAATGTAGTGTGGCCTTGCAGGTTTTTTTGGCCTTGTAAATATACGCATACGAGTAGACCCCATCGTTCACTCCATTGTTCACACTCACCCACACACCCTCCACATGGCGTTTTGCCTGCCCCATTCTTTCGCTTTTCCACACTGGCCTCGTGCTTGTCTCGTTGGTCTTTTTTTGCTCTCTTTTCCTTTCCGGTCCTAGCTGGCTTTGCCCTCTTTCGATCAACTTTCACCTACCCCCGAGAGGCCGTTCGTAATTACATTCGATTTCCGCGTTCTGTGAGAGGCCGCGGCCTTTTAACACCCTGCGAGCCTTTTGCTGTGTGGTCCTTGCTTTTTGACTACAACCCCATTTTCGCTTTCTCATAAAACGGGAGCTGCCGTTTTGGGTTTTGGTATTTATTTTCAATTAATTTTTTTCTGTCACTCGCTGTACGACGTTCCTCGATGTTACTCTGCAATGTAAGAGACTTTGTCCGTCACCATACAAAAGAATGGATGACATGCAGATACGGTACTTGTAAGTCACTTTTTTAAAGATGTGGAATAAAGAACAGAAAAGAAACAGCGTCACGTCGACTCAGCCAGCTACGTATCCTGCATCTTGCTGAACTTGTATCCTTTCACTTTCTCTTGATTTTGCCTCCCCCGGATCTACTCTCTTCCCCTTTGCTTCGTACTTGTATGTACACAGTAATTTGTCTCTCGTCAATCACCGCCACCACTCATTATGATGGAGCATTAAAAAATCTCTTCAAGCGGTCTATCCCCAGATTTTATCCCCTTTCTTTCCTTAAACGGCGCCCCGCCGCCACCAGTTCATGGTGCTCCAAGCCTTTTTTCCCTGTCGTTTTCTTCGCCGTATCTTCGGGGCATCTGGTAGCAGTAGAGAGTTTTTGATGACTGCGAAGATTGGATACCAGACTGACAAGACAATAACAGAGATATACTAAAACTGCCCCCGTAAATACCGTCCGTCGCCCGTTTCCATCCAACGATATCCACATCCCACATATCTGCTCTCAGGGGGATGCAATGTCCTACTCCGTAGTCCGTGGAACATTGACTGCCGTTGCTATCAAGGGGAAGGCTCCGACTGGGGCCTGTCCAGACCCATGCGAGGCACGTCTATTTTCCCAGCGGGAAAAAAGAAACGACGCGCAAAGACCTTCAAACATTAGATCTCAGGGCAGGTCAGGAATAAGACAAAGAAGCACGCAGGCCATTGGATCTCTAAAAAGGCATGCAAAAAATATTACATATACGCTAATACATAGTGGACGTGCAGGTCTGAAATATACCAGCCGCGTTGTCGAGTTTGGTCCTTCACATGTGTGCATGATGTACGTGTGTATTCTATTTTCCTGTTCTTGTGTGTTCTTCTTGTTTCTATCCTCCTACCTTGCGGATGCGTACTGTGTCGAAGGCCAAGACCAGGGCCGGTGTATGTGTACGGAGTACAAGCAAGATACGAGTGAGTAACCGCTTTCCTGCAACCACAAATCTCCGCAAATGCTTGGTGTCTGGTCTCGGATCGTCCTTGGGACCTGTGGCATCGACAGCCGACAACGATAAAAAAAAAAAGAGTGAGCAGCAGGTGTGTGCTCAACTCCGCTTCGCTTTCATCTTCCGGCTCCGCCACAGCCTCTCGAGATTCAAAGGTCGACACAAAAAAAAAAAAAAAAGAGAGAGAGAGAAAAGAGCGAGAGAAAAGAAGCCAGACGGGAGAACAAAAGAAATCACCGTTCGGTATTGTGTTTACTCCCCGCTTTACGCGCCCGCTAGCTTGCACGTCTTTCTTTCTTTTCATTCTTTTCTTCTTCCCTCGCGTCTCCCTGCGAAGCTATCGGAATCAGATAATTTTTGTCGGGACTAGAACATTTCAGTACTCACAGGCACACACCGTATGCCTTCTGCATCTGTTTTTCTATTCCAAAATCCAGACAAACTCAAAAAGGCGGCGAACAGACTCGTTGTCAGCAGGTCTCGTGCGCATTTGCAGAATCCAGACGACATGTTGTAGCGTTGTCTGCACACACCGTTTTCTTCTCTCGAATATGATGTGCACTTGCTTGTCAGCCGTCTCTTCAATTTCCTATTCGTTCGCCAGGCTGCAGGCTGCCTCCTGTGGCCGTCCTCCGTTTCCTGATTATGCCCCTCCACACCCACCTACGGAGTAGATTCTTAACACAACGCGCCTTGCCTAGACCGCCGCAAGTTTCCATCGGGCTACTCACCGTTGGGACAGGGGACCCGTTTTTCTCTTGTTCTGTACCATTTGGTTCGTACGAACTAAAAGGATCATGATTACGGACCCCCAATCGGGATGTGTATGTACTTAGTTGTACTCTTTCTTGTCTCTCGTCTGCTTTGTGCTTGTTCCTGTTTCTATACCTATTACTGTATTTTGCTCATTGACTGTAAACTTGACGAACCCTTTTGCGTCTTCATTTTTCTCTCTCTTCTCCTTCTCCTCCGTGACTGTCTTCACAGACAACGAATCACGAAGCCCCTGCGTCTTCTCCGCCTGGACATTCTGGCCTGGCCTGGGCCCCAAATCCTGCAAGTGTCCACAAGGCTAATCAAGGGCCGCTTTGCTGCTCTCGTCATTTCTGGTGTCTTTCTTCTTTTGATTTCAATTTTTGATCCTTTCCCTTTTCTCTCGTCTTTTTTTGGTCTCGAGGCACAACTTAGACAACGCACTGTCTATTCCCCAGTTTTTTTCTTCTCTGGCTCTCCTTTCTTTGCATGGCCCTGGCTCACCCACTAGTAATTGGCTGACGTTCCTGTTTTGTGTTTTTTGGTCTATTCTTCTCACTGGCCTTCTTGAGCATTTTTTGGTCTCTTTTCCTGGCTTGCCAGGTCTTTCTTTTTGCCCAAAAAGAAGAGCCCATCTTGGCCCTTGTCAAAAAGGGGACAGACACACTAACACGATACGCCGCACACCAGTCCACAGCGCCCCCGTCGTTGGTCCCACCACAGGGGGGGGGTATGGTAGGGGAAGGAATAGAAATACACTAGTTGTGACTTTGGGGCAGACTCGTCGCATATTGCGTATGTTCTCCAGGTGATTTCTTTTTTTGCTGCTTCTGTATTTTTTGTGGTCTTTTTTTTTTTTTGCTCTTGTCTGCTACTTGCGTACGCCTTCGTTTTTGGTGTTATTTTTATTTCGTAGGAAATCAAAATGGCAAGTGCCACCTGAAAGTAGCTTCCATCAAGTCTGTCTATTGTTTCGTTTTTTTCTTTTTCTTTTGCTCCTCAATTCCTCTTCGATACTTCGCTATCCTTCCCCCAATCCCCACTCTTTAGAACCCCCCTCCACCCCTTCCTTCTAACGGAGCCTGTCCGCTCCCCTCCTCTTTTTTCTTGGGTCATTCTCCGTAAACCACTTTTCCTCGCCGTGACCTTGCTGCTTTGCCGAATCTCTTTCCTATTTTATTTTTTACTCTTGCTTCTTGTCTTTTGTTTTGTCTGCTTCCGTGAACTCTTCCTTCTGACAAACTTTTGTTTTGAATTGCTTCGATTTTTGACAGCTTCGACTGTACCTCAGATCCGTTCTTTGTTTTTTTGTGCTTTGCACCAGACCAATCTCCACTCAACCGGCCTGCTTTTCCCGCTGCTTCGTTTGCCACCACCAGCAGCTCTCTCTTTCTTTCTCTATATTGCCCGCTTCGCCGATTTCAAAGGAACTCCAACGAACCCACGATTTCCCTTATCCGAAACTCCGTTCTCCAAAAAGTTCGAAAAAGAAAACCCACCAACTCCTACACAAACGCGTCACAGTTGAACCGCGTCTCACCTCTTTTTCTTCTTCTTCTTCATATTCTCGATACTCAACTATTGGGAAGCTCTCTTCAAAACAAACAAACCAAAAAAGATCAAAGGTCAAGACAGAATAACAACCGCTGGCCTCGTTTCTAATTGGGGTCACATTCATGTCTCATACTCATCTTTGCACCGTCTTACCTCTTGAACCCGCAGAAGAGGATCTGAAAAAAACCTCGGGTTCACCTCACTACACGCTGCAACACTTCAAACGCGCCGAGTAATACCGGAAATCCAAAGGGCCTGCTGTATGACACGGCCTGACATCCGATTCCAATAATTCCACAACACCAGAAACGGCAACACTGAAAAAAAAGGCAACTCCCAAAAACCAAGTGTCACCTGTAACGACAGAAAAAAGCCACAAAACGCCACCATGGACGACATGTCGAGCCCCAACTCGTCCAACCTCAGCGTCTTTGACAGCGGCGCCGGAACCGATGTCGGAATCCACGACGGCGAGACCTCGCCCTTTAGCAGCACCAACGACAAGGGCATCAGCATTGGTTTCGCCAACCGCGAGGGCAGCATCCGCAGCAGCATGAGCAGCACCGCCAGCAGCCGTCCTGTTATGCTTCTTCCGGCCACCGAGCGCTCCAACTCCATTTCCAACAGCTCCGCCAATGGCTCGCTTTTCCAGGCGAACGGCGAGAACGCCAATGGCACTGTCCAGCAGCGGAAGCGCCGCTCCAAGAAGACAGCCGGCGAGAAGAAGGACAGCACCGCCAGCGCAACCTCGGACGGCAAAGAGGGCACAGTCACCAATGCTGCCGGCAAGGTGATTAAGCGCCGTGCCGCTCGTGCCTGTGTCAGTTGCCGCAACCGCAAGGTCCGCTGCGACGTTGTCGAAACTTTCCCTTGCGGAAACTGCCGCTGGGACAAGATCGAATGCGTGGTCCAGGAGGGCCGTAGAAGACGGTGAGTTTATCTGCTTTTGCAGCCATCCCTTGCTCCATCCCCTCTGATTTTTTTTGCGAGTTCGGAGCCCGTTTCGGAGGGCGCTCGTCCGAATAACGGATCGAATGACTGACATTTGCTTTCTGCTCCCGACGATAGGCGCGGTCTCTTTAACGCACGTGAGGCTGCAGCGGCCGGCCCACTGTCTGGTGCCGAGGTTTTTTCGGGCTCTCACGATCACAGCGGCCACAACCACAACCACAACCATAGCCACGGTATCGCTAACGGTGCAGACGGAAACGGCTTTAACGGCAATTTCGGCATGGGCGGCGGCCCCGATGCGACCAAGGTGGCCGCGGCATTGAACCAGGTCAACAGTGCCCGGAGCTCGTTCGACTTTAGCGGCCAGCAGCGCATCGGCGGCAACCCATTGCTTCTTCCGAAAGGTCCGACTACGCAGACAGCATCCGCCGATCCGAGCGCAGCGCCCATCGGCCTGCCTGGCTTCCCTCTTCTCCCGATCAATGGCCTTTTGGGCGACCCCCAGCAGCAGGTTGCCAGCCTGTTGCCCGGCTTCATTCGCCCACTTCCCGGCAAGATGGCCCCCGAGGATATTGTGTACCTGCACAGCAAGGGCGCTTTCACGCTTCCCGACGTCACCCTCCAGAAAGCGCTTCTGCACGCATACGTCGAATTCGTCCACCCGTACATGCCGCTGCTAGAGCTGCTCCCGTTCCTGGAGACGGTCCACGAGCGCGATGGCAAGAACGGTACAGTCAGCTTATTGTTGTACCACGCTGTCATGTTCACTGCGGCGTCGTTCGTTCCGGCAAAGTACCTCAAGGCGGCCGGCTTTAGTCGGCGTAGAGAGGCGAGAAAGTCGTTTTTCATGAAGGCTCGGGTGAGTATTGGCAGACAGAGGCGGGATTCCGGATTTTGTGAACTTGGCTGACAGTGATTGTGTGCTTTTTCTAGGCCCTCTATGATTTCGATTACGAGACCGACCGCCTCACCCTCGTCCAGGCGCTGCTCCTGATGACCTACTGGTACGAAACACCCGATGACCAGAAAGACACTTGGCACTGGATGGGCGTTGCTGTCTCTCTGGCCCACACAATCGGCCTCCATCGCGACCCCCGTACAACAGGCGAGCCGGTTCGCCGCCAGCGCCTGCGCAAGCTGCTCTGGTGGTGTTGCTTCATGCGCGACCGCATGATTGCCCTCGGCATGCGCCGCCCGAAGCGCATTCGCAGCGAAGACGCCGACGTTCCGATGCTCACGCCCGCCGATTTTGAAAAGGCCATCCTCTCGGACGACATTGATGTTGTGCCCGTTGAGTGCCGCCTCGTTCGCGATGTCGATATGCAGGAGCAGCTGGCCGAGCTCTGTGTGGAGAAGGCAAAGCTCTGTGTGCTGGTCGGCAACATGCTTCAGCAGCAATATACCATCTTACCGCGCGGTCGCCAGCGGGGAAGCGACGCGGGAAGCAGCAACAGCACCATGATGCTATTCCCGAATCGCCCTGTGAGCGACTATGGCAAGGGCAACGGCCCGAGCGTTGTGGACAAGATCGACGCCAAGCTCCGTGCGTGGCTGCTGGCCCTGCCTGCCTCCTGCCGCTATGCTGCACTGACACCTGCGGACGTGCAGAATGGCCGTGCGACCGTGGCTGTGCAGAGAACGCTGCTGCACCTGGTCTACCACACGACCATGTCAGCTCTCCATCGCCCGCGTATCCAGCCTGTGGCTGCCGGTGCGCCGATGCTCCCGATCGAGCAGCAGGAGTTCTCGCGCGCTCGTGTCCGGGATGCCGCCGACTGTGTGACCCGCATGGGTGGTGAGATGCTGCGTCTTCGTTTAGAGCCGTACTTGCCGACTGCGGGTGTGACGGTCTTCTTGCCGGCCATGTTCGCGCACCTGCTGGATATCAAGGGGGGCGTCCCGCGTGAGCGCCGCCAACAGGCTGTGCTGGGTTTCCTCACCTGCATGCGGATCATGGAGAGTCTCCGCGAGACATATGCGGCAGCTGAGATTGCCAAAGGGTTTGTTGAGTCGCTGCTGAAGAAGGCCGGGATCGATCTAGCTGCCGTTGCCAACTTCAGCGACGACAGCGCTCCGAGCGGTATGGGTATCGAGGGCGAAGGCACGGGCACTAGCACGCCCATCAACGGCACCTCAGCGTCGCTGCTCAACGACACTTCCAATGTCGGCGTTCCGTACACTGAGGATGGCATTGCCCACGCTGTTGCCATGTACGCCGCAAACACGCCCAAGGCCATGTCGGCACGCACCACGCCGCCGGCTGACAACAACATTGGTAGCCACCGTGGCAGCACGAGTGGCAGTGACACCGCCGGCTACAGCACCAGCGTCAACAGCAACAGCCACAACATCCAGAACAAAAACAACACCGCCACCAACAGCAACCAGAATCAGAACGGCAACGTTAACGGTGTCAACAACGTCAGCAGTGTCAACAACGTCAACAGTGTCAACAACAACGGCCAAAATGGCCACAACAACCACCTTATGCAAGGTCTGCAGAGCCACAGCAGCAACAATGCTGCTTCTTACATGCCGACGTCTGTGGCCGCTGCTGCTGCCAGACTGATGGCGCACGGTCTCCAGCAGCCTGGAAACACGTCGATGCCCATGTCTGGCATCAACGGCATCGCCACAGCCAGTACAGCGGTCGAGCAGATGTGGGGTCTGACACCCTCCGGCAGCGCCGTATCAGAGGATCCCTTCGAGTGGGACGTGACGGCGGCAGACCCGACGACCATGAAGCTGGATTTTGACCAGTGGCTTGACTTCCCGCCAGAGGGCATGGGCAGCAGCACCGATCATGCCTTTGTTGGTTTGTTCAACTCCGACTTTGGCAACGACATGATGAACACGGACTTTTAGGCGCAGGAGCAGCGGGCGTCTTACCTGTCTTTATTGATTGCCCCTTCGATTTTTTCTTTTCTTTCTCTTCTTTTCTTTCTTATTCGCCTCGATTGGTTGTATATCTTGGGTCTTTTGGCGTTGATGTTCTCAAAATGGGTTTTTTTTTGTGGTCGTTTTTCGATTTTCGATTTTGTTTCTTGTTTGTTCTTGGAAAGATGGAGCGGTCACAGTACAAGTGACTGACCGTCGTTTTGTGATGCGAAGCAGCAAGGTGCACATAATTTGGTTTGAGGTGTGAGACAGAATGCAAGAAACAGAGAGCTGGAGATTTTTGAAAACTTGAGAAGACTCAGGGGCAATCCCCACCGCTGCACCTCCTTCCGTGATCGTGGTACGCCCGTCCGTGGCGGCAACCGTGCATATGCATCTACCCGCACCTTCCCCAGCAGACCATACTATTGGAAGTCTTGGGAGAGGCAGGTCCGCCGCACCTGTCCATCTGTGCGTGCATCACCGCCCCATTCCATTCGTAAAGACGTGGAAGGCGCGGCGGTGCACGCTTTCCTTCGCCAGAATTATCGGTGTACAGAATGGTAAGCACGACCTACGACCTACTTCACCCCTGACTTTGGGGCACTTTCTATAAAAAGGTAACAGCCGCTTAATGCAGGGAGTATTAACCATGAGCTTGAACGCGGAAGGAGCATCTGGGTAGTGTAAATCCATCTAGAAGGAGCTTCCCAGTCTGCCAGCATCGCGCATCAAAGAGGGAAAGCACGGACCAAGTCCCCGCAATCAGCTGTACGGAGTAATAGGCAGCGCTGCACACACTTACTGTGTACGGAGTAGTTGCCCCCAATTTAAAAGAAAATAAAATAAAATAAAGGCAAATAATCACATTGGACGGGAGGCGCGCCTGTGACTCCTCCCTTTTTCGCATTAACCCGCTCACATGGAAGGGGCCCTCCGCCCATGTTCGTAATGAGCAGTAATAAAAGGCTCCCATATATTAAAAGTTCCCAAATTAAAATGCGAGCGAAACTTTTTTCGAACACGCAACAAACCTGCTGCGGTCACGGCTCCTTTCCACGAGATGCAAGTGACGCACAGATCGAGAGGGGAGACCAAGCACAAGCGCGAATGAAACAGCGGCCGCCACCTGTCTTGCGTTGCGTGATGCGTTGTCTCGCTGCCTCATCTCCACCTCGCTTCTGCTTCTGACTCTTGTTCTTTTTGCTGAAGTCAACCTTTCCGGAGCCTGTTTCGGTGTCTCTGTCGCTTTCTGTGTCTTGGGACCTGTCTCGTTTCGTTTCCCGTCTGTTCTTTTGCTTCTTTTCGGCACGCTTTTCGCCTCTACATCGCCCATCTCGGCCTTCTCTTGTTCGACATTTTCTTTTCGTTTCTTTTGTTTCTTTTGTTTCTTTCTTTCTTTCTTTCTTTCTTTGTTTCTTTCTTTGTTTCTTTCTTTCTTTCGTTTCCTTTCCAATACCTTCCGTCTCGCCTCCGACATCCGTTCTACGACATCTACCGCAATCCAGCTTCGAATCAGCACCTTTCTCCGTCCTTCATTGCCGTCTACCAACTCGACTTCCGTCCTCTTTTTTCGCTTTGCTCCGCCTCCCGTCTCCGGTTCGCTGATACTTTTCACGCCATCTCTCTCGACCGCGTCTCACCCCATCGCTGCACATACGAAAGCGCGCCGATTACTGCACTGCGCTCTTTCGATATCCAAGACATCCCCTATCCTCTTTGTCTATCCCCACGATCAGCATCGAGCGACCCTTCTTTTTGCTGCGCATATTCTTCTCGATTCTTCACGCATCATCGACCGTGTACAGAGCGACCACGAAACATTCACGGCGATCGACGAGACTTTGCGTCAGCACATGAGAAACCAGATTTTATTGTGCGACCGACCACAATTGAATACGGGTTAAGAGCTGGCATACAGACGCATCGAAGCGAGCTGCCGGTAGCAGAAAACGAAGCAAGGGGACGCGCAAGGATGCCTAGTAACGGCCCGGTGGAAAAAGACCCGACGATCGTCTCTCTGTTTGCCCTCAAGAAGCAAATATGACAGTGCCGCAGTAGACGGCAAGAAAGCTGCCCGCTACTTCCAAATCGACGATTTTTTTTGGTTTTGCGCTGACCGGTCAGCCGTCGATACCTTGCAATCTCTTCTACCACCGACACCTCCTTCTGCCGACAATAGCACGACCAGCCTACCAATAACTAACCGCTACAATGAGTGGCTTCCCCATTCTCACGGCGCCAACGCCGCGCCTTTCCATCCCAAGCCGGCAATACTACCGCTCCGCCTCCGGCTCGCCTACGCGCCAACACTTCCAGCAACATGTCGACGACCTCATCTCACAACTAACACCGTCCACTGCCGTTTCAGCACTACGATTCCCGACAGGGCCTCTAAAGGCATGTCTAGATACCGCCACAGCTACAGAGCAATCATTCGCCATGCGTGCCGCGCTGGCCGCGAGCAGCATACAAGAATGGCTGGACGAGTTGAGAGAATGGCAGTGGCCAGAAGGCGGGGGCTCTGGGGGTTTTGAGGAGCCGGTGCATCGGCGCGGGAAATTGTTCGCTTCGCCTTCGCCGACATCATCGCCGCCTATGCCACGAACATTCTCGCCATCTTCACCCATCACACCAGAAAGACAAGTCCTGCGCACCGCAAGTCGGACATCCGATGCCGACGGCGAGCGGTCTTGGATAGGCAGTCTGCGGGCTGAGGACGTTACTCTCTACGGAGAGAGAATCATCGAAATCGGCCACGAGATTGACGACCTTGAAGTCGAAGATTTGAAGCAGCACGTGCTTCTACACCACATTTTACCCTTCTCACCACCTGGTACGCCATCATTGGATGGGCGGCCACGGTCGTCATCCGTCTCAACTGCCAACTTCACAAAGATGGACGACCTATCGGCCGTCGTCACTGCCATTGTGCTCCAGGCGCTGCCACTGCTTTCTAAGCTTGTGCGCCTGTTGGACGTTTGGCGCATTCGCCTGCTCGTCCTGAAAAAGATTCCATCTTACCTTTCCTCGCTTGCTGCTGCCGAGGTCGCTATCCAGTCGGCCTGGAACGCCGTTTACCCCGGAAGTAAGGATGGAAGCCTGAGCCAAATCACGAACCTTTCTGATGGCCCGACACTGAGACGAGAAGAGTTTGCCATCATGAAGTCGGTCGTCGAGGGCAAGGTATCCAAGGCTGCTCGGACTACGGACTTTTTGCTGGACACTTTGGACGGCTGGGAAGATACGATTCCCGAGCAGTGGATCGACCGCATCGACGCAGCCGAACGCGACTACGGTGAGTGGGTTGCTCTGTGCGAGCGCAAGATCCGGGAAGGCGATTGGAAGAAGGTCACCGTCAACCGCCCGTCTCTCTCACTGCCGCTGCCAATGCACGATGCTGTTCCCGTCGCTGCTTCTTCTGCGGCACCCAGCTCTCCAGCAGCAAAGGCCAAGTCTGAGGTGACTGAGAGATCGTACAACGAGGCCAATAGTCGACCCTCAACACCCGACATCGATGTTCCGAAACCCAGAAACGTACTCCCGATCCTGCCGCGCACGCCACCCCGGGCCTTGTCGGCGCATAGCTCTCTGGAGTCGCTGCGCTCTGAACCCGAGCTTCCTTCCTTCCATATTGCCACGCCACATGGCGAGGACGATACGGAGCCTGATTCGCCGTCTGCATCGGTTATCCACGTGCCTTCCGATGCTCTGCTCCCGAGCGACAACGATCTCGCCAGTGATGGCCTGGCAGCCCGGAGCTACTCTGACAAAATTGTCGACGACATCCCAGACATGGGCGAGACGTCGGAGATCACTGAGACCGAAGACCTCGAGGGCCGCCAGACTAGAGATGCAAGCCCCTCCAGCTCACCACCGGACTTCAGGGCCAGTATTCGGTCGACTGTCACGTTCAACGACATGCCGACTGTGGCAGAGATCCCTGGCGAGGAAAGCCCCACGGACCCCAAAACGCCAGTCGACTCATCCTTCATGTTCGACGATGTGCTCAACGACGACTCGGAACTGCCACTGCCGCAGGAAATGCCGTCATACGTGGACAGCCCAGGCAGCCCTGCCAGCCCAGCGAGTATCAGCAGCCGGCGGATGAGCGTCGGTAGCGAGGACGACCAGCTTCAGCAGCAGATCAGCGAGATTCTCGAGTCAATTCCGGCTAAGATCCATCTTGCATCACAACCTTCGCCTTCCTTCAGCCACCTCAACCCGCCTGATTTCAAGCTGCCTCGCAGGCCGAAGCCGGCCGCGGACAACACCCGAAGCTTGTCCAGCATGTCGTCACGGTCCATGACGCCGTCTTTCTTGCTCGCGCCTGCCTACTCACGGAACCCCCGGCCTCGTCAGCAAAAGGGCAACCAGGAGATCAAGTTGTACCACCTGTCGCGGTCCACGGGCGAGGCGCCCATCAAGTTGTTTATCCGTCTTGTCGGTGAGAACGGCGAGCGTGTCATGGTGCGCGTGGGTGGAGGTTGGGCGGATCTGACGGAGTACTTGAAAGAGTACGCAAGCCACCACAGCCGCCGGTCAAGGAGCGGTGGTGAGAGCAAGATCGAGATTCGCGACTTGCCGCTATCGTCTTCTGTCGCTGCATCCCTGAATAGCCGCGTTGGGTCCAGTCCTCCGAGCCGGCCTGGCTCTGCCCTTGACTCACCGGCCGCGATGGCTCCGCTCAACATCCGTAAAACACGGAGATCGACTTCGGCCATGGGCGATAGCAGCATCAACAGCCTCAACAACGACAGCAGTGTCCTGGGTAGGAACCCACGTACGCCCCTGGCTTCCATGACGAAGCCATCCACGGATACTCCACCCTCGGACAACTCGACACGGTCACGGTCAAGCTCACGGTTGAGTTGGACAGAGGAAGACAGCTCATTAGGCATGTCTGGACCACGCGCAAAGAATATTGAGATGACCGAGGAGAGCAAAGCCTGGGTCGAGAGTGTCAAGGAACGTGTGCGCATTGCAAGTGGCGAGCGCCGGGTTTCGGATCAGCTAGAGGGCAAATTCGGGGAGATGGGCAAGGTGGGCGGGACCAAGCGGCTCTTCCGGAAGGGTCCCACAGGCAAGGGTGTAGGCGAGAAACCGTAAGCTTTCTCTCTCTGCGAGCTTACGCACGACGCTACCGGCGCCGTCTTCCCGGGACGGTCCCCGCTGCCCACCCTTAGTCTCTTAATTATGGCATGATTGCGAAGCGCTTGCGAAGCGCCCGGCGGGAAACGCGAGTAGGTGTTTACTATCGTGAGATATCGGCATTAGGTCTCCGGTGTGGGACTATCGACTACAGCATCTTTTTATGCACATCAGCATCCTTTTTGTCTTGTTTTGTTCTGCCTTTCGCTCCTTCCGCTCTCTTTTCAGTCCCTATCTCGTTCTTCATTTTCTTGATCGTCACATATTTTCCTTTGTCCCTTAAAAATACCCCAATTTTCATAATTGTTTGTTTACCTTGTTGTTCGTTTACCTTTGTTTCTACAACATTCATGAGACTATCCTAATAGAGCTGCACAAAAATACACGCCCTTTTCACTATTATCATACTTTCAATTACCGGTTGTCGCTTTTCTTCCTGCGTGCGTATGACTCGACATCCTTCTCCGCACCTGTCACACCTACATATTTACACTGTGCGGCCAAGAGAGGAGGAGAACAGGACGAAAGACCTGCCGTGTCTGCTCGCTTCTCGTTTTGGCGTTGGAGCTTTGCGAAACCCCGAAACGCCAGCGCCACGGCGGCTCTCCGAACAGCGAGAATGTCCGAAACAGCTGCGGTGACCTGTGTATGGTCTTCCCTGTAGTCTGCAACCGCAGCCTCGTATGCACAATTGACTTTCTTTTGACCACTTATGTCCTGATGACGTCGTTTGCCTCGAAATGAGGGGACAGCATGAAGAGAAACAACAAGTTGTCCTCCGGTGGCCCGATGACGTCGGGGGTCCGGCGTTGTCGTGGAAGGCTGGCCGCGTTGCATCTCCGTCTTCCTCATCGCCTTTACTATGCCGCTTCGTTTCACGCGACATAAAGTCGACATGAAGACTTTGTGAGATTCCAGACCACCGTGGGCACACATTGCCTTGCGGTAGATCTGTAGTTTTCTCCCGGTCGGACAAGGCTGCGGTCATCTT
This sequence comes from Sporothrix pseudoabietina, assembly GCA_019925295.1. Lineage (NCBI taxonomy): Eukaryota > Fungi > Ascomycota > Sordariomycetes > Ophiostomatales > Ophiostomataceae > Sporothrix > Sporothrix pseudoabietina. Next base: position 406,163 of record JADHKS010000021.1, on the reverse strand, counting down.
TCTGCCGCTTTATTCAGATGCCACCGCCTTGCGGTGTATGGCGGGCCATGCCACTCGTCACTCGTCGCCTCTGTCTTCAGCCACGGACATTGCTGCCTCCAGGCATGCCATCTCATGACTTGATATAGCCCATATTCAGCCGCATTTTGTGCTCCGTCCTTTATTTAGTAAGCCTGTGCGTCTTGTGTCGCATATCGGCACGACCGGAGCACGTCTGTCACCGTTTCTTTGCTTTTTTTCATACCTGTTGTTGTGTTGTCTTTACTATTGCATGTCGGTAGGAGCCTCTCCCCAACAGAACTCAAGGTATTACGAAATGCCCGTCTTGCCGTTCTCCAGCCGCTTTTTTTCTTCTTCTTCTTTTCTTTTTGGTTGGACCACCATGTGGTTTGAGCACCTGGGCAGATGCCCTGTTGGGACGTGAGGGGACACAAAGACGGGGAGTCGGAGCCAGAGAACTGCAGGTAGGACAATGTTAATTGGCGATTAGGAAACGAATGGCAAAGGAAAGAAGGAGAAAATGTCCAAAAACAGACCAAAAGACGGCATAAAGACAAGGGACGGCACGGCATCCGATCAGGGAGGGCGCATCGTCAAACAAAATGAGACAGCAGGCAAACGTGGTCTGGTTTGACCTTCTCTTTTCTTTGCACACCGTAACTTTCTCGATGTCTCGGTGTCAGATCTTACCCATAATTATGTACGGAGTATTACATGGTAATTTCGTGCACCCCAGGGACTGCACTGACCATGCTTCAGGGAGAAAGTCCGTTCGGTATGTCCACGATATTGCCTGGTGCTCTTACCCCAGACTGGCAAGACCAGGCAGAAAAAGTCGGGGAAAAGAGGGGATGTCGACAAGGGAAAGGTGGGATTATGAAAAATGAAATGGACGATCGTCAAAAGGGGAAGAACTAGGAGACAGGATGAAAGAGGTGAGTGGGCATGCCTGTCAACGAAAATCAAGAAACCATATGACTCCTTTTTCTCTCTTTTTTTTCTCTTTTTTTTTTTCTCTCTTCTCTCTTCTCGCCCTTCTTTCGGTCGAACTTCCCGAGGCATCCCTTCGTGCACCGTTGTAGGACTCCTCGGCTCCCAACTTTGTGTCTTGGACTGCACATCGTCTTCCATTTGCCTGTCTGAATCACAAAAACCAGACAAAAGAAAGTTTTCTTTTGGTGCCTCTCCGGTAGTAGCTCCAAACACACCAACACATCTCCTCCGGTATTTGCCTTTGCTTGACTCATAACAAAAGACCTTGAAATCAGCGGACCCCTTCACTCAGTAAGAGAAACTCAGCTCGCTTGTGGTCAAATCATACATGGCGTATGGGATACGATAGTCAACTGACGTCGAAAAAAAAAAATTGAACCAGAACTGGGCTCAATGGAGTCCCGTAGAATTGTGCGCGTGTGTGTTGTGTGTGTTTGGGGTTTTGCGGAGAGTGTCTTTACAGCGTCGTTGCGTTTCTCCAACTCCAACTGGCCGTTTTCATTACTTCATACCGCCCAAAACAGGGGTGTGCCACCGCATATTGCAGGCTTGTGTATATTTACGACGCACGTTGTACATACATGCAACATGGAGGGACCCGTACCCTTACAGATCTGGGGAACCAACTAGAGGGGCAAGACGCAAGAACCAGCGATGTGATCAACATCAAAAGTCAAAGCTGTCGGTTCTTGAAAGCTTTTGGCTCATTGACTGTTGTTCACTGGTTCTCCGATTTATTTTCGGTACTTTGTGACTTGTTCCTGCAGGTCGTAAGCCATCCTCGTTACGAGCCAGGGCATGGAACAATCAAGGCAGACGACGAAAAGGAGAGAGGTTGGAGAATCAGAAGTAGAAAAAAAAAGAAAAAAAAAAGAAAGAAAGAAAGAAAGAGGCCAGATAACAAACTGTCACCCTTTGAGAAGCCGGGCCAAAAACCCGAGGCTCGCACAGACGGCCTAAAAATCCGGGGGAAGAAAGCTAGATGTCTATTCTCGTTCTCGTAAGATTTCAGAATCCGTGCTATTCACTTTAGTGGCCGGTGTCTATTCAGAAACTTAGAAAATAGTAAGGAGATAAATTCAAAATTACTAAACCTCTCTTCAGATCCCGTAGAGCAGCGTTGCATGAGCATGAGCGAAAACAAGCGGATAAAGAAGGGACCAGCTATTACGTTACGACTTTGAAGGTGCAGGTTCGAATTCAAAAAATCCAAGAGGGAAAACGACATCAATGGACGACCTGTGACTCCTTCGCTTGGCCATTTCCGCTCCCATTTTCGTGTAGTGTGGGGAAATGGGCGCTGCTCATACGGAGTATGATGGGGAAATTTTGGGTACTTTGGCCAGTAGTTTTGCTCTCTTGGGCCTGGGCTTTTTCTATGTTTTTTTGGGGGATTTCCTTACTCCACCTCGTCGTTCACCTTCTGTCCGTTTGTGCTTCATAGGGCGAGAAGACATTCATCCTCAGTGGCGGTGCGTTGCGCTTCCACGTCAAAGGGGGAATACGAAGTACAATCTTGAGAAAAGAGAAGACAAGCTGAGAAAATGGGGTAGACTAACAAGAAGAAGAGGGGAAAAGTCTGGACTTGACCTTTTCTCCTTCCTTCACCTCCAAGAAACTTGGAGCTGACTGACACGCGCAGCCCCGATTTCTTCCCTTTTTAGCTCATCCCTCCTCCCCAGACTTTTATTCAAACGCCATGGCTAGTCTCCTCTCGGCTCGAGCTGGCACGTTTTCGAAAGATGAGGACGAGGACGAGGACGAGAACGAGAAAGAGAGCCGGACGAAAATAGATAGAGCCCAGAGTCCAGAGTTCCTTCTGGGCGAGCAAGAAAGCCGCAAGGAAACGCGATCCGAGGCATACCCAGAGACTTGGCCCAAAAGTCTCGGGAACCTCGACGCATGCCACGGAGTACTTCGGCATTCCACGGCTACGGCGCAGACGGAGAACCGTGCCCGGGTTTCTTGTACCGGCCGATGGCGAGCATTGGAGATCGATGATGTGTCGAGGATGATGCATTTACTTTTCCTTTTTCCGTGATATTGGCTGTCTTGTGCTGAGTATTGTTTTCGTGTTTTCGTGTTTTCGTGTAATACCCGCGTTTTCGTGCCTTAGCTTGTGATGCAGCTTAATCTGCACCTCCTGAACCTGGGCCCATCTAAACCTTGTCTTGCTCCATCCTTTGTGACCTCGAGTGGCCTTGGGATCTTGAATTTCTGACTTTTACCCTCTTCGTTCTTGTCTCGTGTTGTGTTGCGATTTTGTGATTTTGTGGTGGCCTCCGTGTTCTTCCCCCGGTTGTCCGTATTTTGGCGCGGACGAGTTTCCCGTGGGCCGAAAAGGCTTAGCCGGCCACGGGTTAGACTCGTTTTAAACTTCACGGGACTCTCGTCCGTAGACACATAAACATGCCAAAAATGCAACACTGCAAAACAACACATGTGCCATGATGCATGTGGCCAAGCTGACGCAATGACGATAATGATATGAGCTGCATCAAATAAGTTTAATGTAAAATCAAATAGTAAATAAAGCAAGTAAATATAAACAAAAAAGGATAAAAAATAGGCAGACCAGGAAAACTGATGCCATGAGCACCCCTCTGCCCTTCTTCCGCGGGCACTATTTACGGAAACTGTCGAAACGGCCTTGGACTAGCAGGAATTGGGATAACCGGAGCTCGGCTTCTGATGTTATGCTTGTGGGGATATGTGGCATGTCTTTGCATATCTTGTATCTCTTCTGACAGCCCCGTTATGATTCGGTTCTCGTCAAGAAGCAGCTTATTGGGGCTGGGGGAGTGACAGCTTTGTCTAGATCTGGAAGAGGGGCGGAAGTGGAAGAACCACGCGGGAGCGGAGGTGCTCTGGCAAGAGGCGAGAAGAACGTACCTCATGAACCTCGAAACATGATATCGATTATCGGGTGAAGCAAGAACACAGCCAAGGCCTAGGCAAGGGGCGTGTGCGAACGCGCCACGAAAACGACGGCCGTCGCAATTCGGGGATGCCAGGGCTTGACCGGGTATGTAGGCTTGGTGGCAACCTGTGACTGAACTTGATAACCGTCCAGAGTTGGCGAAGCAAGCTCGTGCTTGTAAATATACGGGGATCTTTTCCGAGATGGAGATCTCATGCGACGGCTTCCCGCCATAGCCTTGCTGTACTGCGAATGGTAGCGCTAGGTTGTCACTATCAAAGCTTCGTAGTGTCTTTTTCTTCTCTTTTTTTCCTCTCTCATTTTTATTGTTATCCTCTATATCGTTGTTTAGATTTTGTTGTAAAAAAACAAAATGTGGTTCTTATTTCACAAGCGCACACTGTGACCTTTTCTCTTTCACCCGGCCTCCCTTTAAAGAATATCCGGTCACGACACACGTCACATGCAGTTTGATCATTGTGGAGTCTGTTGACTCTTGTTTACGAGCTGCATTGCTTTACTCATGTATGTAAAGGAATAAAAGAATACTAAAGGGAAATCAAATACGATGTCGACAGAGCTGTCGTAAACTCTGAAAAGGGGAAAGGAAAAACACTATGAAATCTTGAAGAACTACGGAGTAGAGCCCCGAGACGTGGGCTAGTACGAAGTATGGGGAATTACGAAGCACATTTTTCGACCTCGATCCATGTAAGACGCAAGTACGGAGTACCATGTGGAGGTGTGGACACGTAAAATTGTAGTAGTTTGTCATGAGGGTACTTTGTACCTGCAGCTTACACCGAAGAAGGGCCATTATAATACACTGAAAAAAAAAACCCAAAAAACCGAAAGAAAAAAAAAAAAAAAAAAAAGGCATTGGGACGCCAGCCTCGAGCCTCTCGAGGCGATCATCACACGTAAAACACGGCTTCTTTTTCGACATTTTAGTCGAGAACGGCCTACTTGCCACCGGCAGATGTCGATCGTCTGTCTGTTGGCTCTCCTCTTGAAATTCTCGAGCCCTTCCTTCTGCCTTCCTTCTGCCTTCCTTTCATCTTCCTTTTCGTGTCTTCTCTTTCCTGTCGTCTTCCAACATCCACTCTTGACCACTCGTTTGGGTTAGCTCGGCCACATGTCTACTCCGTAGATGAGATGCTTCCCGTATTCTTCCTAGTCGTTGCAAAACATGGGGGAGTGAGTGGCACAAATATCGGGAAGACAAGGAGGCTCAAGAAAAGAGAAGCTGCAAGTGGGTTTCTACGACAGAAAGTCTCGAGGCGGGCAAGGTTTAATCGTCCAGCCGAATTTTGAGACAGCCGTCAGAGAGATGTTTGGAGTACGCAGTATTTTACGTCTTGCGTTGCATTTGACGCTGAGACGCGGGAATGAATGAGAAAACAGAAAAAAAAGAAAGATAAGGGTAAAAAAAAAGGACGAATGACAAGTCCAGAGAAAATCACCATGTGAGTTGGGCACGGTAACAGAGAAAAGCAAGGATGAAAACACAAGGGACGAAACGGAATATGGTCCAGGGAACGCACGCATTCACGTCGAGCTTGTCATGCGTCTCAGTGTCTCACATACCCTTGCCCTGTCTTAATTTTCTGTTCTGTTCTTCCTCCTGTGCTTTTCTGTGACTTCTCTTGTCTTCTCCTCCCACCCCCTGTTGCCTTTCTTTTTTTAGTCTATCACTTGCCGCTTTGGAATATTGGGTCGGAATCAATAACGAAAATCAAGACAGCAAAATGAAAACTGGACGGTCCCGTCCGAAGTTGCACGAGAAAAGAAAAAGAAAAGGGGCACAGCGGACAGGGGATGGATGAGAACATATTCTCTCAAAAACAATGAAATCAACGAGAATAGGAACGATCGGAAGCACGAGAGGGACGAGTCTGTGTCTGTGAATTACGAATCCAAAAGAGGCGTGCCCATAGACCCATGGAGTCAACTTCCATGGAGCTCCAGCTTCCGGCCAGCCCAGGCTCTGTTCTCCCCAGAAATGTCAAATTAGGAAAACAAGGTCAAGGCCCAACGAGAAACAGTTTGAGCTTGGTGGAGCGGTGTGGGGCGGGAAAAGGTGAAGCCTCATCGTCTCGTTTGTCTATTCTTCATATTTGCCCTCCCGGTCTTCTTGTGGCTCTTCTCTTCTTTTCTTTCTCTCACTCATTTCTCGTCCTTTTCTTTTTCCATTTTCCATTTTCCATTTTCCATTTTCCATTTCTGTTTTCCATGTTTCTTTTCCTTAACATCGCCTAGAAGCGTGAATTTGTGGTAATTGCCCCTTCCATAACTCCCCGGTAGGCCGCACGAGGCAAAAGGATGGACCTCTTGTCGTGGAGCATCCCGGTGAAAGGGGGCAAGGTGGGTGGCGGAAGGGGAAAATGTTCTTTACTGAGAGGCCAGCTCTTACCCAAAATGCTTTCCTATTTGGGCGTTTTCACCCAATGCCAACGGACCGTGTGGGGCCTGGCAATTGGGGTCGGGTAGGGAGTACAGGGGTTCCTGCTCAATTGGTGCAGTGGTTGCAGTGGTTGGTTCTTTTACCCCCCGGCAGGCGGTCGGAATAAGTCGGAGCCGTAGGGGTATGTGAGACTGGCATCTGTCTGTTTTCTGCGTTTTGACAGCACCTCAGGGCAGGAACGATGGGTTTGGGCTTGTCGTCCGGCGTGGTTAGGGGCTGTTAGGGGCTCCTGTTTGAGCTATCGTCTAATTACGTTCGTACAGGGCAGGAAGGAGCGAAACACAACATCCAACGTCTTTTGAAGAGAACAAGTCTACTCCGTACTCCGTACGACGTACTCCGTACAGACAACCGCAGCCCGCTAATAGTCGTCAGCGCGGGATACCTGTAGTCCCCGGCGGTTTTTTCGAGATTCTCCTGTGAACGTGACTCACTACGAAGCTCGTGAAAGAGCGCGGGATGGTGATGCGCTGGCATCGGCTGGCATCTGTTTACATGTGTTTGCACCTGCATTTAAACATACTTGCGAGTAGCTCACATGCTGGTGGCAAGACAGTCAGCCCTGCATCCCATATCCCTCGTGCAAGCACCCCATATCCCACATGCGCTGAATATGGTATCGGATGCTTGTGGCTGCTGGACGGCAGACGAGTGCTGCTCCGAAGTCTCCAGGCCCGCGGTTCGGCACGCTGTGACATCGCCTACCAATTTACAGGGAGGAAGCTGCGCCCGGAACTCGTATTGCTGGCATACACCTGTCTCGTGCCTTCCCTCAAAGGCTGTCCACGCATCCCCCGTCCAGGACTTCGCCATTGGCTCTTGCCCTCAGTATTACTTAATAAATCGCTATCTTCAGCTCACACGATATATTGAGTCTTTAAATTCACCTGGTCTGATACTCTTTTCTCTCTCATCCCTCATCCCTCATGATGTACCCCCACGGCGTCGACGATATGGCAAATTCCTTTGTCCCAGTTGTCCCATTTTTGCAGAATTTTCTATCGCGTACTCCGTACTCCGTACACATAGGTTTAAATAGTATTCCTTCTTGCTCAAGAACTCTGCACATCAACACCTCAAGGCACACACAGCGGTCTTCCGTGGTCCAGAGCCGTGCAATAGCGCGTCCGGCGTAGTAATCCACACGAGTCCACTTCCTGCCACTCGGCGATTCACCTATTGGCTCGCTCAACGTCCCGTTCCCCTCTCGGAACCCAGCTTCAAGTGCATGCCGGTTGATCTAGCGATCCGAAGGTGTGGCTCCCTGCAGAGTTAGCTTGGGCTGAGGGACAGGGAGGGACAGAAAATAGACCTTTGAGGAGAAAGTAAATAGTCAAACACAAAGAAGGGTGTTCCTTGCGGGCTCCCTGCCAATCCTCAACGCCAATTATCAATTCAGAGAAGTCCTACGCTGCTGTGTTCCGTACCCCGAATTGCTGCTCCTTTTCGTATATTGTTCGCAGACTTTTGCTATTTCCTGTCGACAACGCCGGATTTTTATTTTTTATTTTTATCTATTTCCATTCATTTTTTTCTTATTTTTGCCAGCATGGTAAAACGGAGAATTGCACTTCGTACGCTTGCATCTTCCTCTGTAGGAACCAGACAGCCGTTCGTTCTTTCCAGAAATCTTAATTCTGGGGCTCCCTACAGATGAAATGTCTGGCTGACTCTCTCCCTTATCATCGAACTTCCGTCGTACAAGGCAGGCGCAGTCCTGGATTTCCCCCGTCTCCCAACAAAACGTAACAGCCTCCCTTGCTCTTACTGTTTTGGGCCACAAAGTGCGGTGTAACTAAGTCGCAGATTTCGGAGTCAGGTGCGCTTTGTACGGTTTGTGCGCTGTGTCTCCTGTGCGTCGCCTGCCTGTCTCCTGTCCGATCCTCCCCGGTCGGTCTGGTAGTTCCTTCCCACGTTTGCCACCGTCTGTTTATCTCCATTTTCATCCCTTTTTTGCAATAATTGGCAATTACTCCATACTTTGTACGAGCCCGCCGCCGTACCCCCAACCCTGGTATCTCATTTTACAAATTTGCAAAAACATGTTGTTATCCGTTGGGCAGAAGCCACGAATATGACCGCCTGCCCGTTTCGCTTTGCTGCGTGAGTTGTCCTGCGTGCAGATGCTCCGATTTTTGTCGTCTTTTGTAATTTTAGTCGTAATTTGCGCCTAGTGTGATCAATACTTGCAACACCTCCGCTCCGAGGAAGGAGCAACCCGCCAAGATTCCCCAAAGGACGTACCTTTTGCTCACTTTCTTTTTCTCCAAAAGATAAAAAGATACAAAAAGTACTGGGAAAAAGGAAGAAGAGTTCAGACAAGCCTTCACAAGCGCAGTGACTGCCCCATTCCGCGCGTCCACGTGTAATTCGAGGTACCCAAGGTACTTGGGTACTTTGAAACAGCCCGGGCGATTCCGGCATAACCAGCCAGGCGCCTGCTCCTGTGCGACCAGCTTGCTACGCGCAGCCCGTCCCTGCTACATTGGGAAAATTCGAGAACGCTGGACGTACCTTCCATGCCAACCAGCTCCCGACTCCCCGTACTCCGTAGTAGGACTTTTGGATCCATCTATTTTTGTGATATCCACTTTGATTTGCAGCATCGAACATCACTCTCCGTTCCCAAACAATCGCTTTTCCCTTGAAGCTTCGAGCTCCCCTTGGCGAGCACCGCAGTCCCTGTTGTTATTCCTCCTTCTTGTCTCTTTTACTACTCTTTGAGCTCGTATCTTCTTGTCTCCCTTCACGTCCTTGAAACACGCCTCCGACGACGACCCTAGCCGGCCCTGTTTTGCTAATCCTTTGCCTTTTCGCCTCGTCGAGTTTTGTGGTTCTTTTTTGAGCTTTAGATCTTTCACTTTTTTTTTTTTTGTTTCCCGTCTGCTTCCTCCAACACTTCCTTCTCCTTCTCATCTCCCCCAAGCCTTCACACCCACGCCCCCCTTGCCGACCCCATCACACCCTACGAGAAAAGAACGAGACCGACGAGAAAATCGAGGAGTCAAGCCCAAAAAAAACCTCCTGGACCTACTTTCGTTTTGCCCAACCCCCCGTCTCGGCCCCCTGATCCCTGGCCCGTCCATCAAATCCATGCTCAGGATATCAGCGTCCGCATGGGCCCCAGCGCACCAGCTTCTCTAGCCCCACGGCCAAGTCACTCGATTCTGCGCCGTCGAGAGACCTTAAATGGACTAATCCTCGCCGGTGTCCGCAGACTTCAACAAGAACCGTTTTTGTTTTCGTTCCTGTCACTGCTTTCTAAGTCTGACCTCTCGAATCCGCCTTGCATACTCTATTATCGTCCTACTACTTTAACAGCACTCAGAATTACTTCTTCGATTTCCTTTTCTTCCTCATCACTTTCTCCTCATTTCTTTTTCTCCTCTGCTCACCTGTCGACTCTGGTCAGTCGATTCTCGCTTTTCTCGCTATCTCCTCCTGGACGGCGCTATATCTGCAGCTCCATCCGCCCTACCCTGAACGACACCAACGATACCAACGACACTAACACCACTAACACCTCCACCACCTCCACCACCTCCACCACGTCCGCCTCCTCTTCTCCTCTTTCTCTTTCCGTCTCTTCTGAGTCTCCGTCTACTTCTCCTCACGCTCACTCTCTCAACACTGCCTTTCGTTTTCGCCCCTTTGTACTGCCTCCTCTTTCTCCCCATCTGTCTCCTCTCCTCCGTCGCCGCCATCACCTGCAGTCATATGCAATGGTGCCCATGGCGTCATATTCTACCGGCACCTCAAGTTCACACGCCTCCACCCCACGCTCCTCCTCCCCATCTGCGTCCGTAGCGTCCGCCTGGTCTTCCCAATCGTCTATATCTAACAAACGCCTTTCCCTCTCGTCCACCCGTCGCGCTTCTGCTTTAAATCCAATGTCTTCCGTCGACATCTCTGCGATTGAAGAAGCTATGAAAATGGCTGCCCTCGACCAGCACCGTGGATACTCTCAATCAAATTACGGCACCGTCAACCAGACCCAAATGACTGAATACATTGCTCAACACCGCGCTGGCGGTTACCAGGTCCTGCGCGAGGCGCACTGGAACAAGGGTGAGTGAACGAAGGAGAAAGAGTCTTTACCTTGTCCTGCATTGCATCTCTCACACGAAAGTGTGAGCTTGCGAGGTCTCTCACGCACTTCAGTCTGATCTCATCACCATCTCAGTCATTCTATTTCGATCTCAGCTCACTAACAATGCTTCCTAGGTCTGTCGTTCACGCCTGAGGAGCGTGTCTCGAAGAACCTGACTGGTCTCGTGCCTCACGTTATGGAGAGCCTGGACATGCAGTGCCAGCGCGCCTTGAAGATGATCCGCTCGCGCCCGACCGACGTTGACAAGTACCTGTACCTGTCAACTGTCAAGGGCGAGAATGTTGATCTGTTCTACCGCCTCCTCATCGACAACGCCCGCGAGCTCATGCCGCTCGTCTACACCCCGACCATTGGCGATGTCTGCCTGCAGTACTCTACCATCTACACCCGCCCCGAGGCCCTCTACATTTCCATCAAGCAGCGTAAGAGCATCAAGACCATCTTGCGCAACTGGCCCCACCCAAATCCCGAGATTTGCGTCGTCACTGACGGCTCGCGTATCCTCGGTCTCGGTGACCTGGGCATCAACGGTGTCGGCATTGCGGTAAGTTCTCACGTCGTCTTAAGAATTTGTTTTCTGCTTGCACTGCTCCTGTACTAACTGTCCATAGATTGGCAAGCTGGCCCTGTACACTGGTGCCGCCGGTATCCGCCCCGACAACACCCTCCCGATTGTCCTCGACTGCGGCACGGCAAACGAGAACAACCTCAAGGACCCTCTGTACCTGGGCATCCGCTCCAAGCGTGTGCCTGTGTCCGAGCAGCAGGACTTTATGGATGAGTTCATGGAGGCATGTGCTGAGGTATACCCCGAGATGGTGGTCCAGTTTGAGGACTTTGAGAGTGAGAAGGCTTTCAACTACCTTGACCGGTACCGGAACAAGTACCGGTGCTTCAACGACGACATCCAGGGCACTGGCGCTGTCGTTCTCGGAGGGTAAGTTTGTGCCTGTTGCGTTCCTGACTCCTTGGCATACCCTTGTCACTCTCGACTTACACGGGTCTTGGCATCACGTGACAGCTACTAACACCTTGTCTCTCCTACAGCTACATCGGCGCCGTGAACCTGTCCGGCGTCCCCCTCGAGGAGCAGCGCCTGGTCTTCATGGGTGCTGGCTCTGCCGGTGTCGGTGTCGCCAAGCAGCTCGTCGAGTACTACACCCGTCGTGGTCTCTCTGAGCAGGCCGCCCGCGACAAGTTTTGGCTGGTGGACACCAAGGGTCTCGTTACCAAGGACCGTGGTGACAAGCTGGCGGACCACAAGAAGTACTTTGCCCGTACCGACAACAATGGCCACCAGTTCGCCACGCTGGAGGAGGTCATTGAGTACGTTAAGCCGTCAGCCCTTATTGGTCTGACCGCTACATTCGGTGTCTTCACGGAGTCGGTGGTCCGCGCCCTCAAGGCGTCGGTGGATGCTGGTGGCCTGAACCGGAGACCCATTCTGTTCCCCCTGAGCAACCCCCTCACCAAGGCCGAGTGCACTTTCGAGCAGGCCGTCAACTGGACCGAAGGCACTGTCATCTTCGCCTCGGGCTCACCCTTCGCCGCCTACACCGTCAAGACTGCCGACTCGAGCATCACCTACCACCCCAACCAGGGCAACAACGTCTACGTGTTCCCTGGCCTGGGTCTGGGTGCTATCCTGGCCAAAGCCACGAAGATTACCGACGACATGGTCTACACCTCGGCCGCCGCCCTTGCTGGCAGCCTGAACGCCGACGAGATCCACAAAGGCTTGATCTACCCGCGCATCGAACGCGTGCGTGATGCAAGCTTGGTGGTGGCCCGTGAGGTCATGAAGGCGGCCCGCCGCGACGGTGTCAGCGCTCTGCCCGAGGAGCAGTGGGTTGAGTGGGAGGAGTGGGGCGATGTTGCTCTGACCAAGTACATCAAGCAGAAGATCTACGACCCTCGCCCGTAGAGGGCCGACCACGATGGCATGACACCGTGGAGGCGCATCTCCCAATCTTTCACACAACAATTTTTATATGTGATTGAGCAATGGCAATACCGCCAGCATCAGGCATAGACGGTGAAGGTTTGCAGTCTCATCTCGTCTTCACTTGCATCTGAGCTCGGGCGTTCCAATAAAGAAAACAGCCTGCTTATTTGTTGGCTAACTGTTTTCGTGCGCGCGCGCTTTCGTCTATTTCTTGCCGCTTCTCTTTCAACCTGATTCTTTTATATGGTTTTCATGACGTGCCCTTTAGCTTCAGCCTTTTTTCGTCTTTTTACACCTTTACTCGTTCACCTGTTTTACGTCTTACATGCTTTTTCTCGACACCTAGAAGTGTGGTTTTTCATTTTGCATTTTAATCTTACAAGATTCCCGCCTATCATTTCATGGAGGGCCAGGGAGTGGAAGGGCGTAGTTGAGGGAAAACAATCTCTTTCAATCTATGTGCCTCTTTCATCTCATGGCTCGTGGATTTATGACAATAGCCCAATGTGGCTCAAAAAGGGGAGATGAATTAGATAGATACAGAACGAGTAGTGCCGAGGAGGTGAATAACAATGGAACACGATTGTAGATTTCAATTTACAAGTTGATCACTGACTTTGATTCAAGTGAAGGTCTATATGAACAAATTGCTAACAACTTTGATGCACAGTGGGAGACATAGGAATCAGAAACATTAAGAAAAACAAGAACAGAAACAGAAGAGAAAAAAAGATGACAGACACATGATGTAAATACAGATCGCACCTCAGGTATTATTACGAAAGCAGCAACTGAAACTGACCGACATGACTTCCAAAAAAACAGGACAAGAGTAAAATAAACATAAAGAGTGATGGCGTGGTGTGTGGTAGTCGTCACCTACCAGTTGCTGTCCATCATGGTGCGCTTGCCGCTGGCATAGTCCTCAGCCTTATCCGTGCCCAGGAAACGGGCCTTGAGCATCCAGATTATCAAGCTGAACAACTTGAAGGAGCCGACCTGACCAGTACCGCCGGCGGGGCCAGTGGACACGGCCAGCATGGTAGTGTGTCCGCCGTTGTACTGCTTGAGTGCCGCGGCACCGGCAGCCGGCGCTGAAGAAGCACCGTTACCGTTGCCGTTGGTCTTGGCGCCAGCCTGGTGGCTGGCGGACCAGTTTTTGAGGTAAATCTGCATGGTGGGAGCCAGGACGGTGATCTGGTCGTTGGCGTTCTTTAGCGAGGGGAACTGCAGGTTGGAGGCGTCACCCGCGACAAAGAGGTTGTCGTAGCCCTCGACCTGGAGAGTAGAGCGCGTCAGGACACGGCCCCTGTTCTTCTCCGAAGAATCGAGCAGCTTGGCGGGTAGGAACTGGGTGTTGAAAGAAGAGCCAAAAGCAGGGATGAAGACGTCCGTGGTCAGCGACGACGTCTTGCCGTCCTTGCTGGTAAGGCTCAGCACAGTCTGGCTACCCTCACCAGCAGCGGGCTTGGACACGGCGACCTTGGTGTTGGCAATGATCTTGACACCGAGTCTTTTGAGGCGGTTGGCAGCGTCATTGCGGACACTGTCCTTGACGCCGTAGACACCGAGCGGTGCAGTCTCGTTGATGACAAAGACAATCTCCTTTTTCTTGTCCTTGGGCGCGTCAGCGCCATAGGCAGAAGCCAGCTCACCGACGACCTCGACACCAGTCATACCGCCTCCAGCAACGACAATGTGCTTGGCCGTGCGGATACGGGCACGGTACTCGGCCAAAGCAGCCTTGGTCTCGGCGATACCGCCGTTGGGCACATTTTTGAAGGGGGTGCCGTCGGTAATGTCGGAGCCAGTGGCAATGATGGCAGTGTCGTAGCTAATGGTCTGGACACCGCCGCCGTTGAGGGAGACGTCGATGGTCTGGCGATCGGGGTCGAGGCTGGAGGCACGTCCAAGAATGTGCTCAAAGCGCTTCACGGAGGCCGTGTTGTACTTGGCAAAGGAGGGTGCCAGAGGGTAGAAGAGCTTGTCATCGCCGTAGCCAGGAGTGCCCTTGGGGTCGGCCGGGGCCGAAGGGTCGGTCGGAACGAAGCCACGGGGCGAGGCGATGCTCCAGAAGAACTCGTCGTTGGGAGCGACCAGAATGACACGGAGGTTGACAACGTTGGAGGGCGTGTGTTTGGCCAAGTGGTGAGCCATGGGCACACCGGCGTAGCCGGCGCCGATGACGACCGCAGTGTGGTCAGGGCCAGTCGAGGCAGGCATTGTGTCTTGCTTGGAGGACTTGAGACGGAGGAGAAGAGGAGTAGAAGCGAGGACTAGGAGGCCCGGGACGAGGTAGTTGTATGGCTGAGAGGTCAGCTGAGAGGTGATCTGAGAGGTGATGTCTTCAAACATTGTGTCTGATTCTGAAAGGGAGAAGAGAGAAAGAGAGGGGCTATATAAATATAAAGAAGTGGGTGGGAAACGGATGAAGAACCGTGTAGAGAAGACCACGGAAATTAAACAAAGGTCATTCCGAGAGTTTGAATGGAGTTTTATATCGAATAGGAATAGGGTCCTGTTGCGAAGAAAAATGAAGAAGACGGAAGAAATAAAAAAGAAAAAAAAGAAAGAAAAAAAAAAGAAAAAGAGGGGCAAAGAAGAAGGGCGGGCAAGCAGATAGTCGTAGAATAGACGCCATCGAGGGACAGACAGCTTTGCCAGGGACCTGGGAGCAAGCCAAGCTCGAGCTCCTGGCTGGCATGTGTTGTTCCTGAGCCATCAAGTGCAGAAAAGGGAAAGGGGGGCTTGTCTCGCCAAAAGGGGGGGCGATTAGGCGATAGAGGTCAAATGGGCGCATTAGCTCTGGCGCCGGTCTGACAAAAGCAACAACGAAGAAGAAAGGTTCGAGTACAGTTCCCACCATGCTTAGCTCAGTGGGCCCATCTAACCACCAACAGCACCTCTCTTTGCTTCTTCTCTGTTCCTCTCTGATCGCGATTGGCAGCGCGCGCGCTTCGTTCTAGCCTTGATCTGTGTGTCGATAGACCTGGTCCGCCCGCGCGGCCGGACGACACTGCGCGGACGGTACAAAATAGATGACAGGGATGGAGAGGTGAATTGCTTTGCGTGATTGAGTGCTTGGATGCTGTGCGTGCACTGTTTTGGCCGGCGTGTTTGTAGAGCTGGTATGTTGTCCGCGGAAATATGACAAAGTTACAAGACGCAGGGCGTGTATTACGGAACAGGCAGTGACCAGATGCAGCCTCTCTCTACTATATCCAGTACAATCACAGGCCGGGAAAGCACGATGGAGATACTTTCCCAGATAGCACGGAACTTTGTAGCCGTATGCTCTTTCCAGGACTGCGGGCACCGCTGGGAAGTGGCCTCTCTGTGGAATCTAGCTGACAGTCGTTCTTTCCTGAACAGCAGGCACTAATTAGGGGGCGCCTGGCTAAGAATATACCCTGCCACTAAACGGAGGAAGGAGCGTGCTGGACATGCTAAAAGTGTCACTGTCCATTGGCGATGTCATTAATGATTCAAGATGAACGGGGATAACGGGGATCAACATTTGATAGACGAAAAGGCCGGTCGTCGATGATGGCAGGCAGGCAGAGCAGGGGTACATGGATATCTGCTTGGATGAAATGGCACCTCATGTCAGTCCAGTTGTTCTTCTGGGCTGTGAAACGTAAGCGGAGGAGAAAACTGATTATGGGTCTGCTGGAGTGAAAAGAAGCCGAATAGAGCTGTATGGAGTACGGAGTACGACGTATTCTCTTGTTATTTTTCCATCAGGCGGGTTTGCGGCATGGCGTTTGTAACGACGCAAGGATGTTGTCATGAAGCAAAACAGCGCCCAAAAGCTGTGGAAGCAAGAGCTCAGCGCGCGGGATCCCAAGACGGACTAGTGCGTACGTGCTAGCGCTCCCGCGCTCCCCCTAGTTGTCAGTTTAAGTGTAAGTAGCAAATAAAATAAGTGGGACCCGCGCTGAGAGACATTGGAGAACAACCAACCGCGCGCGGACCAAAAGAAGAATAAGAACTCTATCTCGGCTGTGGAGTCGCAGGGCTCCAGGGCGATCTGGATTGCAAAGGGGAGTGGTGTGAAGAGGATGAGCCGCGTGTGGTCGTGCGCGCGGCTGTACTTTTGCCAGTCCAGTCGTTTTTGTTAGAAATGCAGAGGAACGGAGTCCATCGGACGGAGATCGAAAAAAAAAAAAGAAAAAGAGGATTAAAAATCAAACAATTCTTTGATATGCTGAATTACTAAAATAATATTAGGAAGGCAAAAACGGAGAGACAAAGAAGGAGAGAGAGCGAGTCGATATTGGCAGAGATCAAATTCTACAAGGAAAGAGAAACAAGATGGGAAAAGAAGAGTGCCAACAAAAGAGTATGTACAAACGTGGACAACATCGACTGTGGCACCTGACCCCGATTCCACCACCTTACACAGCAAAGAACATGGCAACAACACCAGCCAGGACGACGATGGGAACTGAGCTCGTAGACAGCGATAATGCGCCGCTCGCCTTGACGGCATTGTTACCGTTGGTTGAAGATGATGATGTCGAAGCGCCGGTGTTGGTGTTGGTGTTGGTGTAGCTGGTTGAGCCTCCGTTTCCATGAGGGGTGGACGTTGTGGATGAGGCTGAGGCGGACGTTCCAGACGATGCCGACGACGCCGAGCCACTACCGGCATCGGCTCCTGCCCCATTAGAATTCTGAACAGGACCCGGGTTCGTCACGTTGAAGAAGTTGGCCGCAACCAGCCGGTTCGTCAGTCCGGCCTGCTGCAGTACCATCTGCAAGTCGAAGCCCTGGCGCGTCTGGGCTGCCGTCACCAGTGTCTGCATCGCCGTCGACTGCGCCGACAGTCCGCTCGTGTCGACCAAATACTGTGCATAAGTGTGACTCAGCGGCAGACGCGCGGGCGGGTTGGGGCTGATGTACGGTGCGGCCGGGGCCTGGCCGGTGGCGTTGCGGAGCAAGAAAGCGATCTGGATGGCGTTACTGGAGGCGCCGGTGCTATCCACGCTTGTTGACCCCCCGATCCTTCCAATCTGCGAGGCTTGCGGCGACAGCGCCAACCCTGTCTGCATCCAATGCAGCAGCGTTGACGTCTGGCCGGCGGTGTTGGTTGGAATGTCCAAGTCCATCATGACGACGGTGAAGGATGTGCCGGTGAGGTGCTGCGTCGTGCCGATAAATGAAGGCTGGTTGGCGACGACTGTCAGGGGTCAGTTGTGTGGATTTTCAACCAAATTTTGTGACGTGCGGGCTCACGGTTCTTGGCCACGACTTGGCCGTTGATCAGTGTGCTGTTGAAGTCAACAACGAGATCGTTCTTCACGGCCGGCTGGAAGCCTGGCGGCGACGAGGCCGACACGACAGCGGCGGCCGCTGCTAGAAAAGCGATTGGTGAGATCATGGTGGTTGCTGAAGTAAAAAAGTGAAAGAGAAACTAAAATGAATACAGATAAAAGCGGCACTGCCGACAAGAAGCGAGACCAGCAAGCTGTAAGAAGAAGAGAAAAGGAGCGACCAAAGAGAAAACAAGGAACGTCACGATGTTGTCAACAAAATGCGATCAATTGTGGTAAAAGAAGAAATAAATTGAAAAGGGCAAGACATGGGGGCCACCATGTACTAATATGGTAATCAAATATGGGAACGGTTTTGGAAGAAACATGGAGAAAAGGGAAACTTCCGACGATATCAAAGCCGATAGTCTTCCCATCTCTCATCTAGGGGCGCCATGCATATCCGGAACGTTGCCAGTGGTCGTCATCATAGCTCATCCGAGTGTGAGGGACTCAATCAACCAGAAACACACGCGATGGCCCGATCAAAGGACAGGCGTCGATGAAACGCTGAGGCTGAAGCTGTCGTACAATGGCAGCGGCGAAATAGGTGCATGTGGCTGAAGACGTTGACTCTGATACAATGCCAAGACCGAGGACGGAAACTGTACGAAAGACGTGAGATGCGATTTGGGAGGCGCTGGCCTTCAGTGGTTACGACAACGGTACTCCGTAGATCTGTTGTCATTGTGAAGTTGTTTCGAAACGAAAATG
Source organism: Sporothrix pseudoabietina (assembly GCA_019925295.1). Taxonomy (NCBI): domain Eukaryota; kingdom Fungi; phylum Ascomycota; class Sordariomycetes; order Ophiostomatales; family Ophiostomataceae; genus Sporothrix; species Sporothrix pseudoabietina. Next base: position 387,704 of record JADHKS010000021.1, on the reverse strand, counting down.
GAGGATGGCAATTGATTCATGCACATGGCGATAGTAAGCAAATCAATACGGAGTACTGGGCAAACCGCTGTCCCGACAAAAGAAAGTGATAGGGTAATAAAACGCTTCCTGTTGGGGAAATTCTAGGATGCCGTGTTAGGGTCCTTCAAACCGGTCTTAATGCTTTGAGAAGGAAGGCGCGTTTAATAGTAATAGAAAGCGAACATGAATAAGAAATAAAAAAAGATGCTATCGAGTTGATATCAAATGGTAGCTTTGGCCCTGCCAACACTTGTCATTTATGAGATAACCTTTTAATATTGTCATATTTCACCCGATCTCACACCACACAAGATGTGCAATATCATAAATGAAACGCTTTTCAGTGAAACAGAGCCTGGCGTTGTTTCCCTCTGTAGAAAATTAACGCAAAGCAAAGATGAAGAAAAAAACCGCAGTCCAACTTTGACCGCAATTGACGACCAGCCTGTCTAATGCAGAGATAACATAGCGAAATGACCATCATTTCCATGTTTTATTGTCTGACAAACCCTTCAGGGCCTCACCTAGCTGGCCAATATCGTATTGTCGGTAGTTCATAGAGACGCTGTCCTGCGATTGTACGGCGCATGCGGCGTCGAAAAGTCCTTCCTTGGTAACAAGAAAATGGCAAATACTTAACTGGTCGCGATGATCATCAATATCAAACCGTCCTCACGACGACTCTACCCGACAGGCCGGATATACGCGTACGCTTCTTGTGACTGCCTGCATCTTTGTACATGGATAAAAGGCAAAACCGAGTTGGCTCCATTGCAAAGGGAGTACAAACGGCTGTTACTGTTTGTTGTACAGTGATTATGAATGGAAACAAAAGATACTTTTGCAAGCAGAAAGTCTAATTAGCCAGTCTTTGAATTTGACTGAAATGTCATCTTCAAGCTTTTGTTTCGTTTCTCATCAACGCTGTTTCTCTCCCCTGTGATCCCGTGCCACCTCCATTCCGAGAGCACTCTAGAATGGCTGTCCCGCTCAAAGGATCGTTGTGCAATATCAACGCCTGCAGCTCGAAAGAAGGGTAAGCAGGAAGGATGAGGGACAAACAAAAAAACATATAAATTTCCCGGAGAATATAGTGCAAGTCGTAACATAGTACACGCAACACGCAACCAGATTGGGAAACCGAAACAGATTTGTCGCCTCCAGCCTCGTACAGGCAAGTTTTGCAAGGCAGAGAGCTGAATGGGAGCTCCCTTTAATATAGCCACCGTCCGCTGTTTTGTCTTTTCGGCTTTTGTTTCGAAACGCCTCTTCTGAACTCTCACGATTCATGGACCCAATGATTGTCTAAACCCACTGCCTTGTTGAGATAATTCAAGATGGTCGCTATCCAAGCCTCATCGGTGCGTAAATATAAGACTAGGCTCTCATTTGGAACAACGGCTAACCTTCCAGAGTTCATCATCAGCCTTGCCTAGCGGTACCGGCAATGCTACAGGAGTTAAGGGAAATGGAACGAGCGCCAGTGCAAACTCGACTTTGACGAGCCATAACGCGACGACATCGGTCTTTCTACCCTTCTCGCCGTCGCCCGCTCCGGCCGCCTCGTCTTCTTCGCCGATAAGCAGTGAGCTTGGTGTTGGCCTCGGTGCCGCTCTAGGCTTCACTGCTGTGGTCATCCTGCTGGTTCTGTGGCACATCTGCAAGGAACAAAGGCAGCGTCGACAACAGCAATGGGTGAAGGAAGAATACGCCGCTGCAAGAGACGGCCGCAGCGGCGGTGACCAACAACAGCGAAGCTTATCAGAAACGCTCACATCGTCCGCACCATCGCCAGAAGAAAACGAAACGGTGATCACGACGATATTGTTGGCATCGGAAAGTGAAGAGCCTGAAGTATGGGGGAAACCGGCGAGCAGTCAGGCCGAAGTGGGCTCCCCACGGCGTGGGAGGGGTGGAGACCTGGGGGAGGACATCCGCTTGGCGGTGGTCGATGGGAACGGCGAGATGGGCAAGGCCGAACAGGTCCGTCAAGTACCCACACCATGATACAGGCGACCGTGGAACGACCAAAGTTCTCGTTTAAGGGTGTGGTGCAAAGTGAGTGCTCGATAGAGAGGCCATCAAAGCAGAGGATTGTGGCGCCGGCTGATGGGCTCAGCAAAGGCCGGAAGGGTGTCAATCACGATCCGGAAAAGGGAGAGGGAGCAAGACATGTTTATGAAATGGAACCCTACTGAGTGGTTCTAAATGGGAATGACGAGATTAGTGCACGATAAATAAAAATAGTATTGCAAGAAAGTTGCTCTGGGTATCGATCAAAGGTACTGTCTTTGACGAGCGAAAACTAATAACAGGGCTGACTATGAAGGCCAGGGGGAAGAGGATGGAAAGATTACAGAAAAGGAAGTAGTTAACCAAGAAAAAGAAAAAGGACAAAAATATACAAACCCCCAAACGCAAATACACCTCCCTTTGTTGAAAATTCCCATCCTCGAGAATAGTAGTACAATGGCAGGGTAAACTGATGAAAACAGATAATAAAGACAGTAAAAGAATCAAAGATGAAAAGATTATCCAGGACTAAATCCAAATGAAAAACGCCTTAATGATGCAATCTAGCTTTTGTGGAGTATCCCAAAGAAAAGCCTTTCTAGACCAAGAGAAGTGGTAGTATGCTGGAAAACAGGCGATAGAAATATATAAGGATATATGGCGAGCCAAGAAAATCATAAAGACGAGGCGAGAAGAGGATCCCTGAATGGTTCAGATGAACTCGACCATGTCGTCGGGGTGTATCGGTTGCATGGGAGCGCTGGTCGTCGGAGGTATCGGCGGCGGCACATTCGCTCTTGTAGATTGCGGTTGCCGCTGACGCTGTTGAGGTTGCTGTGCTGTTTGTTTTTGCTGCTGTTGCTGCTGAAGTTGCTGTTGGGGCTGTTGGGGCTGTTGCGGTTGCTGCTGTGATCTAGAGCTGGTCTGCGCCTGTCTTGCGCTGCCCTTGGTCCTTGAGGATGTGCTCAGGCCGCGCTTCATCATCTTACCCAGAACTGTCACAAGCTCGCAGGCATCGCTGAACATGTCGTTGTCGATACCTTCGGGTGCGTCGTAGACTTCGGTGATTGTGTCCTTGGCGAGTTTTCGACTGCCCTCGACATCGTGAACGCATTCGTAGAGGAACGATGCGTATTCGGTCTTGACAGAAAGCCGCAGGGAGTGGGAGCCCCATAGCAGACCCTCGGCAAGGGAAATGGCGTCTTTAAAGTACCGATTGGCGAGCGGAAGGTAATCGGCAGTCGGAAGCAAAAACGCAGATGGCGGTTCGGGGCCGAATCCTGGAGGAGGGTTGACTGGACCGCCTTCCATGGGATGTGTTGGTTGGAGAGAGGACCGCGTGCTTTCCATATCGTCTTCGCGAGCCACACCCTTGCCCTTGTCTGGTCGCGTTGGTGTTTGGTCGGCAGAAGACGTCCCTTGCAGGTCGGGTGTGTCGAGTCCCATGGTCGACACGGGCGGTTGGTTGTAGAAAAGAACGAAAATGTGGTAGAATGAGGCCCGCAACTTATATGCAAGGACCTTCAACTCAACGTATTTGCCAACAACGGGCAATACGTACTGTTCCAGCATGACGAGCCCCTCTCGTGACAGCCATATTATGTGGAAATAAAGCTCTAGTGTTTCTTGTGACTTGGAGGGATCTCGCCGACGCTGTTTCCTTGCTAAGACGAGCTGTTCTGAAAGACTGATTGAGAGGCCCAAGATTTTGAAAAGCATTGTCGACAAAAGCGGGTTGTCGTTTTGTACTGCTTTGGCCAGCTTGCCGAGATATTTTTGGTCGACTTCGGAGGACGCCATCGTGGGCGAATATGACAGAATAGGTTGGAGGATGTGTGGAGAGAAACGGAGATGTGAGACACTCTGGGCGAGTCTGTATTAGATGTGTGCCTTTCAATGGAAATGTAAAGAGGTTAAGTGGACATCGGTATGGACATACGATGAGCACGTTGTGGGTGCGTCTCAGGGAGTTGTGAATATAATGCCCGGCTTTATGAACGAGGTGTGGTGGTTTGTAGAGTCGGAGAGAGTCGATGCATTGGTTTGCTTAATGAAAAGGACCACAGAGCAAAGAAACAAAGCGTGTGTCCGGCCAGTTGTGCCAGCTTTCCGTGGATATGCGCACAGAGTTGCGAGAATGGGGGCAAAGAGCGGAAAGTAGCGTACGCCGTCGTGTACGGGGTGGCTGGTAAGGCGATAAAGAGGCCAATGACAGTATTGTATGGTATTGGGCGTCAAGCGAAGGACGGGACTGGTCGCTGAAGATCAACGGGCGCTTTTCAAAGTTGGGAGGGAGCCTGAGGAGGCCAGCAAGAGGACAGCGAATATTTCAAACGAGAGGCGGTGGAGCCGAGTGAGCCAATGGAAGGCTGATGCAAACAATGAAAACAAGGTTGAGGCCGTTGCGCGGAGCGAGTGAAGTTGGGGTATTTGGGCAAAGTCCGAGAAAAAAAAAAGAGGCCGGCGAGTGACTGTGAAAAGCAGGAATGAATAATGCGAATTATGAGAGGTGAAAGGTGAGTGAGCGAAAAGGCGGTGTTAGAGGGCCGTATGACACAAATTAGCCTTGCAAAGTAAACAAAAAATTTCCCCTCTTTGCGTGTGGAAGTTGTGTGAGGATTTTGTGGACAGGAGGTCAAAGAGAAAATTAGTGTAATCGAAAAAAGGCAAGTCGTATAAAGGGGTACCAAGCCAGAGTAGTACAAGCCACATGCGATGCGGGTTGTCGACGTCTCGTGTTGAGGCTTTCTGAATTATTTTCGTGTTACTTTCGTCTTGTCTTTTAAAACGTCGTCCCTTTTTGCTGCATGAACGAGTGTGATGGGGATCTGCCGGTCCTGCGTTTGCCCTGTCGATGTGTTCCTTCCTGGCTTAACGTGGTGTGGCGATGGGCTTGGCTCTTGCAATGGTTTTCCCTGTTTCCAGCGGATGCGCAATGCAGCAGATGCAGCCACGGTTTCTTTGCAGTGCAGGTGCAGTGCAGCAGGAGGTGCAGCGGTAGTGGTGGAGACGAATGCGGGCACAAAAATGCACACTGTCGGAGACATGCAGCACGACCTTAACCAACGTGTAGATGAAAATCGAACAGGTTGCGGGCGGGAAAAAAGAGGAAGCAGGAAAACCTGGAGGTATTAAAAGGTCTGCCGAAGTTTGACGTTGAAGAGAGTAACGACCAAGTTCGAACGATAAGCGGAAAAGACTGAAAAAGAAAGTCGGGAGAAAGAGGGAAAATGGCGAGCTGATAAAACGAGTGAGGCGGTCTTGGGCGTTATGCTGTACCGATAGCGAGAGAAAGCCGTGAAAGCAAGAAAGGTGCAAGAGCGAGACTAAAGCGAGAGAGAAATCAGGGGGAGGAGAGCAAAACAATGTCTCCGTGGCAGTCCCCTCCACCTCCACCTCCTTGGCCCGCTGCACGATGCGTTGTCAAAAGCTCACTCCGCAGATACACACGCTTGTATGGGCTAGATGGTATCTCTAGATCGACTGCCGGGCCAAAAAAAAGACCTTGGCCAGTACGAAAGGAGTCGCAGTGGGCACCGGCCGTCTTCGAGGCCAGGCTTCGAAGCGTACGACGTCGTGAGTGGTTGGCCAGAAGGATTCGGTGACTGTGCGGCTCTGCCTGGTTATTACTTTCTTCCGACGTTGCTATTTTTTTTTTCGAGTCCGCAAGGAAACGAACTATCTCGACAACACAAAAATCTGGCTGGTCCTGTCGATGGGTCGCAGGTGGCCTGGTTATGAACAGACCGCGGTGACGTTGATCCGCTTGGTGGTGCTAGGGTTGAATGGGGTTGTCATTTAGGTGGCTCGTGGCGGTGAGACATCCACGTGTGGCCAGCACAACAGAATGGGTGAACAGCAAAAACGCAGAAGGCCGGGGCAGGCCAATCCAGAAACCAAAGAGCGGCGGCCCTGTGAGAAACAGAGAGAGCGAGAACAAGAGACCGTGGTGATAAGGCTAGTCCGGCTAGCTAACAGACAAGACGCGAGGAGAGAGCAAAAGCGAGTGACGATGGTGAGAAAGCGATGAGGCGATTATTGGACGAGAGGCCGCAATTGTTTTCGTGTGCGCGGCGCGGCGCGATAGTGGGCCGCAAGTGTCTGGGCAGGTTAGGATGCGTGAGGGCCTGTGTCGAAGGCCACTTTTTGCTGTCTGGTCCTGCAGCAGGTCTGACCTCTCGTATTTTTCTGTGTTTTGAAAAGGATAAAAAATCGGGGTTGTGGGCGAGTGCGCGTGTGTGATGCAGGAAGCTTGCGCCGATGCAGCCGATGCACCTTGCTGTAGTAGACTGCTGCGCGACCTGCGTTGAATGGTGGGCCTCGGCTGTGCGTTGAATTGATTCTTGCAGCAAAAGCTGCAGGTTCAGGCTCTTTTTGGCTGGCACAGAACCAGGCGCGCGCGCAAAGGTGAAGTTGCAAGCGCAGGGGCACAGCACGCGCCTCTTGCAATTGTTGCAAGCACACAAACGGAGCGCGTGTTGACGGTGTATTCGAGTGACGTAAAGTGAACGGAGAGCCTCGTCGGACGGGTTTGGAAGCCGGCAATGACTCGGTTGCCGTCGGCGGAAGTTTACGCTTGCTCCAGCGTTTCGGCTTCGGCCGGTATCACACGTCTTCAGGAGCAACACTGGTGCTTTGTGGGCAGCGAAGCCGTTCAATGACAGCTCAGTCCTGGAATGCGAGTGGCAGACGGAAGAGTCCCAGCAATCCGGTTCGAAAGGGGCATGGAAAAGAATGCGGGTCGTCCTCTGGGGAGGAGAAGTGCGATGGGGACGATGAGAGCCGAAAGGGAGAAGATCAAACGGCGAAAGGGAAAATGGGGGGAGAATGACGCTGATTGGGATACAGGCGGTAGGCAAGGAACAGGATGAGGGAATGGCAGGATGCTGTCGCGTTGGGGGGAAAAGGGAAAAGCCGATCGAATGAGAGATGAGAAACAGGAGGGGACGAATGGTACTGCGGGAGAGCTGCAGGAGAGCTGCAGGAGAGCTGCGGACCGATCGAGATGGAAAGGTGAGAGACGAGGTGACAGGAAACGAAACAGAGGGAGGGCGCGAGGAAAAGAGAGAGGCCGTGAGCACGCGTGCATGAAATGCAAGAAAGGAAAAGAGACGAAAGGAATTAACAAATTGAAAACGCGTACGTCGTAAAAGAGGGAAAAAAAGAGGAGAAGGGTGGGAGCGGCCAGGCCAGACCCAAGGGCAGGAAAGACCAGGGTGAGCCAGAAGGGCAAAGGGGAAGGAGCTCTCTGAGAAGCTATTACGGAGAACGGAGGAGCTAGCTGGCTCGGGAAAGAGCAGGGGTTTGGCTCAGCGAGGTTTTGTATCGTAATGGGGAAAGGCAGGAAAGAGCAGTCCAGCTGTGCGGAACAGTGAGCTAGACAGGGAAGGAGTGGTTGACCCAAGGTGTGCAGTATCCGACGTAGGTTGGTGAGAAAGAGGAAGAGGCGCGTTTTGCATGATCTCGACGCGCTGTGCTGAAGCTGCGCCGTGCAGACTTGTCGAGTTTGTGCGCCCTGAATTCATTACGACGTATCCTTCATCTTATGTACATAGTCTTATGTTTACTTTCCCTGTTTTACCCTGTGGCGGCTGTCGCTTTGTTCTCAGCCCCGTCTGTGCGTTTCTTGTGAGACAGCGAGGAAGGCGCGAAGAAAATGAGAAGGATCCGAAGTGAGCACAAAAGAAAAGAACGCACGACAGAATACAAGACAGAAGGAAAGAAGAAGAAGCTCTGTCGCACTCTCTGGCCACCCATTGTTTAGGGCAGGCGCGGCACACGCAATTGCGGGCTAAGAATCGCGGCGTATTATCTCGTTGTTGTATATCATAAACTCATTTTCGAGCCTTTCAGAAATCAAAATTCCCAGGTAAAGGACTCGAGCCAGAGCCACTAAATTAGAGAAAAAATTGAGGAGAATCGGGGACAAATGGAGCATCCAGGGTCGCTTCGTCCCGCTCAAATAGTTTGAACGAGGCTGAAATGTTGGAATGAATGGAGCCCCTCCGCGCAAAGTGTGGCCACGAGGGATCGATCTGTAAAAAACGCGCGCGGGTCGAAAGACGGCCAAGAACATCAGCCGTCGGACAGTGACAATGTCTTTGTCTTTTTCTTCCGTTGCTCGTCGTCTGTTACGTCGTACATTGGGGATTGAGGAATGTAAAGTCGCCGCTTGGTGTCCCCTAACTTTTTTGCCGGCAGGTGTCTAAGACAGCGGGCGCAACGGTGCAATGCATTTTTGTGCTGCGGCAGGAGGTAAATAGCTCACAAGCTTCTGATTGGCTCGTTTTCATGCCTTTCGAGATTTCATTCGAGTCGCACCTTCTCGCCCATTCTTCGCTATCTTGGTCGTGCTTTCTCGTTTTCTTTTCTTTTCAATCTCGCTCTTTTCTCTCCTGCCCTACCTGTGCGATGTCCGATGAATTATGCCCTGGTTCAGCTCGAAGTTTGCCTGCTCGGCATAGCCGTAGGCGGCTTCAGAGGCTTGTCGTCAGCTGCTATCTCGGTCCCAGCCTCCTCATTTTTCGTGCCTCACCATTGGCGCCAGCACACACCACAACTCGGTCTTTCCTGATTCTTGGCCTGGCCTGACGTCGACAAAAAGTTTCTCTAGGGCAGTGGCGACAGAGGCCACTTGGCATCCTCGTTGGTGTTGGGAAAGAGCGATGCCAGCGCACCCAGCGCACCTTCCTTGTCGAGAGAGAGAGCACTTGGCCACTGGCACTGCGGCCGTCCCTTAGCCCCTTGATAGTCTGTTTGATGTCACCTGCAAATTGTGGGCTACTGTGAACTCAGTCTATTCAGCGACTCAATGCTGCTATGCTGTCTTTTTCTTTCGTCTACCCTTTTGTGTTGATTCCTGCTACTCTAGTTTTGCCATCACACACCCGGCGCTCTACTCGTTGCGCCGCATGGCGACGGGCACCGGTGTTTCGGCATCCTCGTCGTCAGAGAAGTTCTGCTTGTCGGGCAGGATCCTGTCCGGAAGACAGAAGGACAGGATGACGTCAAAGGAGGCAATGACAATGGCGCCAATCAGCAGACTGTGCATGTTGGCCGACCAGGCCTTAATGATGCCGTTGCGGACGACCGAGCCCAGTGGGTACTCAACCGCGGCGACGGCACCCTCGAGGTAGATGGTCTCGATGACGGTGGCGTTAACAACACCAGCCAAGCTCGACTGCAGCTCACCGCGGAGCTGCTTCTGCACGGCACCGACGACGGCGCTGCCAATGGAGCTACCAACCTCGAGCACCAGCAGGTAAAAGCCCGTGACGATGGCGACCTCATCATGAGGCACAGCAGCTTGGGCCACGACGAGCGTACTGGCCGTCATGAAACCGCCGCCGAGACCCTGGATGACCTGGGGGATGACGGCCTGGGCAGTGTTGCTGCCAGCCGTGCGGTAGCGAATCATGAGGCCAAGACCGACAAAGCGAATAACGGCACCCGAGAACGTCACCCACTTGTACCGGCCGGTCAGGGTGCAGATGAAGCCGGCAACAATATTGAAGACGACCAGGCACAGACTCTGGGTGTACATAAAGTAAGTGGCATTGGTGACGTTCCAGTCGAACATGATGCGGCTCCACTGGTATACAGGCGTCAAGGTCAGGCCGTAGCTGAACTGGTCGATGAAGACGATGCCAGCGGGGATCAGCACGTTGATGTTGCGGCCGAGGCTGCGGATATTGACCATGGGCTGTGGCACGACATAAAGCTCGACAATAGGGAAAAGAACCAAGAAAACACCGCCGAGCACGAACATGGCGATGATGTAGCCCGTCCGGAAGCCGTGAGGCGCAGCGCTGGCAATGGTCAGGGGCAGCAGCACGAACAGGAATCCGGCCGAGATCAAAAACAGACCGAGCGCATCAATCTCACGGGCAAACTGCAGAAACGCACCACCGACGCTCATGCCACGGTACGGGTAGGGCGCAAGACGGCCGGCCTTGTAGCTGCGCCACTGCTGACGAGCAAGGACGATCACGACGGGTAGCGTGACGAGAGGGTTGATAATCGAAAACATGCCGACACCCCAGCGCCAGTTTGCAGGGACAAGGGCACCGGTGATCTTGCTGGACACGCCAAAGTTGATGATGAAGTGCACCGTTAACAGGGCGCTGACAGTCGGGCGCCAGCGCGCACTGACCAGATCCGCCAGCACAAGATCCTGGCACAGCGAGACACCCGTGCTGCCAATGGCGAAGAAGACGATGCCCGCACCCAAGTCCTTGATGGACTGCGATGCGGCCATGATGATGACACCAACGGTGAAGAGCAAGATGGAAAGGGCGTAACCGGCAGCGCGGCCGAACAGGTCGGCGAACCGGGCCCAGAAGGGCTTCAGCACACCGAGCAGCATGCTCTGGATGACGGCGAGTGTCGTGTATTGGGTAATGCCCTTGAACTGCGACGCAGCTGTCTGCAAGTACACGGACATGGTGAAGTTGTCAAGGCCGTTGGCGTAGGCAATGAGCAAGACGCTCACCCACAGAATCCACTTCTCGGCGCGTGGGATCTCGTTGAGCGTCTTTTTGGTGCCAGCGGCATGGTCGATGCCCGCGCCGGCGACACCGGCCTTGCCGTGCTCTTGGTTGTCACCGACAACGGTGGTCACGACACGCTCGTCCTTGACGCTGCCGGACGGCGGCGATGGTGAGTCTGACATGGTGTATGTGGAGGTGGGAATATAATTAAGGATAGGGAAGGGTATCAACTAAGAGAAGAAAAGGAAAATGTCGAGCAGAGCGAAGCTCGAGCTGAGTGAAGGATGAAGACTGGCGAGTGATGGTCAGAAAAAAAGGAGAGAGGAAGAAACTCGAGAAAGATTTGCGGCCTGTTAAATAGATAAATAGAACGAGAGTGTGTGGCCTCGGGTAGACGACGTGTGAATCTTTTTTTTTTCCTTCTCTTTTTCTTTCCTGCCTCATCCTATTTCCTATATATTTTCCGTTGTCTGTCGTCGTTCCTCGTGTTAGACACCCACGCGTAGGCGCATCCACAGTCGCATTGGCCAAGACTCGCCGACGCCTCCCGGCACCTTGTACCGTGTGTGTGTGTGTGGAGGAGATTGGTAGGGATAGTGAAAGTTATGGCGGAAAGGAAGGGAGAAATCAAATGAATAAAGCGTAGTTTGACGCCTTTGTAGTCGAAGTAGGAGTTGAAAAAGAGAACGGCAAAAAAAAGTAAAAGAAACGAAAAAAAGAATACCCATGAACCCATGAACCCATGAACCCATGAACCCATGAACCCATGAACCCACTCACATTTCGAGTCATCCACCCACACTGTTCACCACTTGTCGACCACAAAAACCTATGCCCTGTAGCGGGCCTGTTTTTATCAGATTATCAGACACCCTGGCGCAACCTTGGCGCCCTCTGGTCGGCTTTGACTCCCACTCACGACTTTCTCACCACCGCACCATGGGCGAGTCTAGCCAATTCTAATCAGGACGGAGCACATTGTTAGTCGTGCTCCGTAGTCCCTGGCCGACTCTGCCCGCCCGGTAGCGGACCCAATTTATGAGTGAAAAGTGAAGTTTGGGGGCACTTGTGATCGTACTGAGTAGAAAAGCACTTGTCCTCCCACGTTTCTGCAACATTTTTGAGTCTTTCGCATACTATGTACCCGATTCCGTCTAGTGTCGTCGGACGAGAGAGGGGCGATGGGGAACGAGGGGGAGCAGAAGCTTGTTTGGTCAAGTTGCGCTTGGCTTCTTCCTTTTTTCACGAGTGAACAGCTCTCGAGTGAAGCTTCAAGCTCTTTGGCAGTCCCTCTTGTCACGGGTTTCCGTGTCGTTGGATCATTTCTTATTCGAGCATCGTAGCCAGTGTGCACCTCGCTCGAGTTGACGGTGCTCTTTGTGCTTCTCTTTACTTGTTGTAGACTCTGCATACTTTGTTCGTAGTTCTCGCTCGATTGCTTCGTGTTTGGGTCACTCCGTTCGAATCAACCTTATTTCTTAGCCCCATCTCAAGGCTCTTTGCCGCCTCTTGCCAGCCGGGCTCGGCCTTGTTAAGAGAAGATAAAAGACGACGAAACCTCGTTTGTAACCATCGCCATTTCTTCTTTGTTTTCCCCACACTCACAAACAACAGCTTCTCTCGGCTCTCTGACTTTGAAATTACGACAAACAAGCCCCCCTCACTTCCTACACAATGTCCTCCACCACTTCACCTACCGTCGACGACACCATCGCCGCAGCCAAGGCGGCCCAGGCTGACCCTACGCCGCTGCCCGCCCTCGACACTCTCGGCGACACCCCGCAGCACATCCGCGACCTGCTTGCGCGCCTGCATGCCAAGTCGCTGGAGCAGGAAAACGGCCTCACGGCCGAGTCGTTCAAGGGCACTCCTTTTGACACGTTTATGCAGGACAAATTTATCGCGCTCGAGGAGGACAAGTGCCATTTTGTCTACAGCCTGCTGCGCGCCACGGCCGCCACCACCATTGTCGAGGCCGGCACCTCTTTCGGCGTGAGCACAATCTACCTGGCTCTGGCGGCAGCAGCCAACGCGGCCTCGTCCGGCAAGAAGGCGCGCGTTGTCGCCACGGAGCACGAGCCGACCAAGGCTACCCAGGCACGGGCCTACTGGGACGAGTGCGGCGCAGCTGTCAGCGATGTGATTGATCTTCGAGTCGGTGACCTGCGCGAGACGCTTAAAACGGACCTAGAAGACGTCGACTTCTTGCTGCTGGACATCTGGACGCCCATGGCCCTGCCGACACTCAAGGTGGTGCAGCCAAAGATGCGCCGCGGCGCTGTCGTCTTGACCGACAACACCAAATCGGCTGCCAAGTCGTACCGTGAGCTGCTGACCTACCTGCGCGATCCAGCCAACGGCTTCGTCAACGTTGTACTGCCGTACAAGGGTGGTCTGGAGATGAGCATCTACCAGCCGGCAAACTAGAGGAGGGCGAGTGGCATGATAGAGTTCCCCTGGATTAATTCACAATGAGACACAAATACTACTGTACATACCCACTGCACATAATCGTTACTTAAAATCAGAAATGTAGATGTCTTGCGCACAGATGATAAGATTATCGTAAGAGCAGAGCTAAGGCCTAAGGGTTCAGCCTTGCAGCTCTGGCTTGACAGATGCAAGCTGTCTGCCGAGTTTGTCTTGACACTGTGTTATCCCTGCAGCCGGTGAATCTCTCTCTTTTCCTTTATTTTTCCCTGTAGACTCACCCTATCCTTGTCATGTAGAGCGTGCCTTCATGGTGATATCTGACAATCGAAGTTTCTTTCTCGCCAAGTATCTAACACCGTCAATATTCCTCACCGAGCCACACACAGCTTGCCGAAGGTGGCATGTTTGTTGACACAAGACGAAGGAGAATAGGAAAGAGAAAAAGTGACAAGATCCACCTTGGATGACAGGTGTCAGAAGATTGATAAAATAGACACTTCTACCAAAAAAAAAAAAAATACCACACACACACACACACACAAAAAAAAAATTCAAAGCCTCGATGCCGCTCGGCCCAGAGCTTCATCACCAACACGAACGCCACCAGAAGCTGTCGTCCATCACTGGTACGCCAAACCCAATCAGGAAGCAATCGCGCGAACCCTGTCCTGCTGCAAGCCAAGAGGTCCTCTTTATTCCTCCTCATCGGGTCTCGACCTGGTCTGTCCCCATTGTGAGTGGGGCCGCGTCTTAGGTAGTGTCGTTTTTCTCGGGGATTTGATACTTTGATATTCTTTGGCTCATTGCTTCCCTCCTCCTTCACGTCGCATCACCAAAAACTCGTCACCCGGAAGACAGTTTTCGAACCAAGGTTTTTTCGACGAGATTATCTCGGATCCAGATTGATCATCTGATAATAAAAGATCAGAGACTCGGGCAAGATGCCGAAAGAGAAAGGCCTCCCGCCGTCATCGGAGAGCGTGGAGCGAGACACAGTTTGCCTCGTACTGTGCAATCGGTTCGCACATCGTTCTCGTGCGAGCTCAAGTATTTACGAAACAGACAAGGAGAGCGAGTATTCATAAGCTTGGCAATGCGTTCTTCTTGCAAGTGCTATGGGGGACAGAAAGGTCACACCAGCGAAAAGGGAAGGTGCGAGAGGCGGTACGGCGACGACAAAAGAAGGAAAGAGCAAACAACACAAACAGCTCACAAGCAGGAAGGAACGAAGCACATGAGGAAAGAGTGATTGTTCAGGGGCATCAAGGCATGCATCAGAAATTCTCAGAAAAGGGGGAATTATCTGAACTAAAGCTAAATGCTTATTAGCCAGCTCTCATGACAGAAACATACGCACAATCGATACCAGCACTTTTCCGAAACACTTTTTAAATCTCAACGCGCACCTGATCCCGCACCTTTCATTCACGTGGGTTAAACACCGATCATACAGATACTGGAACAAGACACTTCAAGAATAATAGAATGGTAACTAGCTAGTCTATGGTCTTTGTTTTACTCGCACGAAATGGGAACGCGCTCATGAAAATCGACGTATATACATGGAGACAGCGAGAGAAAAAAAAAAAGGAAAACCGCTGGCCCCACACCCCGTACTGTTACATTGCAACACCGTTGACCTGCTTCGTATCTAGTCTAACCAAACCGAATGCCAGCCGACGGGTTCCATGTACCGTGCTGGTTTGTCTGTGCCGGGTTTCCACCAGGTGTACCACTTCCCGGGTGTGGCTGTGGTGTTCCACCGGGCGCCGGCGAGCCACCGAAGCTGATGCCCATGCTGGGGTTCCACATCTGGTGCTGTTGCGGCTGAGGCTGTTGCGGTACCGGCGACTGTTGCTGATGTGAGACGGGAATGGGTGTTGGCTGCTGGGGTGGGCCACCAGCCCAGGATTGGATGGCCGGCGGTTGCTGTTGTGGTGGCGGTGAGAATTGTTGCTGCTGCTGATGCTGTGGTGGTTGTTGTTGATATTTTTGCTGCGGCTGCTGTTGGTATTGCTGCTGCTGCTGCTGCTGCTGCTGCTGCTGCTGTTGATGACCTAACGACAAGGACGACAGTACCGGCATCGACAGCTCCTCTTCGATAGCCTGTGCTTCACTCCGTCTTTGCTGCACCCAAGCGCGGCTCTGGTCCCGGAACGCGCCGACAATCTTACTCAGGTCGTTGTAGAACTTGCGACCGACCTCGACGTTGCGGACGACCTCCTTGTACTTGTAGTGCGCGTTGTCCAGCTTCTGCAGGGCTGCTTCACGCTCACGTCCACTGCCACTAGCACCGCCTGTTGCGGCCTTCTTTTGGGATACGAACTCGCGGTTCGCCCGGGCTACATCGTCGAGCGCCTTTTCCTGGTCGGCCTTCTCACGTTGGACAAGCGCATCCTGGTCCTCGTCGTAAAGCTCGCGCAGCCGTGTCGCAAAGAAGCCATCAAAGTGAGACGCGACGATGGGTGTGTTGGGGTATGCGCGCTCGAGACGTGCTGTCTCTTTCAAGATGTCGGGCTTGACGTCGTCGGCGCGTGCCTTTTCACGCAGTGCCTCGACACGCTTGCGTCTCCGTGACTCGAGCCGTAGAACATCGTTGTAGGCACTTCTCAGACGGCCAAGTGACGGTTTAACGGCCTCGGGCACCTCCATCTTGCGGCTGTTGGGTACAAAGTCCATCAACGCGCGGTCGGGGCCCGCCAGCAGAGTCAGCATATCCTCGATGGACGCAAACATATCGCGCACCACGCCGTCGCTCGACCCGCTCGATGCAAAGTAGCCCTCAATCTCGTCGGCATTTGTCCACAGCTTCTGGCCCTGCGCCCCATCTGCGCGGCCCTCAGGCCGTGTCCAGCGTGCCGTGCCGTATTTACGCCGCAGCTGTGCGTCCTCGTCGCTTTCAACAGCCAGCAGCGCTTTGCCCTCATCAAAGGTGGCCCGGTCACCCGCCCGCAACTTGTTGATATCTTCGAAACTTCGTTTCGCCCGGTTGACGGCATCTGCATAGCGCATCTCCTCGGCATGCTGCACCAGAGATCCGGGTAGACCCAATGGCCGTTCTATGGCCTGCAGGGAGCCGGGCAGGTTCAGTTCGAGGAGTGTGCTGTGCAGCTGTTCTGTGAGTACTTCGAGGTCGTGGATAATGTTCTGGTTGACGAGTCGATCGTGGCGTTCTTCGTAGACGGACACGGCCAGGTGGACGGCGAATGGCACCAGTTTAGAGAAGAGGGCAGGACCAAACTCGGCCTGGTCGCCCAGGTATTCAAATGGCTTCTCGACCTGTGGCGGGATGCGTGCTGTGGCCATGTTGGCACGGTCGAGGATCTTGAGTTCCGACTTGGGCGGCACTACCTGTAAGTAGATGATATCGTTGTCCTTCTCGGCGCGCTTCAGGTCCTCCTCGACACGTCGTTTCAGTCCGTTAAGATCCTCCACGACCGTCTTGCTGAGGTAGCCACCGCGGCTTTCCTTCAGGCCCTCGGCCACACACAGCAGCGAGTCCTGTAGTCGTGCCACCTCCTCACCGTACCTGCGCTTCTCCAGACAGTCGAGCGACGCACGATACTGTGCGGCTGCCGCGAAATGATGATGTTTGGCGCTTACGTGGTGGATCCAGGCGCGGCTGACGGCGTCGCTCTTCATAGCCGCCTCGCCTGCTGCATCATACAGATCGGCCAGCCGTGCTGCCAGCTTCGCAATCGTCGCATCCTTGTAGCCTTCAGAAACCGCACGCATCCAAAAGCATTCCTGCGCTTGTGCGAGCATCAGTTGTTCCAAGCAGTCGAGGGTTGCTGCGTCCATATCTTCGGGCACCACGTTGCTCAAGTCTGGGTCCTTGATGACTGTGTCTCTCAAATAGCCCAGGACACCGGCTGCCTGCACAAAGTAGCTTGCTGCCGTCTTCAGTCCGTCTGCATCGGCATGGCTTGTGCCGACAGCCAGTTGGCTGTACAGCGCCGCCAAGTTGTAAAGTATATTGGCGCGCTCAAACTTGAGGTTGTTCTGCACAATCGGCCGGTCGACATTGTAGCCCAGCGCCGGGTACCACGTAAACTCGGCGCCAATCTCCACGGGGAACTTGCCGCCGATCCACGCCAGCTGCCCCGCGTAGGCCTGCAGCTTCTTGATGCCGCTTGGGTGGGCTTCGCGCACATTGACAGCGTCGCGCCGCAGCGTGTCAATCACGTTCATGTCCTCGCGAAAGGTGTCCGGGTGCTGTCCGTACTTGTCGGCGACATACTGGCGGATCGAGGTCGCGAGGGAGAGGTGTGTTGATTTTCGAAAAGGGAGGGAGAGCTGATTCGTCTGGGAGCTGAAAAGGAGGGGAAGAAATGGACGTCAGTAAATAGAGAACGACAAAAAGAGGGAGGACAGCGAAGATACTTACGATGCCATTGTGGCGGAAGCGACGTTGTGGTGTCGTCAGGGGAAAAAGTGCAACGGCGCAGGCGACGCGGTAGATAAAAATGTACTGTCGACAAGGAAGCGTTGAAGAAATGCGCCTAATGACCTCATCGTCAACACGCCGCCTGGAGAAGCTGGAGGGGCGGCTGTCAAGACTCAAGAGTGGGACCGACAAGGGATGACTAATGCGATAGTTTGTTCTCATCGGACGCACTGGCAAAAGCGTGATATCCCACGTGATCAAAGTCACTTACACGACAACATCACAACAAAGCGAACGGAGGTGTTGATGATTTACATTGGGCCTATTATCTTGACATTTATTCGTTTTATTGATGGCTGAGTTGGCAATAGACGCTACACTAATGGAGGCATTAAAAGAACAACACCAGCAGCCCTGGTGCCCAAGATGGACCGTGTTGTCCGTGGCTCGGTGGCCAAGTTGTGCAAGGAGTCCCATCACTTTGGGAAACGCCCCTGTGGGCTACCAGGTGCACATTGGCGAGGTCACCATTTTGGGTGTGGCCGAGCTTGACCCGGCATCGTTTATCGGCGTTCGTGTCAACACACGCTTCGACCATATCGAGGCGGGCGTATGTACCCTCTTTGACAAAGAAGTCGCAAAAAGAGCGAGTAAAAAAAGATATAACCTAAATAATAAACAGCAGCAAGAAGGAACATCATTTTTACAGTTTTGTGTTATTGCATGCCAGACAGAACAATGCCATCGCCGAGAGATCGCCGGATAGTACTTGGCGCGCGGTAGTTGGCGCCGTCGGGGCGCTGGTGGCACTCTGTTGGCGGAGCAGTCGTCACTTAACGGGAGCTTGAGGGTCTGACTACGAAAAGTTTTGCTTGGTAGTGATCAGCGTCTTCACAGTCAGTGCATGTGTTTTAGTGAGGGAAAGAAGAGAAAAAAGAGGGAATAGCATCCGTAGCTGCCGGAAATGCTGAGAGTCTAATGGAGGAATCGTATTGTAGCGATGGTCCCATGGTTAAAGATGTCGTCCCATGTACAGCGCCATGACATCGACCATTAGTAGCGATACGATTAGACTGGGCATCAGGAGCACACACCAACAGCCAGTAAGTAGCTAGGCTCTAGGAAGATATTCGTCACGTGTAGATCACTCTTACCACTTCCATCACTTTAGGCCTTGGTTGAAGGAACAGAAGAATTGCTTCGAAGGTGCTATTGCCAAAGAGCAATGCACAAAAAGATGATCTTTTTATTTATTTAATATATTAAAAAGCTATGCAGAAGTAGTGTGCTTGGTTATATGGTTTGGGTTTGAGTGTTGTTTGATAACTTTCTTCTTCCCAATCAAATAAACAGAAAACAAATCGTAGAAATCACTTGCTAGCCACGTTTGGGAACAACAAAAGACGACAGCAAAGCAGAACTCAACGAAAAACGGCGTGGTGGTGGGTATCGTATCGCATGAAGGCGATGACAAGCAGCAGGCTCTTTCATGAAAAAAAAAGAGTTTATTGCTTGGGCGACATCATGATCTCCTCGTTCTCGGCAATGGGAGCCGGCATGTTGGTGGTCTGGTTGTAGTCGTTGATGCCAACAACCTTGTCGGTGCCCTCCAGGTTGAGCTCGTAGTCGCGGTTCTGCGACAGGGTGTACTCCTCCTCGTCGATGTGACGGAACATGAAGTAGAAGACAACAGTCAGGATACCGCCAGCAATGGCAGCGCCACCAAAGTCCCAGGTCAGGTGGGGGTCGACAATAACGGACGACGAAGCCAGGCCGATAATGTAGGCAATGGCAGTGTTGAACAGGTTCAGGGCCGAGACCAGACCACGCATGTTGATGGGAGCGCGCGAGTAGGCAATACCGAAAGCTGGGACGTTGACGAACAGCTCAGAGATACCACCCAGGGCGTAGGGGATGGCCATGTACCAAATGGAAATGGGAGCAACGCCAGTGCCGATCGTGCAGTCGCTCGAACCGTAGTTGCCGCAAGGCGACTGCTTGTAGGCGTAGTAGTTGAGGACGGTGTAGCCAACACCACCAACAGTCGACATGGCCAGACCCGTGGTGATGCGGGCAATGGGGCCGTAGTGAACGTTGGTCTTGCGCAGCAGGGGGTACAGGCCGTAGTTGAGCATCGGCGCGACGGCAATAATGGACAGCGAGTTGAAGTTGGAGATAACGTCGTTGGGCACGCCGTTGGTGGTCAGCATCGTCGACAGGAAGGATGCGGCAGAGCCGATACCGTTGTCGTTGAGGTACTGGATGGGGAAGAAGCAGAAGATACCAGTCGCCTGGAACGTGCGGCGCACATCCTCAACGAACTGGTCGTTCCAGCGCACAGGGTAGTGCAGACCGGCGGCGGCAATGTTGGAAGGCTTGGCCAGGTCCCAGAAACCATGACGGCCAAAGCGCTTCATACCGCCGCGACGGAAGCAGACGCTGAGGACGCGGAAGACGTTAATCAAGTCGCTTCCGCCAGGGGGATGCAGGATCAGGCGCTTGCGGAGGAACCACAGAAGACCCGGCAGGGGGATATACAGCAGAAGGGGGATCAGGAACGCCAGATACCATCCGACGTACTTCTCCGCGTAACTGGTGGCAACACCCATAAAGCCACCAATGTTGATCACCAGGTAGAACCAGAGCATGGCACGCTCGGTGGTGGCCTCAGGGTCCTCAATGACACGCTCACCGCTCTTGGTGACAATGACCTTGGGGACAGTGTTGACCATCTGGTCAAGCAGCAGAGGGGAGACATTGGGCTTGAACATGGCAGCACCAACGGCCAGGATGTAGACGGCCAGGAAGAAGGGGATCTTGGCATTGCCGTTCTCGAGCAGCGAGCGGGCACCCGAAGCGACGAGCAGAATGTGAGCAACACCGAAAACACCGACACCCCAGCAAATCAACCGGAAGCGACCGACGCGAGTATCAGCCAGGTAGCCAAAGACCAGAGGCAGGGAGTACGCCAGCATAGAGAAGGACTGCGAGACAGCGTTGGACACAACAGTGCCCATACCGAGCGCACCACCCGTCTCCTGGGTGCCGCGGGGCGGGGCACCGAGACCGTTGCCGCCAGCAGGCATGGGACGGTTGACGTAGTTGCTGATCAGGGGTTGCACGCCGTAGTACGAGGCACGCTCGCAGAACTCGACAATGCAAATCAGGTAGGCGATGGTGGGGAGCTTGCCGGGCACACGGCGCAGCGTCTTCATCTCCTCCTCGGTGGGCTTGCCCTCGTAGTCCTCCTCCATAACGGTGGGGTCGAGGTAGGCGCCGTGCTTGTCGCCCGTAGGCGTGCGGGCCATGGCCAGGTCGTTGTTGCCATCAAGGGGCGGCTTCTCGTCGGCTGGGGATGAGGTGTTAGTGAGGCTGTTTCTCGAGGCACATGAGGAGCACCCTTTGTCCATTCTCATTCTTTATGAGTGAGAGTGTGGGTGAAGGGTTTGGAGGGGGATGAGCCTGAGTTGAGACATACTGTAAGCCATCTTGTGTGTTGTTCCACGAGGATCTGTTCCTGTGCACACGGTTGTTGAGTGGTCGGGATGGGGATGAAGAGAAGAATCGAGGGATAGACAAAAAAGATGGGGAGAGGGGATGGGATGGTCTTTTATGTCGATCCGTCGGCCTGGGATGGTGAGGAACGAGGGACCAGGGCACGAGGAGGAGAACCAGGCCAAGGGGACCGGAGAACCAAAGAGCCACAGACCAACGAGACGAGAGAGGGAGGGAGGCAACAGAATGGATAAGCCAAGCACGAGCTACCCCAGCAATGGTCGGAGTTGAGATAGGGACGAGAGAGACAGGAAGGACAAGAGAGACAAGAGAGATAAACGGCCTCGATTCATTATCAGTGCCCAGAGACCAGAAATCCAGTATCCATTGGAGATGGGGGTGCGTGGAAAGTCAATGGGGAGGGGGGGTGGGTGTGTGCTCAGAAAGACAGTAGTGTAGTGTAGCTCGGTCGCGTGTGGTGTGGAAAAGGAGCGAGGATAGTCCAATGGGTAGCGGGTGGCGGATTAGGGGACAGGAGAAAGAAGACGGACGGCGAGCACACGACATGGGAAAAGGGTGGGGGAAGGGAAGGCGCGCACGAGCGAGCACCTTCCTGCAAGTGCAGAGCAGACGGGGAATGCGGTGTTTTAGCACGTCGTACGTACAGTTCTGTGAGTATGCATGTATGTACGACGTATTACATGGCAAGAGCGACTTGAAAAACGGTCGGGACGATGCCCTCGAGAGCTTGTCCAGCTGCCATCCTGCCAATTTGGGCGGTAAAAAAGACACCTAGCCAGCAACGAAGACAGCAGGACAACAAGATGGAAAGAGCACCCCCCAGAGATAGCACGCAGAGACAGAAAGAGCCCACGGACGTGCCAAGACCTGGAGAGACACAAAACAGAAGGTGCCAAAGGGGGCTGCTTCGCTCTTGCCCACTTGGAACATCTGCCCCGGTGCCAGAGCTCACTGGAAATCTTGAAATCACGTTATGATCCACCGCAAATGGTGCATCGCTGCTAATCGCTGGCCTGGCAGGCGACTTACAGAGCCCAAAGAGGAAGCTTGGGCGAGACTGGGACGATTGAGATGATTGAGACGACTGGGCTGAGCACAGAAGCAGAGAAGACGGTCGTCGGATTACGGAGTAGGGATCCTGCGACGTGTAAATGCCGGCTTCCAGAAGAGGAAACAAGCACAGCCAAGCACCCCCAGCACACCTTCCGTCCGCAATTGGGGCCTTAGTCCGCCACACAAAGAAAGGGAAAGGTTACCTGGCAAGCCTGGGTACTTCCTTCCCACCATCCCACCATCCCATCCACAGGCTACGGAGTACGCTTAGCGCAAGGATCCACCCATTGGGGCCTGCGGCGGCGGCGCCAGCATCGCCAACAGGGCCGCCCGACAAGCCGGGGTAGGGGCGAAAGATAGGCTAGTGGGCTAACAGGCAAAGGCCAACCATGAGCAGGAGAATACTCGTAAAAGGCGCGATGGGAGACGTGACGGCGTAATGGATCTGACGCTGATGGACAGGGATGGGGCAGGAGCAATGGACGCAGCTGTGCGAAAGAGGCAGGAGCGAACAGAAGCTGTTGCCCTGCGTGTCGACAGCGTCGATGCTGCTTTGATGATTCCTCTGCAAGCGCTGCTATTCGCTGGCTTCGGTTGGACCGAGGAGGACGCACGCAGCACAAAACCGCAAACCACAAAACGGGCAGGGGCGATGGAGGGCCTGGAGTGGCCTGGAGTACGAACTACTAGGGCCGAGGCACGCCATAGCCTTCCTCGCCTGCCAGCCTACCAAAAGGCTGGACGGTGAGCAACACAAACAACGCAAATCCCTCCAAATCCCAGGCCTCGCCCCAGACAACCATTCGACTGCGCGCACAATGTGTCTCGCCTCACCAGATGTCGCCATCGTCGTTGACACAAGACGTCTGCAGTCCTCGGTTGCCGCCGATTGTCTTTGCCTAGCAAATTCCAGAAAACCAGCGCCCGCTTCTAGAACGCCTCTGGCCCTGATATTTCCTCGATTCCTCACTTCTGGCATCAGCTCTGGCTCCATTTTGGCTCCGGTTCTGGATTCTGACAGCCATGTCGCCGCACGCTGTCGCCGACCCGTCTCACTCGCTCACCCTCTCACCTGTCTACATGTACTCCTTAGATCATTTGGATCATATCTCTATCTTGCCAGTAGTGCGGCCCCCTCACAACCCCTTTTAACCATGTCAACCGCTATTTGCCATCACTTGCGATTAGTCGCCTCCTCACGTCTTGTTATCGCTGGCCTTTTTGTGGTTTGACCTCTCAGGCCTCTCTCTCATCAGGCCTCTTCCCCATACTCCGTACTCCTCGTCCTGCTTTCTTGGCCCCTCTTGTTGCCCTTACCCCTGCTCCTTGCCGCTCATCACCCAAATAGGTAGGTGGTAATGTATCTCTCCCTTTTGCTCTGATTTTATATTTTATCGATTATCTTTTAAAATCAATCTACCATTTTATATCTCCCACTTCCACCCTCGTCCGTTGTTTGGTCCGTCTGTTTAGTGCTGTCTTGCCCTGGCCTCCGTTTAGTAAATACTTCGTACCTACACAGTAGTTGTGTCCAGTGCCCAGACGGCTTTTAGAATACTCGATGGGCGTTCGACAGTCGTGCCACCTTCCTTGACGGTAGCGCTATCATCCTTCGCGCTCTCCGTTCCGTCGCAGGTGCCGGTGCCTTGAGCCTCGCTTGCTCTTCCCTGCTCATGCTGCCCTGATCCTCCCGCCCCTGGCCCTGAGCTGCCCTATTCCTCGTGAACGTCTGTTTTTCGCTAAATCAAAAGCAGACTGACCTCGGATTCTCCAAGTCCGCTCACCCGCTCTTTGAGAAGGCGAAGGGCCTTTTGCCTTTTGGTCTTGCCATTTTGACTCGAGGCTCTGCTTGTTTTCGTCTCTTTGTCCTATGAGACAGTTTAACAAGCACAATTTCTGGGCTTGTTTTTTAGGGGAGGGCCTATGTCACGTTCCCTTCATGCTAATCCAGAAGGCTGCCAACAAAGAGAAAAAGGACACACACAAAAAGACCACCCACGAGCGCCGCGAGGCAGCGAGACAACAAGACCAGTGTGAAGTAAGGCCACTTGACAGTAAGTATTCTGCTGCAATTTGCTCCTCTTTCTTTTAACAGACTTAACAAACTGAGCTCGCAACGCCATTGTTCTCTGTCAGGTGCTAATTGATTCTTATGCGAAGCACATAGATTTTCTAGCATTTTGGCCACTGTCTCCTTTCATTTCGTTTTGGCTCTGCACCTTCCCTTCTCTCTTCTCTTGCCTCTTCCGTTTAGCTTGGCAAGCCACAGCATCAACGAAAAGAAAAGGAGGAAAAAAGGTAACACACAGCAAACCCTGGCATACAACCCACCCAAAGGATCGCGGGGATCGGCATCTACCTTTTTTTCCAGCAGGGTTTGGCTGCATGTTGGGTCGTTCGAGCGGTCTGCCCTCCCCTCCAACACGAGGTGGGTGGATGGGAACACTCGTCAGTGGCTTAAATCTCTGAATCCATCCTCGATTTCTCTTCAAAATTCGGGCCTTTCAACGGCTCAATTTCCTTGGCTAGCAAAGCCAGGCCAGGAAATAGGAGATATTCTAATGTCACGGATGGGCCCACTGTGGGTGCAGGAAGAGGCGGCACTAAACCCAGAAGTGGTAGGTCGCTGCACGGCGGGTAGCTTGGCCTCTGCGCCATCCGCACCATCTGCATTGGAGGATTTGCCTCCCGTCGACGCTACGCTTTTTTTTCTCCCCCATTGTTGATTTACACCTGCCTGTTTCCACCACCGTCTTTGAACTGTGGCATGCTAGCGTGTTCCCAAAAGTCTTTTCACCTTCTAGATTTTCTTCGCCGTTCCGGTGGCGGGTGGCGATAGAAGCCAAATGGAAGGTGTAAAGAAGGGACAGAGGCAACCACACTCGAGGAAAACAACTTCTTCAAAATTGTCAACATTTTGATTAAGGGGAACGACACCCACGGCCCACGTTCGGGAAACGCGTCCCCACGATACGGCAGCAATGCGACGTCCCACGCGGCAGTGCCACGACAAATCCTTTGCAAAAATTAAACTTATCTTACAGACTAATACGAGGTAGAAAAAAGATGAGCAAAGGGCTGAAGGGCACCAAAAGATCATGATTAGATTCGAGATGTGTGCAACAAAATAATCAGCATGGCAGTCTTCCACGTGACCGTTTTCAGCATCTCGATTTTTACTCGGTATTTCATGATAATCAGAGCAACTGCCAGTAACGCATTTTCCAACTGTCGTTTCCTTGGCTGCAGCGTCTATTTCGGGTAGCCGGCATCTGGCGAAGAAGACTTGGCAAAGCAACAACCATAAGGGAAGGTGCAGGTGCTCTGTGCGCCAGAGTCTTGGCAAAAAGCGACAGCAAAAGACGACGAAAATAAGCAATGGCTGAAAACTACTCCGTAGTGAAGCTATGTGTGTGTGGAAGGTAGAGACAGAGAGTGGGATAGGGTCGAAGACGAGGGAATGGCAGCCTCTCTTCCTCCTTCCTAGCTGGGACGAACCATCAGGAGACGCATGCTTCAAAAGTACATACGAGTACTCGTACATACGAATTTCGTTGGTAAAGACAACATTCAACATATCAAGCAATGCTATTTAGGCTCACCTTGGCATTACCATATGTCCCCACCTATTGTCTGCGTCCCACTCACTCACCTGTCGTTCTGGTCCAGGGTATGGGAAACGGAGCGGATCCTCCTTTGGAACTGTGGCCGGGGTAATTACTTTGAGGCTCCATTCTGGTAGCTTGATCCGTAGTCTCAAGTTGTTTTTCCATTAGCATCGCATTAATCGCCCTTATGGAAACTGTTTGTTGAAGCAGGACTATTGAGAACTTGGTGTGTACTCGTAGAGAAACTGGGCCTCTTAACGTCGATTGTTCGACTCCGTTGTTTTGAAGGGGAATAAAAGTCACGTTTCTGCTTCTTTTTTGCGCTTCGAAAGGCCCCCGACAAAAGATCTGGGCCTTGCGTGTCTGCTGTTGTTCCACAGCTTCCGGTGACAACAATGAGAAGATTACCGCCCATCTGTGGCGACGGAGCGTTTGTCCTTTTATTTTGGGGTTCATTTTTACCGTCCAGAACACTCAGTGACGGTCTCGACCTGTTGATAACGGAGCTCGATCTGCTTACGGTGTGCTATCAAATCGGTCTGGGCCTTCTTTGTCTGCCTTGTTGACTTTCGTTTTGTGCTTTTTTCGTGTCAATATTACTCCACGCATTGACATATAAAAGTGTAATTCATTCTGACGATGAATATAGTCGACGGGGCAGATGGAGTCCATATGGGAGGCGCGTAAGGTGAATAGGGAAGGAGCAATGCATCGATTGAGCACGTCATATACGCTACAGTCAACTTTTTCGTGATAGTTTCAATAAGCAAGACATAACAAGATAGAAAGAGCGTCATTGTCGTAAGATATGTCGCGTCTCTCCGGTGCGACGGCTCGCTCCTGCCCTACGAGCACGTTGTACGCGTGCCTGCCCCAAATGCTTCCAGCGCCGTGCCTCATATATTTGTGTTACTCGCCGGTCGTGCTTTCCACATGCGCCCGGAGCACGGCTACAGAACAAGAGAACCTGGTCAACACCTGAGGCAAGAGCGGAACTGGCCGCCCTGCCGAAGAGCGTTGGCAGTCGCACTTTCCCGAAAAAAAACACAAGTAGGAACGTGGCGTGGGGACGTCGTACTACGACTACGACTGTGCCTTTTGTGCACCTCTACACTACTGTGTGCACTCAGTACCATTGCATCGTAGGATGCCCTTGCGGTGCAAAGCACGAGCCATCCCCGAAAGAACGACGCAGGCCGAAATAGATCGACGCACACTCTAACCACTCGGTCGGAAATCGGGATCACCTAGCCTCAAAGCAGCAAAATACCGCTTCCGAGAAAATCATACGTACACGAAAGCACGAAAGTGTGTGTAATAAGGTAGTTCGTTGGTGAGCTGTGGCAAACCGCCCAAAAAGTCACCCACTCGTTGTAATTGTGTACGAAACAAAATGACACTTTAAACACACATTTGCGATTGTGTAATATCGTATATATTCGCTCGTGATTTTGCGGCGACTGTCGTCAAAAGAAGAATACGAGTCCACGCCGTCAGCACTTTCTTTTTGTTATTGACAAAGATTCTTAGCTCATACTCTAATTCTTTGGCTGCTGTAAGATGTTCCGTTTCTTGGTTTTTGGCGAGGGAGAGTATGTGCGAGAGTGAGGACACCATACAAAATCATAAAATCTGTGTCTGGTGATCTGGTCGCTCATCCCGGCCACCATTTTTGACGGCCTGTGATCTGAGGTTGTGGGTTCGGTTACAAAAAGTGGCTCTTTGGGATCAATCAGTCCATCCCCTCAGTTTTGGTGATCTCGACACACACTTGCATGAGCACCAGCACACACACCTTTTTGTCTACTTGACGGCCGGCTAGCGAATAAAATTTCCTAGATACGAGTAGAAGTATTGTATGCTTGGCTAGGACACGCCGTCTTCCCACTTTCGTCTAGATTTTTAGGTTGCGGAAAGAAGGTTGCCTTGTCGCCTGCTCAAAAGTCTCTTGTGTGCGCTTCAGAAATGCTTGAGTATTTTTTTTTCTTTTTATATTTTGTGTGCTTTTGTGCGTTCTTGTGTTTCCCTAACAAACGGTCTGGAAGCCAAGAATAGCGAAGCATCCGAACTTCCTTTTCCGGCACTAGCCACTTACAAGCAAAGTGGGTGGAGACACTTCTAGTGCTTCCTCGTCGAAGGTCGTACTGGGAGAGGCTTTTTTTTTGAGCCCCGGAAGCTTTTCCAGCGCCCTTGAGAAGCAAGGGAAGGTAAAGTGCCCAGCCCTCTGGTATTCCCTCTTTCTCTCTATCTTAGCTTTGAATTTCTTACAGAGTATTCTCATACACCGGGCCATTTTGTATGAGAAAAAAGGGAAGGCCGAGAACCACCTTTCAAACCCCGTATCCATCTGGGCGCCGGACGGAGTGGGTCCTCGACGGTGCTTGATATTGATTTAGGCCCCATCTTTCGTGGCCGTTTCGGCGACCACCCAAAGTACATACATAAACATATTCTGCGACGTATTCTCCTGCCTTTTTCACTATTCGCCTCCCCACAACATCCCGCCAAGTAGGAATGGATACCAAGCCAGCCCGTTTTGGGCAGATTATATTCCAATGTCTTGGAGACTGCCTTTGGCGTTTTCACCAATTGTTTCTGTCGGTTTTATTTCCCTATTTCCTTATTCCTTGTTGCACTTTATTTCCATCCGTTTACCAGGCTCAAACGGGCAGGTCTATTGACACATCTGCAACGCGTAACGCAACACAAACGTGTAATTTACGTTCGTAAGCTAAATCCTGTGGTACATCATACATACGGAGTAGAATATCTGTGAATAATAGAATGGTTTTAGGGGCTCTTTTGCGGAAGAGGGCAGCCGTCCACATTGTTCCGGCAGGCGGGCAGGCAGTCCGACAGGGTCGAAGGGTGCTCCAGAGATGGAGGAGAAACACGAGCGCCCAGCATCCCATACGAGTACTCGTCGAGAAGTACGCGTTTGCTGGTGAAAGTAAACATATTCGCGGATGAAGCTGTATTCCGCACTAGAGCATCAGCACGTGGAATGCCTTGGAATACAATCCTGGCTACTCAGCTGGTCGCCGTCAAACTTCCTTCCTCTCTTCCGTTTGTGGTCCCCTCTTTTTCTGTCCCTGAACGGCGGCCGTACTTTTTCCTTAAGCCGATCTTGACCGCGTGGAATCTTAGACACTGGTCCTTTCCCCGGACGGCCCCGGACTGGTCCACCGCGAAAGCGTGGGCGTGGACAACGTGAGGCAAAACACGAGACAGTTTGCCTCGTTTGTCACCAAAAGGAGAAGGAGACAAGAAAAAAGAGTGTGAAAGGCCCACGACGGCACGCGCCTCGGTGGTTCTTCCCCTTCTTCCGTTGCTGTTTGTTTGCCCCCTTTCCGGGGGAGGAGTCTTCTTTGTCGATACAGTCTGGGGAGAGGTTGATCTGTACGTAATAGACAGGTCCGTGATGCTTGGATCTGACCGTTCGTATTGATACCTGTAGAATTAAGGGTCATACGAGTCTGGGGAAAGCTTCAAGTGGGTTGAGGATGAGGCGAATGGCCAAGATGCTCGACCGGTCTTGGTAAAGGAAAACGTAGGGTACTCCAATCCATATCGATGACTTGCTCCGATTTGAACTATATCATTATGGTCCAGTAGATACCAGAACATCTTCAATGATAGCAAGTATGTTTGTTCACACTCGAAAGGTGAGTCTGTGATAAGATCCGGCCAAGACCGGGACACAAAGGTGACCATATGTGTAAGAGAAACAGGCAAGATCACAAGGTCGGCTTCTTTTGACATATCCTGATGATATTTTTTTGATAGAGGCGCTCACGATAAGATTTTGCGTTGTTGGTATCTTAAAAGGTAAAAAGAGACGATTGATGACTGATAGTAGATACGATAAACAGGAAGGAGAACGAGAGAGAAGAGGGGACGCCCTCTTGGCAGACGACTTCGACCATGGATCTGACTGTGAGGGAGGCTAGACTGACTCCCCCCTCGTGCTTGTCGTGTTTGCAACGGTACGAGGAAAAAATAGAAGAACAAAAACGTGTACCCCCGGCATGGCAGTCGATTGGTCGGCATGAACTGACGCCGACTGCACACGCGTATGACGTTCGACAGCTTCTTGTTGCAGTTTACGGTTATTATGGTGTGTGATAAGGTTGCGATAAAGGATGAATGAGCCGGCACCTGCAAAATTGCAAGTGGCTGCCGGCCGCTTGTCTACTCGTACTGCCGACGGATGGCTAAAGTTTTGTTGGCACAGTTGCTCGATTCCCATGGGAACCATGGTCGAGTTAAAATTGAGGGGTGAATAAGGGTGTCCCAACAAAGGCGGCCAGAGGCGTTCAAAGGAAGAAACTTTGACCTTTTCTTCTTTGCTGTCTGATGCGTCCTTCCTCCTTCCTGTTTTCCTCTTTTTATCCCATTAGATTGTATTTGTCGACGGTCCAAGCTTCTCGTGATTTGGGCAGCATTAGCTTTAGCGACACTTGCTCGACATGCAGCAGCGTCGCATCCTCAAATCCTGATTGCAACAGTGCCGTTTCCCCTTGCTTCGTTTTAGTCGGGGGAGGGGGGTTTACAAAGAATATTTGAATGTTCGGTTACCACCTAACCCGGGCGGCTTGCCGCCTAGAGTCGTGCTGTCTCATTCTATCGTATTTTGTTTGCTCGCTTGCCTGCAGCCAGGGGGCGGTTTCCAATGTATTTGATGTGCTTGCTAGAATAGAGTCCCCGTTGCTATTCTGCTGCTGCAGTCTTGTTTATTTTAGGGCAACACATGCAGAACGAGGAACGAGGCCAGTCCAGAAGAGGCCAGGTTTGGATCCTGGGTTTGCCCACAAGGAACACGACGACGGAGAATTTACTCGAGGACGACAAAATCGAAAAATAAGGTGCCCAGTTTGGCCGCTATCGTGTTTGTAGAAGGTGACAAAGGCCGGAAGACGAGAAAGAGCTGCAAAGGAAGAAAATAACGTTTTAGAGTGTGGCACCATCGGAGGATGAAGCGATGAATCGTGGACAGCAGATGTGGACACGTACTACCAGGCTCTCGCCCTGCATGTGTGTACGGAGTATATGCAGCGTTGGCAGCTGGCCCTGCGGTTGCTCGGGCCTTATTACCTCGACAGCCGAGAGTATCGTCGATACGAAGTAGATTTTGGACGACAGATAGACAGAAGCATAAGAGTTAGAAAGCTGATGCCTGCAGACTTGTCCTTCTCGCGTCGGTAAGGCTGCTCTAGCTGCCGCTTTTTGCGAGTTGATCGCATGTTTGGATGTCGTTCAAAGGGCGCTTCGTGGAAGCTAGAGGCAAACTTGTTAAAGCAAATCACGCCGTCTTACCGACTCACTATTCCCGTCTGCCAGCATCCACCCAGTTTTTGTCAACAGACGTACAAAAGAGGCAGGAGATGCTCACAAAAAGGCACGCGAGCTAAGATAGCAAAACGGAATCTAAATAGCACAATCAAGAATCAAGAGGGAGCATCCAAGGGCCCATTCTGAAACTCTAAAATCCACTGTCACAGCGCCATGCGAGGAGCTTAAAGAGCCAAGACGTTCCAAGAACAGCTCCGAGAAAACGTCCAAGACATCCAAGCCCAAGGCAGGTCAAAGAAGCACAAGCAAATTTGTACACAGTACTCCGTAAGTGAAAGAACCGTAAGACAGCTTTCTCCATCGTGGCAGCGGATCGATCATAGAGCTCAAGTTGTTGTCGGAAAACGACCGTGGCCCCGTGCTACAGCGTGGTCGCTTGTGCTTTTTTGGCTCGCCTGTCCATGTCCACAGCGGGTCCGCCCAATGCTTGGCGTCACTTGGTGTTTATACCCTGGACTTGACGGAGGGGTGTGGAAAGAAAAACTCCAGATGAGAAGGGAAAAGAGACCCAATTTTACTGCTAATAGCGCTGACAACACCACCGGCCTCATTTCCCTTGAGGGAAGGTGCATAGGGTTCCCAAACTCCGGGGAGGAGTGTGGGTGGCCTCAAGATGGCGTTTTGGGGTTTCTGAGCGAGATTCCGAGAATGGGAGTTTGTTTTTGTGTCCGAAGACGTTATGAACAATGCAAACAAGGAAATGCGAGCATGCGGGACGAGGAGAAGGAGGAGGCGAAATGGGTAGCCGGATTTGCGGGCAGAGTAGACTTGCACATGAAAGGGCGTGGAAGGGATGCGAGAAAGCTGATCGAGCTGCTCTGCTCGGGTAAACCTTCATCGACCGTCTCAAAAATAGAACCGAGCACCAGGCAACTTGGTAATCAACAATCGACACTTTGCGCGCATACGGAGTAACGCAAGCACATCGAGCAGACCACCAACGACAAGGCCATCGACGACCGTGGCCAGACCCATGATTCGACACGCACAGGGAGATGTGATGGTACAAATGCGAGGCTGATGTTGCCATGCAGCACGCCAATGCTGAGCGGAGGCAGAGGCGGTACTGGCGGCTAGAGTCACGGAAAGAGGGACGGAAAGACAAGCACGACCTGCAGACCTGCAGAGAGAACAACAACAGGAGTCACGATGTGCAGCCCGAGTGGAAAGCAACCACGATACGTTACCAGCCTTGGAGACCTCCACGACTTGGCCGTGGGTGTGGATGTGGAAACTTGATGCATGAGAGCTCCAGGAACCATGGCAGAAGCTGCCATACGAAGCAACTGCTTTGCAGAACAAGAGCTCGATATGTCAACGAGATATAGCGCTCTTGAGAGAAATATCTGGAGAGACTTGGTGAAAGTCAGGCCAAGCGCTCTCCCAGATCCATGACGTGTAAGTGTTTGACGGGGAAGATGATGAAGGCGATGTTATATCCAGACAGCTGCAGTCTCATGCTGACTTTGATTTACTTTAGATCTCTGTGACCCAGAATTGTACCTTGAACGAGCTCCGCGACATAGCTCCGAGCTGGTCAAGAAAGTCGCCATCTCACACTATGCTCGCCCGTTCTGCAGCGGTCATGTTGAGATGCTCTCAGATCTGACAACGGGCACCTTTGAAGAAGCTTTTTGTTGGGAGGGCATGGATATGGCAAGTCTGTTTCCTCGAATGGCCTCTGAAAGAACGACCTAGCTGTCGCCAGTTTCAAAGGTCTCTAAATGCACGGCCTGCTCGAACGCGGCCTCCATAGACATTCAGTCACGCCTATATCTCGAGGGCAGACATCGAGGCGCCCCTTGGCCAGAATATGGCCAGATGCCAGCCCAACAAGGCTGACGACTAGCCGACGATTGCCAGTGTGATGGCGAGTATTCGTCCTTGAAGATCAAGGCATGCGTCTCCAGCATTAGAAACGGTCTCCAACAAGGTTGGACGAGCACCAATATTTTGTGCCTCGAGAATGGCCTTCAACACTATATCCGAAACTCTCATGAGGCTCTATCAATATATACTGGGTCAAGTATACGCGGGAAAGACCCGACGCGAACAGATACAGCAACCACTTAGACAAAGGCCAGTACCATGTACCATAGTCATGCACTTGCTCAGGGTGGCGTTGTTGCCCCGAACAAGAGCAAGCCTATAAATTACAGTGCGTACACCTAACAAGCAAAGCCGGACAAACAGAGTGAGAACAGCGGGCTCGCCCTCAAGTTGAGGCAATATGATGGGATGGAAGAAAGATTTCAAAATAGGACCACAATGGGACGAAATGCTGATAGAGACTAACTGCTATACAAACAGACGATACCCTGTCATCCGAACGAGTACTCATCTCACAGCAAGAAGCAGAAGCCTGCTCTCATCAGAAGCGGAGAGAAACAGCAGGGGCTCCTTGTACCAACGATCTCGACAAACCATCCATCCTACCCGATGCTCAAAGCCCGCCAGCCTGGTCAATGCGGACAGCTGATGACGAAAGGCGGGTTGTCTTTCTTCAAACCGAGCATCCTGAACGGGATGTAGGACGGAGTAAAACTGTGCAGCAGATGATGCCGCCGTGCTTCGTGCACTTCTGCAGCTTGGGGCAGCGTGTACGAGCGTACAATGCTTGCGGCGGGGATGCGATACAGGATGAGGAACTCGCCTTTGGCAAATTGGTACCCAGCCTCCCCCTGCTCGACATTCAGCAAGACCTGAAGCCTCGCACTCTCAAAGGCAACGGGCTTCTGCGCGTGCGACCCCGTACTGAGGTCAATCTCATAGATGACACCTGGCCAGTCGTCTTCTTTGGGCTCTTGGTACACCTGCTTCTCTTTCCAGCTCAAGTGTGTCTGGTTGCTTGTCCAGCCATCTTTCACCCACCGTTCACGTATCTTGACGGCCCAGCTCTCGGCGTGCTCGTAACTCGTAAAGGTAGAGAGAAATGGCCCGCCAATCTCAAGGAAGTGGTGGCAGTGCCAGTTCCAATGACACACCACAGCTTGGGAAAAGTCCTGCTTGTTGTCGAAGCCGCCGTTGGCTTCACGGCCACCTCCGTCTCCGGCTACAATATCACCGGTTTCGGTATCCAGCTTCGCCATGGCACCCGGATATTGCACACGCCAGAGCCGCGGGGGCCTGTCGTAGGCGAGGCTGTAATGGTCGAATTTGTCAGTCGCGGCCATCGTATCGTTCAGAGCTGAAATAAGAGCCGGTGGGCAGATGTGGGCTGATGGTCGACGGTTACGACAACTACAGGTGCAGGCAGTATTCGGAGGCAATCGGTGCCTTTTTATGTGACGGGTGCTCACCAACGACATATCCTGTCTACGTTTGGTTATGTGCCATTACTTGCGCAATGATTGGTTGCCCTGTTCTTTTTTTCACTGGCTTCTCGTGCTGCATCGATGAGGCTCGGTTCTGCACATTTACAATGAATTGTCAAAGAGCGGTAGCCTAACGCAACGTTCGTGCAGACTTCGTGCAGACAATGTGCAAGAAGAGAGATAACGACGACGGCAAGAAGGGACGTTGCCGCATTTGTTCGTTGGCACATCGCACCATAATTGTCTCGCCGACGACCGTCGCCATCAGAAATGTCCGATGCCCATTTGAGTGAGTTGACAATTTATCAACGCTGACGCTGGTGGTGGATGGTCGATTGTCGCGTTTAACACCAGTGACGTGCAGGGACACTTTTTGAGTGCCTTTGGCAACAATTGCGTCCTAATGATGACAATATACGCTCGTTGCTCACCGAGCTCACCCGATTTCGTGTTTGTGGGAAGTATCGCCAGATTTACAAACGTACTGCATCTGACTGTAATGTTCATCTCCGTCGCCGGTGGACTTTGATCGCAAAAAATGACCGCAAGGCGTAGCTGACCCCACATGTCGTATGTCGGTCGTATTTACACTGTCATTTTCGCCGGCCCCGGTGGCGCGTTATCCGGCGGCGCAATCCACTCACTGATAGCCAAGGCATTATGCCAAAGGGCGCGAGTTCTTGCGTCTTATCTGATTATGACATCCAGAGGGCGCGCTACACTCCGCTATTAAAAGGGTTGTGACGCCGAACACCAGTAACGGGGAGAGTGGAAAAGGAGGGAAATGTGTGCTACATGACAATAAAGACGAGAAGCGAAAAGAAAGAGACCACGGAGCAACGACAGGACGAGGAACGAAACTCACGAAAAGCAAAGAGAGGGGCTGAACAAACAATTAGAAATCCGACACTGCAATTTCACCATCGGCGGAGTTGCCGTTTTCCCCCAGAAAATTCGCGAGCGGAATAGGAAAAGAAAACACGGGGGCGAAAAAGCAGAAAAAAAAAGTAAAGTCGAAGATAACCGACGCCGAGAAAAAGCGAAAAGCGAAAGCAGAAAAAAAGACAGAAAAGAAAGGCAAAAGCTTTGACGACATCGAGAGCAACTGCAAATCAACGCAAATTCTGCGACCGAACAGCGCAGCCGGTCAATTAAGGACACCTCGTTACCCGTCCCGCCCATTTTCACGACAAACCGCAAATTCATGGCCGACCTTCTCATTGCCGACGAGACGCGGCCGCTGCTCGCAGGCACGGACTACAAAACGCCGTCAGCCACAACAGATGCCGTCAATGGCCACTCCGACACCGATGTCGAAGCCGTCAACCATAGGTCCCACAGCGACGAAGTCGCATCTTTTGCCGACGACCCGGATAACCCACGAAACTGGCCGTCGGCCTTTCGCTGGACAATTGTCTGTCTGCTTGCATTCATGGCATTTACCGTGACCTTCACCTGCATTTCCGTCGTACCCTTTGCCAGCCATATCGTCGATGAGCTTGAGGGTCACCCCAAAGATGGTCCCGGTGGTGGTGTTGGTTCTGCCAGTGTGCTCCTTGTCACTATCTGGGAGCTCGGTGAGGCGGCTGGCCCGCTTGCCATTGCGCCCCTGTCCGAGACCATCTCTTGGGGCCGCGCCAAGGTCCTGACGGCAACCTCCGCGCTCTTTGCCTTGGCCACGGCCATGGCCGCTTTTGCACCCAGTACCGCCCTTTTTATTGGCGCCCGCGGCCTCACGGGTCTTGCCGTTGCCACAAACGTCCTCAACCCGGCCATCGTCGGCGACATGTTCCCTCCGGACCAGCGCGGCTCTGCTATGTCTCTTGTCCAGCTGACTCCGCTCCTGGGCGGCGCTATCGGCCCGGCCATCGGTGGTGCTGTGGCCGATACTTGGGGCTGGAGGTCTGTTTTGTGGTTGAGCACGGGACTGGCCGTCGCGTGCAACGTGCTAGTGTGGGCCGCCTTCCGCGAGACGTACCGGCCCGCCATTCTCCGCGCCCGCCACCAGCGTTTGCGGAAGGAGCGACAGGCACTGCAGGCTGCCAAATTGGCAGGTGCGTCAACCATGCCTTCCTCGCCGTCCTCGCCTTCCTTGCCATCCTCGTCCTCTCTTTCCTCTTCGGACGACGTCCCTGTCACTTCCGACGATCCTTCTTCCTCTGCTCCGCCTATTCCCACGACATCGCCTGCTTCCTCCGGTCTGCGCCATATCCGCGATGCCGTCCTCCGTCCTGCTATCCTGCTTGCAGACTCTTTTGTCCTGGCTTCCATGGCCATCTACGGCGCTGTTCTATTTTCCTACTTTTATGTCATGTCCGTCTCGCTGCCCGACATCCTCGAGTATCGCTACGGCTTCTCGTCCGCCGCCACTGGCTCGTCCTTCCTTGTGTTCAGTACGGGCGCTTTCTGCAGTGTCGTCGTCTGCAACCGCTGCCTCGACCCTATCTACCGCCACCTCACCAACACCCGTGGTCGCATCTCAGCTGAAGACGGCATCACGCGTATCGGCCGTCCCGAATTCAAGCTGCCTCTGACTCTGTCGTGTGGTCTCTTGCTCCCCGTTGCCGTCGCCGCCTATGGCTGGTCCGCCGAGCTCGTGCTTCCCCTGCCCTGTCTACTGCTGTCGGTCGGCGCCATGGGTGCCTCCTTTATGTTAACATTTATCCCGCTGGCCGCTTATGTTGTTGATTCTTTTGGACTGTACGCCGCCTCAGCCATGACTGGTATCATTGTCACCCGCTGCTTGTGCAGCACTTTCCTTCCCCTGACTGTTGCTCCCCTTGTTTCCGCCTTTGGCTACGGCTGGGGCTTCATGGTCCTAGCCGGCGTCTGCCTTGTCGTCGCGCCCGTGCCCTTTGCCGTCTATTTCTATGGCGAGCAGTGGCGCCAGCTGTCCAAGTACACTCGGGATGTGTAGGGGGGGCAGTATGTGGTGATGATGATGAGGCAGTATATTTTTATCTGTTGGAGTTTTGAGTGTCATGAAAAGCGCCCAACGCCTACGATATAAAACGATGGGGTGATAGAATCTCTTGATTTGATTTGATTTTGACTTTGGGGCGTACCCGGCATTTTGGTTATACATAGAAAAGCTTGCTTGTACTTAAATTTGATTCATTTTCATCTAAAGGAAAAATCTGCCAGCGTGTTACAGAATAGATGTATTTCAAGCGCCAAGCGCGCATGCTCTGATCTTGATAGTAAGCATCGTGCACCCCGATATTTCTCCACACGAAAAGCGGACTCGGCCGAGGGCCCGGTCCTTCATCGTATGTACCCTTTCCGCAGGACATATGGTATCGGTTGTCCAGCTTCCCGTTTTCGTGCCTCCTCATCCTTTCTCTATCCTTGACAGCGATGATCGACTCATACATGCTCGGTTATCCACGGATATCTGAATCCAAAGCGCCAGATGGTATCGATTCAGCAGGTCATTGCAGCATCACAACAAAGACGGCAAGATGTGATGAGGCGGATGCAAGAAACGAGGCAATGTTAAGCACTCGACAAGAAGGCTCAAAGGACAGGAAACGACAAAGCTGACCACAAGCCGACTAAGCCTTGCGAAATTTCTGCCCAACGCCCACCTCCAAACTCAAAAGTCAGCCGGTGAGATCATCCCATGGCATCAGCCTGGCACCCAGATGTGTGGTAGATGGACATGGAGAGGAATTTCACCACCCAGAAGACATTCAAGAGCACACAATTCTACCCAATGCATCCGTCGCATGCACGCCCAGCATCCGAAAACAGATACATGATGTGGGTGGGCGTTTTGCTAGACCTGCGGGCTGTCTTGAGGGTGTGCACTGAGTTGTTAGCTGTTCCCGGGGGTTTATTTTATGTGCTGCTTTTTTCTTTTTCTTTTCTTTTCTTTTTTTTTTTTTTTTTAAACTTTATTCGTCCTAACTTGGTCGTTATTCAACTTGCCTTGCATCGGGCGAGCTTCTGTTACACGGGGAAACCCCACACCAACACACCCTTCTCTCCTCATTCATCCTTCGGGATGATGCGTGGCAGCGCCACAATAGGCAAAACGCACAACACACAGGCGCAAACGCAAACGCATAAATGAAGGGCGAGTAAATGAAACTTGCAAGCGAAACAAAACAGGGCAAATCTTCGGCTGCACCTGCGGCTGACAACCTACATAAACCATCGGATGCTGGGTGAGGCTGTATATCACTTGAAGTGAGAAGATGGATGCGTGGTGAGGGGAACGCATAGGTGACTGACAACAATAGTCGAGGGAATATGTAGATAAAATATATAAAATCAAAAGAAGGAAAGGATAGACGGCTGGAGAGGCAACCGCCTTTTCCGCTCGATTTGTAAGAACCGCAAAGGACAGAGGTGAGCGTTATTTTGTCGTCTTCTCGTTTCGAGTTGCTTTTTAGCAAATCTGAAAGATGAAAGATGGAACGCCACAGCTACAACCAACAGTCCCCAATGTGCGCATGTGCATATGTAGGATAAAACGAACAGAACCCGAAAAACTGTGGGGGGGCCGGAGGGAAGCACATACTAATCTTGTCACACCGTCTTTTTGTCATGCCTTTCTATCTATCCATCTCGGACTGCCATCTTAGGACACATTCCTCTATTTTTTGTGGCTTATGTTGTACTGCCGCCAATACTACCACCAGACTTACCTAGGGTACACAGCATACCCAGGACGCAAGATAATGCACTCGTTAGAAGGAACAGAATCGGGCATGAAATCTACAACAGAATCTGGTGCGCCAGTTACCTGCACCAACATTGACAAAATGGCGCAAGATATCCATGAAAATGACGCAATGAATCAGAAAGTACAGAAGAGTTGCAATGTGGCATGTAAAGAGAATTGAACAGAGGTCAAAGAGGCCAAAAACAAACGAGTGGAGATATAACAGGACACATGATGGCGTAACATTCTATACCGTCCTGGTCCGGATTCTAAAGGTCGTCGTTGTATTTGGTGATATGTTTCTTTGACCCTTTTGGATGACCAGTCTATTCGTGCCGTCGTTCGATTTTCTTGGAAAAGAGCCCCTTTGCCCGGCCTGCCCATTCTGCCGTGTCGAGTCTCTGCAGCTTTTGAGAACCGTGTATCTGGTTGTTTTGTATTGTTTCATATACTTTCACATCGTCCAATTTGGCACATAACCCATCACGATATTGTGGACATCGTAATAAGAATAAAAGAAGAATTCGAAATGGTAAATACAAGTACACAACATATAGGAAAATGCAGACCTGAATAGAAAGTGCAGCAAAAATAAACAAAATTACAACGAATTAAACCGAGAAAAGAAAGGAAAACTTTCAAGAAAACAAGTAGAATGTGCCCCACGAGAGAATTGTTACCTATATCCCATGTCCGTTCAGTGCCCTCGTACCCATTGCCCGTCTAGGTAATTTTCCCAAGGCCGTGCAGAATCTCGCTAGATATTTGACCAGTCAGGCGAAGCCATACTCGCGCCGTATCTTCTCCTGGAAGGGGACATAGGTCATAGGGTTGACGCCAATAATTTCCATAAACTCGGCAAAGAGAGCATCGCGCGTTGCTCGGCCGCGTTCCGTCCGCACGCGAGCTTGCGGGCGGTCGTTCTCGGTGTTCTTGAGAAGCTCATCGTAGGCTGGTTGTTGTGCCACAAGGTACTGGACGATCTCACAGAACTTTGTCTGTCTGCCCTTCATGCCCAGCTCCACGAGCTTGCCGCAGATCACGAGCCAGCCCTGCACGAGCTCTTTTTGAAGAGTGCCCTCTAGGATGCGGAACTCAATGGTGCGTGGGTTGGTCTTGGAGCGCTCATCTTCGCCGCCAAAAGCGCTAAAGTTGAAACCAAGGCGGCGGTGCTCGCGCTGAGAACCGGACAAGAGCAGTCCAAGTTCTTGGGATGTGGCTGAATGCCAAATAGCGCGCAGGGCTTCACTGCGGAAGGCCTCCTGGCCGGTGCCGTTCATGTACTCATGCCATTCTTCGTCGTCTTCGCCACGAACACTGCAACGCACGCGGGTGAGCATCTCCTGACCAATGGTCACGGGGTCTGCAGTGGGTGACTTTTGGGCCATGGCAAGTGCAAGACGACTGTAGCGGCGCTGGTCAAAGCCCCATGTATAGGCATTGGTGTAGTTGGGTGAGTGAGGGTTACGGACACTGCGCAGAATTGGCTCTGCCAGCCAGAAGACTGTTGCGAGCTTCTTGAGGGTCGGGAGAGTAAACGCCACTCCGTCGCAACGTCCGACATGTACATGAACATCACATGTATAGTTGACGTATGTGGGCATGGTTTTGACACGGGACAGGACTTTGCTGACCAGGGAAGGTGCACAAATATCTCTCCAAGCCAGCTTGGGCGAGTTCAACTCCACAGAAATAGCAACACCATTTGTGCTGCCGCTGTCCGGTCGTGGGTCCTCCTCCATATGCTCGACAGAGTTGGCCTTCTTGACAATCCAGTGTGATGGCCAGTAGTCTCGCTCCAGCAGACCGGCATCGGTGATGTCGCTCTTACTAATGGCACGAGGCTGGATTGTGGGAGTAATGAGACAAGAAGTCGACTTGTCTGACGCTGGGCCTCGTTCAATAACACGAGCCAGGGCTGTGTACGCTTGCTTCTGGTAGGCGTCCAGGCTTACAACAGCCGTACAATCAGGCATGCGGCTGCACATGCGGTTGCTAGGTAAACCAACAGCTTCGGACCGGGGAAGGCCCAACAGTAAAAACTTGAGCTCCATGCCAAGGCAGAGATCTTCGACCATGTCGGGCCCGGCCGGGTGTCCGGTGCTGTCACGAGAGCCGAGTACAACAGCACTAGGCATGGCTGCAGTTGGTGTTTGGAATGTGGCGTGCTTGGAAAAGGGGTGGTCTGAAAACTTATGCAGTGTAACGCTTGAAACAGTTGTTGTTGAGAGCCGGCCTGGTTTATCAAAAGGATGGTGATGGCAGAGATCAAGAAACAATGTTGTTTTTTCGAGGAGCCTTGCTCTCCTTTTAAAGAAAGAGTGAGAGGAACGAGATACGACGGATGCTTGTGATGGTAGCTCCGTTGGGCTCTGTTTGAGCTCCATGGTGTCTCGGGCTCCCAGTGCACGGGGTCAATGTTGCTTTGGTTTTTTTTTTGATAGAGAAAGCCGTGTTGAATGGAAAGAAGGCTGGGGGTATGAGAGGAAGAGTGTGCGGTGGCACAGAGGAGATTGGAAAGGCGGAAAAAAGAAATGGGGCACGGGACGAAATGGTGAGAGAGTTGAAATGATATCCAAGAAAGAACAGGCAATACCCAAACCGTCAGTAGCCGATGTTTGGTGGGCGAGTGTAAGACGGTCGAGTATGTGGTTGCAGATGCTCTACGCGAAAAGAAGAGGCTGCTGTTCGGCTGATGATAATATCGGTACAGGGGGGCGTGGGCGGAATCCGGAAGTTTCTAGACGACTTATTCAAGACGGGATGCACTTTGGCCAGGTTCCATCACGATGGCTTGTAAGTGAGATGGCTCAATATCAAGTCGGGCTGAAACTTGGTTGAAACTGTGAGGTTGGGTGACTTCTGAAGAGCCCGTGACAGTAAAGACATAAGAAGTAAGAAGCAAGGTAGAAAAAAATGAGAACCAGATAGAAAGGCGAGGGGAAGAAGAGAGGATAAAGGCAGTCGGAAAGACAAAAGGGATAGCAGTGGGACAGAATGAAAACGAATGGGACAAATAAGATGCAAAGAGTCCAAAAGACGGACGAGCGGACACGAGAGAGACGGCAGGGCAGTGTGTCCAACACCATTGGAGTAAGCCGAATGGTCCTTTTGCTTCTGGTGCATGATGCGAGGAACCAGGATGTGTAGAAGAAACGCTTCCATCTTGCGTTCTCGAAGGAGATGGAGGGGCGGGAAAGCGGCGGCTTGTCTGGCCTGTGTGGGACAAGACGGCACGAATATCTGGTGACCTCGTCGCCGTTGCCTCTTTAGGTCTGATAGGGCTTCCTGTCTTGAAAAAAGCAGTCCTCCATCTGGAAGCGACCAAGAATTGCGCGGCACGGAAGTTTGGCTTGCGGGGCTTTGCTCTTTTGCGGTGATCGATGTTATGGTTATGGGCAGTCGGAGAACCAGGCAAAGGATGAAAGTGGATGCGATGGTGCATCACCGTACCACCGGCTGATCTTCACCAGGTGGCAGGAAAAGATAC
Organism: Sporothrix pseudoabietina; assembly: GCA_019925295.1. Taxonomy (NCBI): domain Eukaryota; kingdom Fungi; phylum Ascomycota; class Sordariomycetes; order Ophiostomatales; family Ophiostomataceae; genus Sporothrix; species Sporothrix pseudoabietina. The sequence continues at coordinate 345,359 of JADHKS010000021.1, read as the reverse complement.
TTCAGAGTACGGTACGACGCAATGCTCCGAGCCTATTTGCAAGTAAAGAGCTTCGCTGCCGTCCAGCTACGCTTTCTCCTTTTGGAGCCCTGCGTTCTGACCGTTCTGACCATTCTGACTTGCATCAGTGTCCGTACCCAGGCCGATGCTCCCTTCTGTCGCCATTGCACGCAGAGAAAGAGAGCTACAGGCCAGAAGCAGGTCAAATAATGTCCAGAACTGGCAAGAAAGCCTGGTGTTAGTGGTGTTAGTGGTGTTAGTGGTCTGGATTGGGGGACGGCCCTCAAACACTAGCCGAGCCTACTGGCTGGCCAGGCCTGGCTCTGTTACTTTGTTGGTGGAGCTTGTCGTCAATAACCTTGTTCAAGCTGCCGGTGATGTCTGTGTATCATAACGCCGCTGTCGTCTGTTATTCAGCGTCCAGTCGCCCATCCTACCGCGGCTCCTGATCCTTTCTGACCTAACCATTGCTGCACCTCGCTGGCCACGAGTCAACGTGCAAGGTAATAATACTCCGTATGGTGCAAGGCGAATACCGACGAGCGACACGGGGACGTCGAAGAGAGTAGGAGCCCAGCCGTTGCTAGCGGTGGTGAACGTGTCAATCTGTGACGCTAGGCCCTGGCAACTCGAATCAAGACAAACCCGCGGGGACGGGGCGAACCAGAGACTGAAAAAGCGCGTGGCAAGCTGGTAGCGCAGACACCAGGAGCACGACAGCTTGGGCCGTTGCCTAGACGGCTAGGAGGTTCGGTGCATAAGGACGGTATGCTGATAGTGAAGCAGTGGTGCCGCACTGGTCTGATCGAAGAAGCATGGTCCTGGAGAGGACAATTGGTGCAGAGAAAGAGGTGTGTTGTCTGTTGTAGAAATGAGGGGGAAAGGGGGCAGCTGTTGAGAAATCGCAAGTACGCGCAAATGCCCACAAACAATGGACTTGACGACATGAACTTGCCCAAAGGGGAAGGGCCTGCCTTCTGAATTTGGACGGTCGCAGCTACAAGCCTGCCTGTTGCTTCCCTCACGCTCCTGCCCCATGTGCAATGCGACGGGCCATTGCTACTTTCGTTACAGGGCGTTCTGGGCACCGTTCTTGCCTGTTTGGTCGAAATCGTCGACTCCATCGACAAGGAAGGAGCAATACAGTTGTCACTTCCGGAGAGAACAGAAAATGTCTGTACGGCAAGCGCGGAAGCATGTCTGCGCCCGCAATTTCAATAGTCACCATAATTGCTCCGACCTCCAGACCCCGTGGAGAAAGGAAGGGGCGAGAAGACGGAAGGTGCGCGCGAGCATCTCAAGATCAGCTTCTTGGACACTTCCATTATCCCCCTCTTCTCTCACATTATGCCTCATCCACGTACCCAACAACTGCGTAAAAGCAATAGTATCCTCAAATCTCGAATAGCTTCGACCGAACCCTACCACGCATAACCTTAGCACAGTCCACTGATTACTCGTACATTATGCCGTGCAACCATCGGGTAATGCATTGCTATCCGATGCTTTTTTTTCTCTCTCACTCTCGTCTCCGCGTTGTATCTTCCCTTCCCATTCACTTGCGTCAAGGCATGTGAGAGGGAGCTGCTTTGAGTTGTCCACGCAGAGCCACCCAACATGATGGTGGCCTGGCTAGCTTTGCATACCTTCATACGAACCAATCGACGCACACATCGCTGCGTCGGCCACGGCTTCAGCGGCTGCGTGGGTCGGCCCCACGATAGCACATCTGTTGGGATGATCTGACTTGGCCTGAGTCTGGTTGACCAGGTTCTCAAACATGGGCCTGGCCTTCCATTGTGCTTCCGCCAACGCTTCTCTCACTCGATACGGAACGCCCCCTTACCTCTTATTATTGTATCTTGCAGCTCGTATAGCTCCAGCTCTTTCGAGCCGAACGCCGAGCAACTTTGGTCACACGCAGCCCAGTATGAGATGAGAAAACGAACATTCGCAGAAACTGCATGATGTCTCGCGATATTGGCGACCGACGGTGCTTTAGTGTCCTATCGACCAGCAACATAAGACTCGGCCCCCACATCTTCGCCCCCACGGCCCGAGATGGACGAGCTTTCTCGATTGAGCAGCTTCTTGTCGAATGTGCAGCTCAACTGGAATAGTGACGATGAGAGAAAGTGACAGCCCGAGATGTGCCATATTTGGGGCAGATCACGCACAGAACAAGGGCGGCTCTCTTTAACGGGGCGGAAAATACGACTTTGCAACCCTTTCAGGACATTGGTTCTGGGACTGCTATATCTTGCTAGAGGCGTGGTATCTCGCGAGTACTACGACGCTGGTACTCAGTAGACCTCGGCCTTTTTTTTTCCCTTGAAAATATGATTTATGTATGCCCAGTATGCGCTGGGTGGATTGGAAAGGTAGGTACCGGTCATGGCCACGAGACGGGAGGTATCGCAACCAGCTCTGATCTCTATGCCAGAGATAATCCCTGTTGTTTCGTCCTACGTCGGCAATTTGGCTGTCCATCGAATCCGTTCATCGAGTCCCGGGCGCTTGCTTCAACATGTCATTTCGATCTTTGTGTACGACAGGCAGAGTGCACACGCATGTTGTTTTTTTCTTTTTTCTTTGCTGTTGTGCAACTCATGCATCTAACTTAGTGAAGCAAGCACACAGACAAATTTTGGCAGGGCAAACGTTGCAGTGGCCGCACCGTGCGCCTTGTCAATTTAACCGGACCGCGACGACACCTGCCATCATCGAGACGAAAAAAGGAAATAAAATTAAAAAATTAAAAATTAAAAAAAAAGGGTCGGTGAACAAGAGTGAACACGGAATAGCTTCATAGAATATGTAATGTTTCTATACGGTTTTGTCCAGGGAAATTTATATATATATCAAGCCTTGCTGATTTAAGTATTTTGAAAAAAAAAAAAAAGCCAAAAAAGGCCTGGTGGCGTTGTCATTTTCGTTGAAGCTTATAGTTTCCAGTATCATATTATTTATTTTGCGTACAAATGTCCATATTACAACATCCCGGCAATGTGGGAAAAGCTAATTTGAAATGAAGACTGCAGGAACAAAAATATGATCCCGGAAACATGGGAAAGGGGTCGACGAAAAGAAATAACTGAGATAATTCCACCATGACGATGAAGTGTGCCCTTTGTATCGACGAAAAACGAGTGTTTGAGGGTGCAACTGGACGACAAGTACCACAGATAGACCACGACGACCAACTACGCTGAAGTCATGGCCAGAGACTGGAGAAGGGCCACTTTGGTGACCACATCTATTCTCATTGCAAAGGCAGCAGCAGTCTTCACTGGTGCTGTGACAGGCGAGGATGGTTCCGTGTCCCTGACCTTCTCCCACGGGGCCCACAATGAGGATTTTGGTGGCATTGCTACGAGCAACATCTTGTTTTCTGGCCAGAGAAGCCCTAAGGTTGACGACTCGCACGGCGTCAAAACAGAGACAAAGGGCTGCCACTTCACAGCAGATGGCAACCATGTCCGGTGGGATGCCAGCATCTCCGGAGAGGCTGCTATAACTGCTGCCTTTGCGAACTCGGCCGGGCCAAACAACATCGCGTTCAATTTTACAGGCGCCCCCGCTTCTACGGCATCTGGGAGTATCCGTGGAACAAGTCCATTACGAACAACCACTACGGAGCCAACTTGACGGCGAGCACTGCCGAAGAGCGGGGCAAGGGCGTGCCTACATCGGACATTGGCATCTACGGAACACAGCCGAGCATCAACTGGTACAATGCGCGGGCTCCCTATTTCTTCACGGACAATGGGTACGGAGTGTACGTCGATACGCAGACGCCATTCACAGTTAGCACCCACGAAGTCGAAGGTGGTACACAAGCGGTACTAGAAACGGGTGAGACCAACGTCACCTACACGATCTTGTACACCCAGATCGGCATCAAGACGCTGATCGGGCGGTTCTCCAGATTACCGAGCTATCCCTTGATGCCACCGGACACGGCATACGGACCCGTCTTCTGGTCCGATGACTTTTAACAGGACTTCCATGATAGCACTATCCGAAATTCCCAAGACAATATCAACGATGTGGCAAACCATCTTGACGAGTACAAGATTCGGGCAACATCGTTCTTTGCCGATCGTGAGTACACAGCATGTCAGCCTTGCAGCATACCCCGTTCAGTTCCTCGGCCCGGCACTCAATCTTTTGATTCCGGCGGCGTACGACTACTACCGGACCCAGTTGTCGAGCTTCGTGTCCAAGGCGGGTGTCCGTGGCTTTAGTATTGACCGTGGTGAGGAAGATGCATGCATGCTTGGAGGCGAGATTTTAGCGGCTCCTGTTCTGGACGAGGGCGGCAATGTCACTGTCCGCTTCCCGAATGTCAACAAGAACGAGACGCGCCGCAAGTTCCTCGAGTACGAGAACAAAACTTCCGTTTTTTCGCCCGGCGATACGCACGAGGTTATCAGCCTACCACTCGAGTCCATACCAGTGTATATCCACGAAGGCTCTATTGTGCCCACAGGCGACGTCTACCAGGGAAACTCTGTTGGATGGCCGCGCAGAGATAACTCTTCTCGTGGTCGCCACACTTGTTTATCGAGGCATTCCCAAGCTTCGATGTGCCAAAGACGGTCTTCTCGTACTACCGCGGCCGCGAGTCGACGGCACCACCAGGGATCATGCCTGGCTTGGTAGCCATTATCGCGACGACAGACCGCGCCAACAGAACCGTCACGTTCCGTGCAACTGACCATCTTGGAGATACAGCAAGCGTTGTGGTGTATCAAAAGTCTGCCAAAGGCGGTAAGCCATTCTCGGTGATGCTGGATCTGCCGGCGCACAATCAAACGCTTGTCACTACTGGGGTGTACTCGCTCTTTGAGTAACTAAGGCTGCCATGTGGGCATTTTGGGACAACAAAAGGCGAGAATTTACGGCCTAAACGGCAACCACCACTTTACTTTTTTCATCCACACCTTCTTTTCAGTATACATATTTTACTATTTCTTCCACACGATGCCGACATGAAGCATCGCCAAGAGAGTATGCCATGTGGTTACTGCTCACCAAAAAGAAAAAGAAAAAAAAGAGAAAAAAAGATGTAGCGTGTTGTACTCTAGCTTGAATGTAGAGAGCCGAGTTTGCCCTGATTGTATGGTTTCTTACTGCAGCTATCCTTGACTTTTCGCTTAAGCAGCTCTCTGCATCCCTGCCCATGAGCTAGCTGCACCTAAGCAACCGACCATGTACAACTTTGGATAGAAGAAAACGTGTGAAGAGCATAGCTTCAGGCCTTGCAAGTGACACAGTGGCGTAAGCTCTGCAGTTTTTAGTCGAGCACTGCCATGTGCGTCTTCTGATGGCGTTCAAAGAAACGAGAGGCTTGACTCTGTAGGCGAGGGCAAAACGAGAGCTTTTGGACAGGAAAATGGACAGCACAAAATACAAACAGATATTCTCGAAGTGGCTTGCTGTTGATGAGCGAATACGAGAGAGAAAGCGCCACCTCGTGGTGTCTAGCGAGTGAAGAAAAGAGGAAGCGAGTGGCTTTCGGAGAGAGCGTTTTTCAGCATGACTACGAACTACACGCAATGTTAAAACAAGGTCCATGGCAAAAATACCACAGTGGCTGTATGTTGAGATCCAAAAAATAGTACAGGCGGTCAGTGTCAGGTCGTTTGCCCATTCTACCTGTCAGTTTCTGATGGGCAATTGCGCCAGCACGATGGCTCCTTCCGTCACGTAAACACCGCCCCTTAAAATGGTCAAAAAGGTTCCTGCCAGAACCGGCCACAAACTAAGCACTGCTAATGATGGGGCCTAGATGAAGTACATTGTTGGAAAAGCTTTTTTCTCTTCTGTATATAAGCAGTTTTGCACCTATAATTTCTACTACAAATACAAACTTGCCTTTTTGGTGAGTGCTGGCCGCCAAAACGCCTCCTCGCCTGTTTGCCCCTCCCCCTTGCGGAATCCAGGTACAAAACACAACGCAGTCGAGTGCTCCTTCCCATCTTGAAAATAATAGGCGAGCAAGGGAAAAAGCCACATTATTGTACCTCAGACGGCAGGTACGCGAGTGTGCAATGTCAAAATAGGGCAGGAGCAGCCGCAAAGGGAAGAAGCTTGATGTCACAGAAACGTTACACAGCATTTTCTTCTACTGCAAGCGAACGCCGGATCCAAGCGACTTGGCTGTACCACCAACGACGGAAATGCCCGTATGGTTTGTGAGAAGTTCGTCTCGTTATTTCTGCTCCGGAAAATATCCATGCCCACGGTCACCACCCGGTCTAAGAACTTGTTTTAAAAGAAGCTCGCCATCTCTTCTCCTCAGTGTCTCTCTTCTCTCGCTTTATTCTCTTTTCCTCTTATTCGCAACCAACTACTTTAATAGCTAGCCTCGTCTACTATCTTAGCCTTCCTACTTTTCGTCGTTCTGTCCCTGTTCTTAACTCGCCACCAACGCTCAACCAGAGACGTCACGTCACTGCTAGTGAATTCACCTCCATCAACATCCCGAGCCTCGTCCATACTCCACCATCTTGTCACCTTAAATACAGACACATCTCTCTGATATTCTCTCGACAACCACTCAACTTCACCTCGCATACATCTCCAACCACACATTTCTGTGTATCATGTTCTCCAATATCAACCTCCTTCTGGCCCTGGCCGCCTCGTCGCTTGTGTCTGCATCTCCTATTGCATCGACACCAACACAAAGCACATCCTCTACCGACACAACAGAAGTAGCAGCCTCGTTGGCTACCTCTATTGGCTTCCAGCTTGTCGTCGATGTCACCGATCCATTCAATGCACTCGCAACAAAGGTACAGAACATGGTCCTTCAGGCATACCATGCTGGTGCCAGCTACCGCGCTCCTGTTCTCACCAAGCCTGATGCGGAGAACCCGGGCCGTGTCTTCTACTTTGACCGCCCGCCTCGGAACTCGTCCTCGATTCTTCTGACCGACTCCTTTTCGGATGAGACGCCAGCCAACAGCACTTCAAATGCGTCCATCTCCTTTGGCCTTGCTGTCCAGTCGCCCGATGACTTTATTGTGCCCGAGCATCCCCAGGAGCACGGTACCTGGTTCTATGCCGGCAGTGGTGACGCTACACCTGTTTCGCTTGCCAACACAGGCACACCCTACGGTGGCCTCTACCTTCTCAACGGGCAAGGCAGCGGCACCTTTATGGCCTGCAACCGCACCATCCCCTACTACAACATGGAGAACGGCATCACGCTGGAGTACCTATACGACAGCGATGCGCCGGCTCCAGATGAGAAGCCGTCTGTGCCTGAGAGCTGTGTGCCGATCCGACTGGTGCTTGTCTGCGCCGACCTGCCGGACGTGCCAGAAGGTAGCCAGTCAAGCCATGCCAACGCCCAGCAAGTATCCTGCTTCACCGACATGTCGGGGCAGTAACTGGCACACGTTCTATCATTTTTTTTCTGCTCTTTTTTTGTTCATGTTCTCAACGGTCCACGCCATTCAATGGCCGTAACGACAATTGGTAGCGGGCGTTTCTAGTGGGAGGTGCATCACGACTCGGTCCTGTCTCTTTTCTTTTCTTTCTTTCAAGCGAGCATTGCGTCGGTCATTCTCCGGGGTTTTCGGGTCATTTCTTTTGTCATAATACCCTACAGCTGTACGTCATCAGCATATTTTTATTATCATTAGATCTCTTAGAAATGAGAAACTTACTCAATCAAACCTACCTAATAAAGGTCATACAATAATCATTGCCAACCGAGCCAGCTTCATTTCCAACTTTCAGCCGTGCCAAACATCAAGTACTTCTAAACACCGTGCCTTCCTTGTTTCTCTTCCCCGTCTCTCAAAACACGTGACATACATTGTATTTTTTTCGTAACCCGAACCTCGTAGACGGATTTAAAGTCAGTTGTCGCTCGTCCACCGACATAATTGTCCACATGACGAACTGTGGACCGATCAGATCGCGACCTGATCGAAAACAACAATGATATGCAATCTGAAGCCGCTGCATGCAGCTGCATGTACTATCAGCTGGGCCCCCCAAATGCAGTTTAGCCCTCTAAAGATGTCGGGTCCAGCGGAGCTTCAGTTGAGGCAGTCGCTGTAGACCCGCTGTTTCCCCCTCTTCGTAAGCAATGCGGTGCAATCGGTCTATTTTTATATTTATTTTGAGCCTAAACTTAATGCGTTTATTCCCCCTGACCCTGCCCTGTGCGCTCTTGCTCCAGTCGCTCACAAATGCAAAACAGAGAAGGGCCTAGGCCCACCTACCTCCAGATCCAGCTATCCAGCCAATGACAGTCGACCTTTCCCTCTTCCCCAGCCTTCTTTCCCCTTCTGGCGGCCTTTCTCTCGACCGCCTTCCATCGCTCCTGCCACTGTGGTTTCTGTAGCTCCCCCCTTTTCCCACTGTATCCCACCAAATCTTACCCGCTGTTGTGATTCTGCCGCCATTTTTGCTCCCCGCTCATAGGAGACTCCGTTTTCTTTATTCTTTTTTCGTCAATCTTCTTTTCTTTTGGGCCAACTGCAGGCCTTGATATCGATACCACTGGCCAGCCGCGCCATTTGGCCGTCATTCTCGTCATCGCGCCTTGCCGCCTTTCTATCACTCTTCCCCCCGCCGCTTTGACTGAGCATTCTTCGATTGCTTTGTTTTCTTTCGTCTATTTCTTCTTTTTCTTGATTCTTGATCCTCCTCTTATCTCCCCCCCACGGCTGCAGATCATCGACAGTATCGTGTCTTTCTTTTCCGATTCCTTCTGTTTTTCACCTCGTGTCTCTCCGACTCGCCCATTCCAACTCCCCTGGCAGGTCGGGCCAGCATCGCCACCCCTTCTCTTTTCCACTTCTGTTTTGCTTGTTTTGCCTCTGTTTGAATACCCTGGCTGTCCTGGCTCGGTGTGCGTCCTCCAAGTGGCTTACTTGGTCTGGGCTTCTTCCTCAGCCTGACTCAGCCTCTCTTGTTTTGTGACTTTCGCCCCAGACTCTTCCCCGTCCTTCGCGTGGCTTCCGTGTGCGCACTATCTTTAACTCCCTTCTTTTCCTTTTACTTTTCTTCTTTTCTCTACATCTCTCGTTTTTCCTCTTTCGCCTCTTTTTTATATACCCACCGCCACGTCCTACAACCACATCTCACGACAATACTGTTCCCGTCCCGACGTTACCTTACTTTTACGACTGCTACAACAGTAACGATCGGCCTTGCTGTTTCCAAGCGACACCCGCCTTCGTTATCTTATCTTTTTCGAATCGTCGACCTTGTCACGACTTTACGATTTACCGTTCGAATAGATCTTATCGTTTGCATCGATCCTGTCGGCTTCTTTTCCAGTCTCAATAAAACATAGTTTTCGATCTTTGAACCGCTATCGCTGCCAGCTTACGCGATCAAGAGCACAACCCCCTCTCGCACCGCGCCCCCCTCTTACCGATTTGGGCCACTGGTATCGCAGCCAAGGCTCAACAAAAACAACAACACAAATCACAGCAGCTGCATGACTGCAACTCCTCACAGCCAAGGCGTCCTTGCTATGGTCCAACAACAGGACCCCCAAGCACCTATTTCGCTTCAACCGCAAGTGGACTCTCTTTCAGACACAATGGATGACACTATCGACATTCCCGGGCCGCCCGACAACGACCCTCTCGTGCCCGCTGCCCTCAACGAGACCGAGGACGACGAAGACCGCATGGCCGACAGCTCCTCTCCTCCCGACACACCTCCTCCCGGGCGCATATACACGCCACCACCACACATTGCAGCGCGTTTTTACCGCCCATCCGCTCAGGCACGCCGCAAGGGCTCGGCTGCCTCATCACGACGAAACTCCATCTCCTCCAACCACTCCCGATCATCACACGGCTTCGCCTATCCTACATCTCCCTCTTCTTCCAGCGCGGCGCCCCAGAGCAAGCATGTTGCACAACATCTGCGACGAGCATCCATCCTGGCCGACCGCAAGGCTCGTCTCGCTGATCGTGCTGCCCATGCCGAGCAGGTGCGCCTCCGGGCGGCCATGGCCAAGGCTGCGGTCCGTGACATCTCGGTCAGCGAAGAACGCGCCCAGGCAGCTGCCCAGGCGCGCGAGAAGAAGCTTGAGGAGATTGCCGCGGCCTGTGCCGAGGAGGTCAAGCGTGCCAAGGCCATCGCTGAAACTATGAAGGAGAAGCGTGAGCAAGACCTGCTCCGTCTGCGACAGCAGATTCAGGACCGTCTGGACGAGGCCGAGCGCCGCCGCGAAGAGCTGCGCCGTAACAATGCCGCAGGTCGTACGCGCTCGCGCGGTCAGAGCAGCCCCAGCAGCCGTAAGCAGGTTGAAGTGATGCCCCAGGTGGCCGAACTTAAAGAGACGGCGTCATCTGCATCGGCCGACGGCAACAACAGCCCATCCCGCGACACGCCTGCCCCAGAACTCACGCCCGATGAAGCCGCCTGCAAGATCCTGCATTGGTGGCGCAAGAGCAGCCGCAGACGCGCCATCGCCGAGTTCCAGCAGCTGGGACTGGCTGTGGACAACGTGCGCGACACATCCTTTGATGAGGTCGTCGAGCTTTTGGCCCAGGACACGGTGCTCATGAAGACTGGCAAAGTCCTGCGCTTGTGTGGTATCCAAGAGGGAAAGACGAGCTCTGTCAAGGAGATTGTGGTGGTGCGTGCATTTCTTAGTGCGTTCCTTATTCTCGGTCACCCAACGCAGGTCCTCAGCAGTAAGGAGAGCCAAGACGCGGTGACGAGTGGCCAGAGTCTGAACTACTCCTTGGCCACTGCTTCTGCCCGGGGCGGAAGTGTGAACCGGCCGTCAATGGGTGCCAGCACCGCCGCGACGACCGGTACTGCTTCTTCATCGTCTGCGCCTTCTTCTGCAAGGGACGATCTCATGAACCCGCAACTGCAAGACCTGGTCAGAAAGGCAAAAGACTTGCTGGTCTGCTTCGAGACCATTGTCAACCGCCTCACACCAGCCAACAACTACACACCGCCATCCAGCCTCGCCAGCGAACTAGTTGAGGCCTACGATAGCTTCTATGATGCCTTCATTGCATGGAAAGCCCGCGATGCTTCAGCACTTGTCGATGTCATGGTGATGCAGTTCGTGGAGCTGGATGCCATTTGGCAGACCGTCAAGGATGGTACCGATGCGTCCGTGTCGGACACATACCGTCAGAGCATCCAACAAAATCAACTCCTGCTCTTGGTGCGCATCAAGAAGCTGGCTGGTGCCGAACAGGGCAAGAAGAAGGTCTTTGATGCGGTACACAAAGCTCGCAAGGCCAAGGAGGAAGCCAGCCGAAAGGCTGCAGCAGCCACACTAAACAACCATATGAGGCCACGCGAGGCTGAGGAGACGGCTATTGAGACGGCCATGGGCGACCTCACGAGCGAAAACAGCAGCAGCAACAAAGCTGGTGGCGCTTCCACATCTTCCTCGAGTAAGGGCGGCGCTTCAAACACGGGCGCGTGTGCAAGCGCAGTCAACGATGCTGCTATTGCCGGCCTTTTGCCGCAGACCAAGCCGTCGGCTGAGGCCAGAACCAGCGAGAAGTTGCGCGACCTGCACCTGGGTGCCGCTGGCGAAGCCTACTCGAGCAGCCCGCTTCCTGAGAACCGAGTTGTCGTGCATGAGTTGGCCCTCAATAGCGAATACCGCATTTCGGCGACGCAGTTCCAGCAGAAACAGGAAGTCTGGATGGCACCCGTTCTCCAGCGCATGCGCAGGACCATGAATTCCGACAACCGTGACATGCAGGAAGAGCAATTCTACTACCTGCTGACGATTGCCGACTGCATTCGCTCCAAGCTGGAGCGCCTGACCATTCCTGGCAAGAGAATGCATCAGTTCATAGGCGAGCTGCTGGACACCGAGGTGGCCCAACGGCAGTTTGCCATGGGCAATTTCTCGTACGAGAAATTCTTCACTGCCGTCGGCGGCCTTCTCCCTCAGCTGTGCGCACCTGTTCGCGACCCGGAAGTAAAGGACCTGGTTGAGAACAAGTTGAAGGAGGGCGACCACGTTGATCGCGTGCAGGCTCTCCTGGCGTTCATTGATGTTATGCTTACCGATCACGTCAATTTTATGATCAATGTGGCTGCACCGCAGCTGATCTCGTCGGGTACAGACTACGAGCGGCGCCGCTTTGCCTCTCTCGTCAGTGGTGGAAACTTGGAGGCTGCTCCTGCTGATGTTGCCAGCATTGCGTCCACGATTTCGGTCGAAGACAAGCTGCCGGCCTCGACGACCGCATGGATGATGGCACAGCGCAAAGTGGTCGCCGAGGTTGCCAAGCGTGACCCCGAGGGCATCAACCACCCCAAGTCTCGGCCGAAGCCTGATCAGTTCTACGCACAGATGCTAGTCGATATCTTCACACAGCTGAGCCCGATTCCCATCGACGAGATGCCTGAGATGCTGCGTCTCGACCACGAGCGCGCACAAAAGTGGGGTGCCATGACCCGGCGTATTGTGACTGCCGGTGCCGTGCTGCTGCAGTGCAAGAACCTTTTGAAGCGCGATGTGCGCCTGCCGTGGAAGACGGAGGCGCACCGCGTCATGGCCGTTCTGGAGAAGGCCGAGAACGACGCCAACAAGGAGCAGCAGGATCCGAAGAACAGCAAGGCCGAAAAGGGCCAGAAGACGGTTGCGACACTCAAGTCCAGCGTCGTTATCGACGGCGTTATGGCAGCTCTCGAGTCTGGTCGATCTATGCCTGCTTCGACCAAGGCTCACTTGCGTACGATTGTTGAGCGCACCATGGCAGCCAGCGCCGAGGCAGCCGTCGCTCGCAGCGATCCCACAACTGGCGGTGGCGATGCTACTCCTCAGGAGCCTGTGCTGCGTCTTCTGCTGCACCGTCTGCGCGGCTACCTCGTGGCCCGCCTTGCCGCCAGCTCGTCGGCGGAACGCACGCGCCAGACTAGCGCTGCGGGCGATCGTCTCACCGGTCTCGGCTTGGCCGAGTTTGTCGACCGCGTGCGCGAGATGATGGAGGAAGTCACTCGCATCAGCGTTATCGACCGCGAGACGCACGGTGCCTTCTGGGAGGCTGTCTCGTCGCATGTTGAGAGCATTGAGAGCGGGGCGGCGGCATCCTCGACAAGCCCACGCAACTAGACGGGTCCTGCCTTGAGGAGTGTCATGTACGACTTGGTGTTTCTTCTCAATCGATTGCTTTTGTTATGGGTGGTTTTGTTATTACTTCTGCTTTATTTTTATTTTATTTTTTCCGTTTCGGTCGTTTATCGGGCGCGTATGGGGGTATATATGTCTCTCATGATGGTTTAGCTTCACGAGACTTGGATTATGAGGATGGGACGGGATTATTCGGGACTTGCATTGGGTTCTTGTTTTCTATATATTTTTTATCGCTCTGCTGTTTTACTGCCTTTGATTTCCTGCACAGCCAGCGAAGGGGCATTTCCAAGGGAGGCACGACTACATTACGATGCGTCGACAGCCAACCCCGGCACTGCATTGGCCGCACACACCATCCTGGCACTGAGGATGATGTTACTAACGGCAGCACGGAGTTTTTATTTGGGAGGAAGACGAGCAAAAAGCACATCATCATGTTGCTAGAGTCTCTTTCCGTGGCTTGTGGCTTTTATGTTTTCTGTTTTTTTTTTATACCGGTATTTTACGCACAGCGGGTTGGATTGTTTTCACTTGCATTAGAATTGCAAATATCAATACAGAATGGCAGCCTTTATCAAACACCACAAAAGATATCACCAGCCAATTGTAAATTTTAAACGGGAGGTAACGTACGCAGAACTGTTGTCTATCAGTTGTTTTCGTGCCATATTTCAGTTGCCGACACTAGATCCACTGCTTGGCAGTTAAAAGTGCGGGCGGATTCTCGCAGCCGGCCAGTACCTTCTCTTTTTGGCGGCGACTAAGAACAGAAGCGGCGCTACCAACTTACGTTCAACATCCCCTCTTATTCCATCCTCGGGCTCACCTCCTTCAACCTCGCTCACTTCTAATCTCATGTTTTTCCGTCTTCGCATCAACGTCCTTCACACCCGTCCTTCGCTAACCATACCTCGTCTCTACTCTCTCCCCTCCTACTCCACGATGACGGCCCCGACAAAATACCAGCTTTCGTTCACCGTGCCGCCAGAGAACCTCGAGGCCTGCAAGAAGGCCATCTTTGACGCCGGCGCGGGCTGCTACCCTGGTCAGGGCAACTACACCGAGTGCTGCTGGACGATTACCAAGGGCGGTCTGGGCCAGTTCCGGCCGGGCAACGGCGCCAACCCACACATTGGCACGGTGGGCGATCTCGAGTATGTCGAGGAGTCGCGGGTAGAGACACTGTGTGTTGGCGAAGACGTTGCGCGGGCCGCTGTGGCTGCTTTGAAGAAGTGAGTCCCTCCGGCGGTACACATCGTTTGCTACCTGTCCTCTACTAACATCACAGGGCCCACCCTTATGAGGAGGTGGCTTATTCGGTGGTCAAGCTGGAGGATTTCTGAGTATATTGATGAGAGAAGAGGGAAGGAAAGTCAAATCATAGCTCGTCATTTTATTTTCTGGAGTTGAATCTTATTACTGCCGGCCTGGCAGTTGCCCCCATAGTTGTCTGCAAATATACCTATACCTATGCCTGTGCTCGTCAAAGCTTCTATGTCTATTATCTGTGTATCCCGTCCTTGTTCTGTTGAAGCCTCCCTGGGTATTATTTTATTATAATGTGCCTGTGTTATCCCAGCCGGAAAACCTCTCTGACATCCCTGCAAATCATGACCCGGCTTTGGGGGCCAAGCACAGGCGAAGCACAGCCTGGCACATGCGCTAAGCAGGCCTGCACAGGAGGTGTGCACGCCTGTGCATCGAGGCGATGTCTTGACGCGAGTCCTTTGGCTTGAAGGTCTTCGCATTGCTAATCTCGCAAGGTATGCATGGTTCCATTTTGTTGCTGTCGAGGACCACTTCCGGCTTGATCAAGCCGCCAATGGCCTTTTTGAGTGTCTCCGAGAGCGCTTTCGGATTGGGATGTCCCAATCGTTGGTGTTGCAGGCGCAGCCGCTAACGCTGACGCTGGTTCAGTTGCTGCGACTCCCTTTTGGGGTCGGTCTCCTGAATCTGAAAGTTGGACGATTTGACATAGCAAGTGTGCAAAATGTCTGGATCAGTGATCTCCTCATGGATGCGCTGGGCGTCCGCAAACATCATGATCTGGCCCTCGTGGTCGACCATTCTGGTGATGGGGGTGCCCTGGAAATCCTTCAGGTATTCTTCATCATCCTTACCACCGGCTGCACGGTGTGCGTGGCCAACACTCTCTCCAGGGTGACAAGGCCCAGGTCGCCATTGTCGTTGCGAAATGGTAGAATCAAATTGCCGGCCGTCTCGATATTCTTTCTGCCACCAGCGGTGTTGATGTGTCCTTTGTTTTTCTTGAGAGTGCCTGGCACAAACCAGTTCTCGTTTGCAGTGAGGTGGACATTGCTGCCAGTGTCAAACAGCCATGAATGGGGGGCCTTGTGGATGCAGCCTTGGCCAGACTCGGTATGGTAGACGGTGTTGCCATTTTCCTCTTCAAAGTAGAGGGACATGGCCTCACCAAGGCACTCACCATACTCGTTCGTCTTCCACTTCCTCCACCGTGGGCTGTAACATTACCATGTTGCAGTCGTCTTCACCGTTATTGTTGTGACCGACGACAAAGCTCACCATCTTCTTGCCGTCAATTGCGTTGGTCTTCTTGCCCTTGTCCTTGGCGTAGTCTTTGCCTCCTTCAGGGCGCAAATGCGGGTGCTTGAAATAGCACTTATCCCCTTCGTAGCCAGGCTTCTTGCAGTGAGGGCAGACCGTCTTCTTCTTCCCGTCGTTGGACTTCGTGGATTTTTGGTCTTGTTTACCGTACTTGGCATCCTTGTCGTCCTTCTTGTCTTTGTGCTTCTTCTTGTGGTCTCTCAGCTCAAGCGATGCTGTATTACGCACCTCTTCGAGGGCAGTGCTCGCCGTGGTCTCGGGGTTGCGGCGGCAATAGGCTTGCAGGTTGTTCGCGCAGTCCATGCTCTTTTGGCGGATGAGCTGGATGAAGTGCGTGAGCTTGTGGCTGGAAGCCAGCTTGGCGTTGTGGGCGTCGTCGTATTCTGAAATCAACAGATCAAGACGCTGTATGAGGGCTTCAATGCTCTCTCCTTCTTCCCATTTGAAGCCGTGGTAAATTTCTGCAGCATCAACAGCCCGCATTATGCGGTTGGGCTGCCCTTCATTTAAAAGTGAAACAACAGTCCTTGTGGGTTAGTGATCTTGGTGGCTCCCTCCAGAAGGGATGGCTTGATGCGAGGTTTGATCAGAAATAGGATGCGGCTCTGGGTATACCAGCCCCATTGATCCAGGTTTCTGACATTGATGTCAGGCTGCAGCATCTTGATAACGCTCTCAATCTCCATCATCCATGGCCTCCACTTCGTCGGGCCGTCGAGTACGTTCCTCATCAGCTTTGCGTACTCTCCGATTTCTTTCATGATCTCCGCGTCCACCTCCTTCGCCTTCTTCACACGTGTAGATGTGGTGATGGGCGTGGCTTCAATCTGGTGGACCACCTGGGTGGCGGTCGCCTTCTTCTTGCCCTTGGCCTTCGTCCTCGCTGTAGCAGCCTCCTGTTCTTCCACCTCGTCTTGCTCCACAGATTCTTGCACCTCGATGCTCTGTTTTCTGTGGAACTGGTCCTCGGGTGCCGGGGTGTCCTGCAGCATGGTCGAATCCCTCGCAGCCATAATCTGGTTGAAAGACAGGCCATCTGCAGGGGGTGCCTGGCTCTTGGACCGGGTGTTGCGGCTGGGGCCACCAGGGTCGGACATGGCGTCTTTTGGGGTGCGTTTGTTGTTTTTGTTGTTTTTTTGGTCGATTTGAGCGGCAAATAGCTCAAAACCAATCACTTCTTGGTGGTTTGCGACGATTGAAGCTCCGTTGAATGCGGAATCGTCGTCTTGCTTGTTTCGGATCGTTTTCCCCATGATGTTTTGGTGATATTCGCTTCCGGGCTACATAACCTGTACGAACATAGGGTGCAGATTCATATGTTGTATATTGCTTGGTGATCTATAAACTATTCGTGGCTAGCACATTGACCGTTAAGGCTGCCCCACTTATATCAGCCAATCACATATGACTTGGTCTGACCCACTAGCTACTGCACTTCACACTCCGCCAAAAATGATTGCTGCCAAGATAGCGTACTAAGAATTAGACAAACGACACAACAAGCAAATTGCCCGAGAGGACTCATCACTCTTTTTTTCGCAATCTTGACCGCACTTCCATCAGGGCCTTGCCCAGCCGGTTCTCGCCCCACCGCGACTGGTCCTTGTGCAAAGTGGCCTCTTGGGCTGTGAAGCCGATGCCCCAGACGCGGTCTTCCTTTGCTGCCTCGGCGAGAACGCGATCACCAGTTGATAACAACTGCGTGCACAAGGTGCGGTTTTGCCCAAACTTGGCCACGTTGCCGAGCACGACGACGTCGCTCTTAATCTTGTCCCACACGGATGCGCTAAATCCGCGGGTCTTTTGGCCAAGACGCTTTTGTTCTTTGGCATCATCGGTGGCCATGATCTTGCGCTGGGTCTCGGTGTCGTTGAAGCACCCTGCTTTGCAGTACATCATAAACTGTTCAGCGCAGTGGAAGTAGATGGGTGACCAGCCCTCTGGGTCGGTGAGGTCGATGGGGTGACCCATCAGCGCAGACATTTCGTCTTTGCCAACCGTAAAGGTGGCCGGGAACCACTGGCAGAACTCGCCATGTGGCTCGTTGGGCATGAAGAAGAAAAGGGGATGGTCCCCCTTTTCGTTTCCAGCTCCAGCCTTGTTCTTCCCGGAACCGGAAGAAGGCGTGAAAGCAGTTTTTTTGGCCTTGGGGTCAGCACACGCGGTGGTGGTCTTCTTCCCCATCTTGATGTCTGATCAAATCCGTGAAGAAAACGGTTGTTTGGCTTGATAGAAGAAGAGATGGAACTAGCTGGATCAATAAGGTGTTGGCCGAATCGACAAAAGTCGAAATTTGTTTGCGCCGATAAGCAAAAGGATAGAGTTTGTTTCTTTTGATCGTTTTTGTTTTGATTCTGGAAGATGAAAGGTTTCCTGAATCAAGAGAGCGCAAAATAAAGGTGGACGGGCAAGAAAAAGAGAGAAAGAAGAAGAGATAGAGGAAAGAGCGGGGAGGCGGGTTTAGGAAAGGAAAGGAGGCTTTTATTGACAAAAAGGAAGGACTCATCGACTGGTCTAGTCAGCAATAAGTGAAGGCAAAGGTGGACGTGACGTATTGCTTATAT
Organism: Sporothrix pseudoabietina; assembly: GCA_019925295.1. NCBI lineage: Eukaryota > Fungi > Ascomycota > Sordariomycetes > Ophiostomatales > Ophiostomataceae > Sporothrix > Sporothrix pseudoabietina. Next base: position 327,101 of record JADHKS010000021.1, on the reverse strand, counting down.
CATGCTCCTATTTGTTTTCATCGTCGGACATGGTAGTCTTGTTTTCCCCCCGCCTCTAAGTTCGTCTTCTGTGAGCAACACCTCGTCCACGTGGACAGAGGGCATATTAATTATCTTGCCTCTCGTCACGTAAAATGGTGTCGTCTTACGTGAAGCTTGACGAAACACGCAAGAGAAGACACTAAGGGCTCACTAAGGGCTCAGAAGCGCACTTGTTGAATGTAAAGAAAATATCACACCTGGGACTGCACAAAATATAATGTGCCCTCGTATCTCGTACAATGGTTGGTTCGAGAGTGCTGTATTTGCCCGACGTCTTTTGAAATTTGAGGACATCGTTAAGACAATGTGAAACCGGGCAAAAGTTATTTCACTTTGGACGAGGGGTAGATGCATTGCTCCAGGTGCCCCATTAATTCAGACGAGCAGTATTGAACAAGGGCCACGAAGACCTCGCTCTGTTAAAAGGCTCTGGCCTGGCTCGCCGGGTACCACTGGCAGAACTCGCTGTGTGGTCTATTTGTCATGAAAATGAAAAGAGGTCGGTCTCGTTTTCATTTCCAATCAGCCCGCAATAGTGATGCGTTTATTTACACACAGAGACGAACAAAAATGACGAGACCAAAGGCATCGACCCCCCAACTCCGAACTCAACATAACGTGAGGCCTCGACAAAGGAAGTGTAGGAGATCCGGGTGTCTCATAGAGGAGATTCTCTTTCCTCGTAGTATTATAAGATAGCGGTCAGATCGACGGAATCCGAGAAGATGTAAGCCTTTTCCCTATCTCAAACAGGAAGAGAGCTTAAAGGGCTTTTGGCTCTTGGCATTGAGCTCTCGACTAACGAGCGCATCGTAGTGAGGCCGCAATGGAGAAGAACTTGGCATCGAGGCCTCGATAGACTAGCGCAAGCAGAGAAGCTTGGAGAGGCCTTGCAAAGGACCTCTGCGTTTCATGCATGCTCCATGAATCCGGCGTCTTTTGCTCCTCGTGTAGATTTGTAGACGTTAAATATATTCAAGTTCAAGTTCAAGCTCCATGAGCTCGGCTAACCGTGCATTATTTGGCAGATACCTCCTCAAGCTCCTCAACTTTCACACCTCTGCCCTCGCTGCCTCAACTTACACTAATTTAGCGCCTCGTCATTTTGTGCTCCACTTCCTCGACTGTTACACAAGCTCGATGCGCCCCACACATCTCCAGGTTTTGTCACCGTTCACGACGCAGAACAATAAGAAGGTTCTGCCAGGACAATACATGATTGGCTTCAGAGCGGAGGCAGTGAATAGGGTTCGCAGCAGATTGATGATGATGATGATGATATATTTAAGCGCCTCTTTACACTTATGTGCGGCCCAGATTAGGGCATACGGGCGGGCCTAGGGCCTATCTAACTGATGATGTGGGGTCCACTTTGTCGCTGCATTACGCGAGCCTCCATTCGCCGCGTCAATCATATGTGTAGTGTCGGAGTGCCATGGGCACTGTGTGCACTGTGCTCTCCGGGCCTATAGGGCACCGAGGAGCAGTGCGAACAAGTATGGGGCGACAGTCTTGAACTTGAACTTGAATATATCTAACGTCTAAAAAACTACACGAGGAGCAAAAGACGCCGGATTGGTTACCGGACAGCTTGAAGGCGCTGCAGAGGGGCGACAGTCGCAGACCGGGCCGGGGCCTGGGGTGCTTCGTCGCCCTCACCGTCGTCAGCCTCGCGCGGCAGCAAATTGAAAGATGACCTTCCGACGCCTTTTTTGAGGAGAGAAAGCATATAATGGCCCCCCCCCCCCCGCGCCTTGACTACTCTTTTTTTTTCTTCCTCTTCCCTTCTTCTTTTCTCTTTTCTCTTTTTCTTGTTCTTTTTCTCAGCCATCTTTCGATCGCCACTGTCTACTATCGCATGTTCCTTCTGCCTCTTTTTCCCACAAGCTTTGTTTCGCGAGGTACCTCCCCTTCGACGCCCATCTGTCGTCCTGCACAAGCTACCCGAGACTGAGCGCCCGTGCCTCTTGTCTCCCCACTTTTCCTCTTTTCCCTTCCTCATTTCCCTCTTCTCAATCTCCGTGTGTTTCCCCCTCGGCCACCATGGCAAGTCAAGAGATCCTCGTCGACCTCGACGTTCAGCAACTCAAGAACCAGGGCCTACTCATTTCCGCCGAGACCAGCGGCTACAATCGACTGCACAAGAGGCGCTTCAACCGCTCTAGCGACCAGGAGAACGCCCACCTGCCCCTTGGTGGCTTCGACGGTCCTGCCCCCGACGACGCCTTTGCGACCATTCCCTCTCACCTCATTTCTTTCCAGACTCTGCTGCACTTGGGCTTGACCAACGACCGTGCCGGCGCCATCTGGGACGAATGGCGCGATTGGCCCGAGGACAGCCTTGTCCAAGTCCCCTTCCTCGACTTTATTCTCGGCCACGCCATTCCCAAGGGCGTCGAGGACGTGGACGGCGACGGCAACGACGATGACTGGCGCGCCTGCCTAACGGCCTGCGGCACGTCGGCAACTGTCATCGACGCGATCATGGACGAACAATTCCGCTGCATCAGAACTGTCGAGTCCTGCGCATTCTGGCTGAAGGACACCATTGACATGCGCTATGCCGGCCTGCTCGACATCCAGCGTGCATCACAGCTCCGCAGTGCCGCGATCCAGGAAGTCCAACACCGGCCCGGTGGTTCTGGGCCTAGCAGGGACGGTGTCGGCTTCGCCGGCAGCAGAGGTAACCTATCTTTCTTTCTTTCTTTTCTGGGGGGTTTTTTCTTCTCTTTTTTTTTTACAACGCTTCCTAACAGGACACGAAACAACAGGCGCACACCCAGGTCCCGCGTCCTCGCGCCGCAAGCAAACCGTCTCGGAAGTCCAGCGGTCGACAGAAGCCGGAATTTCGTCAACAAAATGGACCCGCTCGCTGGCCACCGAAGTCTGTGACAAGCCTGGACAAGTCGTCTTGTTTAAGGGCATGGACCAAGCGCGACTCACAGGCTTCTGGCAGCACAGCTCCAACAGCAGCGACGACGATCACAGCCGCGTGGAGCTGGAAAATCTGCTCAGTTTCCCTCCCACTAACTTTGGAGGCCGGAACGCCCTTTTCTACTTCACACCCGACCCACTCGTCGCCGAATATTATGCCGCCTATGCCAAGCGCCGCGTCGATGTCCATTCCGTGGTAATTCTGAGCATTTCGATCAGCAAGGACGCGATGGCGCGCCTCACAGAGCCCCAGGACATGGACCACGACGACGACGACGACAACAGCACCGGCCCAGGAAAGGTCTACAAACTGTACTACCCCTCCCCCAAATGGAAGCAGCTCGTATACAGATCGAAGAGGGCCCGTCCACTCCCCAAGCCGCTGCGCAAGTTCCGCGATGCACTCCTTCTGATCGGAACAGCAACAAAAGGAACGCAACGCGTGTTCGACGCCATGGAGTCATGGGAGGACATTGGCGAGGGAAATGTGCTACGTGTGCCAGCTGACAACAAAAACCCCGCCATCCAGTACGTCTTTTCGGGCAGCGAAGAAGGCCAGGACTTCTTGCTCGAGCACGCAGCCTTCGAGGCGTTCCCCATCGAGGCTGAGATGCTGTCGAGAATGCTAATTAGGTAGAGAAATCACTTTTTTTCTTGTTGTTCTGTTTTCGTGCTGCTTGTATTTTTGTCTCTTTGCAGCTGTCTGTATTTACCGAGACTTGTTTGGAAAAGTTTTCATTTTGCTTTACTCGAAAAAAACCTCGCCTCTGAAATATAATTATATTGAATCAAAAGAAATACGAAGATACACAAAGAGAGAAAGAAACCGCTTAACGAATGCATGGTGGGGTACAGGGAAGGAAATCAGAAAGCCAGAAGCCAATAACAAAAGAAAGGAAAAATGAGCCCAAAAGATCAGAGGTAGAGACGTTGCTCAGCGTATCTAGTCGAAGCGGTCGGGTAGCACAACCGGCGCCACGAGAGTCCACGTGTACAGGATGTAGCACACCCACGAGCTGACAATCTTGACCCACGTCGCCCAGCACGTGCGTGTAAGGAGGAAAACGGAGTGACCGTAAGGGTGACTCAGTGAAGAAGATGGCAGAAAGAAATGTAGGTAGAAAGTTTGAAGAAGAAACTTTCGCTTACCGACCAGTTGTAGAACTGTCGCTGGACGAGAGGCCCTCTTTTGTCAAGGTTCTGCTCAGCAAATTGGTTTTTCCTCGGTCCCGTCGAAAGGGCCTTACGGGATCACCTACGTCATGTCTCTGACGTGGAGACTTTTCGTAGGTGGATCGGCGACTCCTTCCAGAGGCGAGTCAGACAGAGACAACTGCTTATCTCTTTAGAAGTATAGAAATATAGAATCATATACGTACTATGCGGCGCCGGCGAGGAGACCGTAGCCCACGTCCTTTTACACTGCCCTGAAGCACATCACTAAGGACTTACACCGCCGGTTACGGGCCGGCCACACAGCCAGACCACTCCTCCGTTGGCTTATCCGGAGCGACAGGCTCCCGGAGTACCGGCTTGCTAGAGAGCTCGAGCAAACACCGGCGCCGGCTTAGCCTCCCGTAGGCCCAGGCCCGGCGGCGCCAGCAAATAATTTACTCGCCCACTACCGTTGATTTACTACTTGTTTTGGTTTTGTTTACTTGTTTATTCATCTCTTTGTTTTCTTTTCTTATTTCACCATCGAGCGGCACCTATTAGAGGGCCGCTATACACTCCCGGAACTCGGAAAGTGCCTACGCATAGATCTGTGGTAGTTTTTTTCCCATGAGGGTTCTGCCAAGGTAGACGCCAATAGCCAGGACTGGCTGAGTAAGGCGAATAATAATAATAATAATAATAATAATAATAATAAATCGTATGTGCATTCATACCGACAACAAATATACTCGAAATATGTTCAAGACGAAGCATCAACAAAATCTAAAAAAATCGTGACTCAACGTAAATCACTAGAGTAAAAGTAAATAAAATTTAACGAAAAAATAAATCAAAAAGTGACGAAAACGCAATTACAACTTATGCTTGAGAGCTTTAGTTTTATTTCTAAACGAGTCCTCGGTCAGTCAAATAACCCTACGATCAACAAAGCATTTTCCCTTAACTAGTAAACCTTTGAGAGAGCGGGCTTCTGTGGCAGTATCAAATTAACATATCATTAAGAGAAAATTGAAAGAGGCGAAAAGGAGCAGCAGGCGGCCAAGGTGGCAAAAGAGATAGGCTGCCTCTTTATACACGGGGCTATAAGTCACAACCTATTACCACCTCGACAAAATTGTAAGTCATACAGCGGCTTTCCAAAATGCACTTAACCGTGCTTCTCAAACTGCAAGATGGTGGCCGAGAACAAGGCTCTGTGGCTGTACCGGCTTGCGATAGAACAGCCATAAAGGTACAGCAGGCACAGCGGGCACAGCGGGCACAGGGAGCACAGGGAGCACAGGGGAGCACATGCGAGCACATCCGCTAAGCAGGCTGGAGCAGGGACGGCACAGGTGCACGTCCAAAGAAGGAAATTTCCAATGAGGTTCTTCGGCTGGTATATTGGGCTGTTATACACACGTCTTCACCTCTCATTCATTTTGCCGCCGAAGTGTTGGCCAGCGCAAAGTCCTCGCCGTCCTCAAGAATTGTGAGGGCACCACCAATCAGATGGAAACTGCCCGTGATCAGCACACGCACATCAGCGTTGCCGCCCTCAATCTGGCGCACATAGTCGACGGCGTCTTCGATCGTGGGCATCGCTGTCACGTTCTCGGTCGACGGGCTGATCTTGCGCCACTCGTCTGCCAGCTCCTGCTGCAGCGACAGGCTCTTGAGCGACGCCGGGTCCACATTGTTGTTGACAAAGTCCACCTTCCACGAGTTGTTCTTGTAGGTGACGTTGGTGCAGAAGATGGCATGACCAAACTTCTGGTCGGCCAGCGTCTTGTGCACGACGTGCAGCAGCTCGATCGAGTCGCGTGTCGACTGCTGGTTGAAGATGAGAATCTTAGTGGTCCTGGATGCTGTGGAGTCCTCCGAAATGGTGCGTCCAAACCACTGGCACGCCACCTCGAGGGACTGCTGGTTGTGTGCGCCGTCGAGGTACCACTTCTGGCGACCGGTAGCCTTGGTCTCGCACCGTCCGCGCCAGACGACCTGCTCCAGACCGTCGACAAACTTGGCCGGCAGCGGGCCACCCTCCAAAACACTGGCCACGTCGCCGTTCTCGCCGGTGATGCGCAGCCGGCCCAGCACCGTCGCCGCCAAGTTCACAGCGACGGCTGCATTCTTGCGCTGGAAGTCTTCAGCGGGTGTCAGGCGCACATCAGCCAGCTGCTTCGTGTAAGTCTCTGGCTCGAGCACACGCAGACCAGGCGCCGCCACTTTGCGCTCGACGGCCCGCTCTTGAAGAACAGCCATGGCCAGAGGGTCCTGCGGGATTGTAAAGACTGGGCTGCCCTCCTTCATGATGCCCGCCTTATGCCAGGCAATCTTGTCAATCGTGGCACCCAGCGTCTCCACATGGTCAATGCCCAGCGTCGTCACGGCTGTCGCTGCCGGCTGCACAAAGACGTTGGTCGCGTCCAGCTCGCCGCCCACGCCCACTTCGTAGATAGCCGCATCAACACCCTCCCGCAAAAAGACGTGGTAGGATAAAAGTGTCAGGAACCGAAAGTAGGACGGCTTGACGGCCGGGTCGGCGCCGCTGGCTGTTGCACCGGCTTCAAAGGCCTGCCACACCTCGAAGAAGTAGCGGGTAAACAGTGCCTCCGAGATGGGCTCCGAGTTGATGCGGATGCGCTCACGAACGGCCACCAGGTGGGGCGATGTGTAGAGGCCGATCTTGTGCAGGCGCGGCGAAGATGTCGAGGGAGTGCGGTACCGCTCCAGGATCGAATTGGTGAATGCGCAAGTCGTGCCCTTGCCCTTGGTGCCAGCGACGTGCACGACATTCAGCTTGTCCAGGTCCTTGGGTGCGTGTCCAATGTACCCCAGCCATGCCGTCATCTGTGCAATCGGGTCGGCCGTGTCGAGCGTGATGCCGGCCTTGCGCCGAGCCTCGAGCACCTTGTACCCTGTCTGCGTCGAGTTGAGCAGCGAGATGGCCTCTGAGTAGGTCGGCTCGGCCGAGGCCGGCAGCTGTTGTGCGGCCATCGAAGAGAGTGGGCGGTTGAAGACAAATTGAAAAGTGTGAGACGGCAACAACGACAACGAGAATGGAGACGCTGCCAAGATCCTTGACGACAACCGACGGCGGCAGCAATAAAGAGCCCCAAGAACAGCTCCGTTCATTCCTTGGGAGAATGTAAAAAAAGGTTAAAGGAGGAGCAGGAGTAACGTTAAAATAAAAGACAGAAACCGCACTCCCGTATGCGGTTGTTGCGTGCCGTCCGAGGGGTCTGCGGGCCGATGACGCAGGTCCAGGGTGGTCCCGACAAAAAGCTTATCGATTGCGACAAGTCTGAAATTTTTGGTGATGTTGGTGCAAGCTAACACTGTTTAGTTGCATATCGGGGCCAGCAAGAGCGGCTCTTTGAGCAACCACCCTTTTGCTCTCTTTCCTTTTAAACTTTATTTTGTTTTTGTCTGTCGAACAAACATTTGACTTTTTTTTATTCAAATTGCTCTATCAATTCATATTATTCATAAAAGTCGTACAATCTTTTCAACCTTCAAGTACTATCTGATATCATACACGTTCTGCTTAGAAACGCTCAACAACGGCGGGGGGCTTGTTGTTAAGAATGGTGTCAATCTCGGCCAGGATCTCGGGCGTCAGCTTCTTGTACGTAGCCACGGCCTGGATGTTCTCAAACACCTGCCCGGGCTTGCTGGCACCCATAATGGCTGAGCTGATATTCTTGTTGCTCAGCACCCACGCCAGCGCCAGCACACTCTGCGACACGCCCAGAGACTCGGCAATCGGCTCCAGCTTGCGTACCTGAGCCGCCACCGCCTCAAACTCCTCCTTGCCCGTCCGCTGCCACAGACCCGCCACGAACTCGACCTGTGTCTGGGCCAGGCGCGAGCCCTCGGGGATACCGTCGCGGTACTTGCCCGAAAGAATGCCGAGGCGCAGTGGTGAGAAGGTCGTCAGGCCCAGACCGACGTCGCGGTACAGGTGGGCAAATTCGAGCTCAACTTTCTCGCGCTTGAGCATGTTGTACTCGGGCTGCTCCATCAGGGGGCCAATGAGGCCCAGCTTGTCGGCGTAGCGCCATGCTTGTGCAATCTCGTCGGCGTTCCAGTCCGAGGTGCCCCAGTAAAAGGCCTTGCCCTGGTTGATGACGTGGTTGAAGGCGCGCACCGTCTCCTCAATGGGCGTCTGGCGATCCGGGCGGTGGGCGTACACGAGATCGACATAGTCGAGCTGTAGACGCTCGAGGGCCTGGTCGAGGCCCTCGATAATATGCTTGCGCGACAGGCCGACGTTGTTGGCCTTGTTGGTGCCAAAAGCGGTGCCCCAGTAGATCTTGGTCGAGATCACGAGGTCGTTGCGCTTCCAGCCGTACTTTTTGATGGCTCTTCCCATGGCACGCTCGCTGTCGCCTTCCGAGTACTGCTCGGCACAGTCAAAGAAGTTGACACCCGCATCGTAGGCCGCCTTCATGCACGCCAGCGTGCCCTCCTCGTCAATGTGGCCGCCGTACGTCAGCCAGCCGCCAAGAGACAGGGCAGACACCTTGAGACCAGACCGGCCGAGAAACCGGTACTCCATCTCAGGGAGGCCTTCAGGCTTGGTTGCCATTGTGAGCTTGTGGGAGGTAACGAGGGAGCTTTGAGGTGAGGAGGAGCGGGATAATGTCGTCAGGTAACGAATGGTCGAAGAGAGGTCGAGACTGTTGAATAATCGAAATTGGAGAGTTAAAAAGAGTTAAAATGGGAAGGGAGGAAGAATTTGGGGGAAGAAAAGGAGAAAGGAGAAAGGAGAACCACTCCTGAAGAAAGGCACTGGATCGCTCTTCCCCTTTATACTCTGGCCCTTGCCCTCACCTTCCTGGACAGCTCCCCTCACTCCTCTCCGCAAGGGGAAAGTCCCCAATGGGAAGGTACGATACACTCCACGACGACAGGCCCGATTATCAAGCTGACAACTTCAAACCCCTCCAAGTCCCTGCACGTCGCTCCGAGTCCCCTCCCCCGTCAAAAACAGTTTTAAATACGCCGAGAAGAGTCACCGGCATCCATCAAAACTTTGTTTTCAGTAGTGGCGGCGGCTAGGGCCCCCAATCCGAAGAGTGGCTCTCCTCGAGTGGGCTGCGCGTTCTCTTCTTGGCTCGGCAGAACGTGTTTGAACAATGAGAAAAAACGTCACCAGAGCTGTTAACCTGTTGGAGAACAGAGAGCTACTAGCGGTACGACGTAATACGTCGTACATACTTAGACCGAACCAGGGCGGGGGACCTTGGAGGTTTTACCGTGCTTTTACCCGTCCGTAATACAACGTTCTGGCGCTATGCGGTAGCAGCGCGGAGTGTCGCCTGAGTGGCGCCGCATTGGGAAAGAAAGGCTAATTGAGAGCTGAACGAGCCCGACGCGCGTGATATATCACGTGTGTTTGTAGCACGTGACATGACTTACAAGAGACGCTGTCGGCGCCTTAGTGGGTCATCTTTATTTTATGCCCTGTCGCTGCCGCTTCGGCGCCGATAGCAGGGCGCTAAAAACGGACTTTTGGCCCAAGCTTTTACTTGGCAGTGTTGACGTCGCTCTTATTTTAGTAGCTCCAGGGAATTCCAAGCAGGGGACGGATCTCCAGCCAAAACTTGCATGTAAAGCCGTCAACTAAACGCCGTTTATGTCCGGCATCCAATCTTTGACCACGGCGTAAACAGAGCCAATTCGAACAGACCCGACAACTTCACCCTGTTCGACATCCTGTCTCATTTTTTCAACGTTGTTTTCTATATGTTTTCTGCTCCGTCTCGGCGAATCCATGAGCCCATGACAAGAGCGGCGCACAGATCGGGCACGGTGGGCAGCCAATGGTGGCAGACAGCAATATAAGGTCAAGCGGCCGTCCACTGCTTCTTTTCTTTCCGACTTGAAGAGAAGAAGAAGAGAAGAAGAAGAGAAGAGGACAAGAGCAGAGCGTCCTCCGTTCTCAGACACTCTTTTATATTATATCTTTACGACTACACACCACAACGGAACAACAGAACAAGCAGCCATGACAACGAATCAGCAGACGGACTCTGAAAAGGTCGATGAGATGCCTCTTCCTCAAACTCGCGATGGCATCCTCGACTCGTCCATCGCCCAGGCCATCAAAGGCGGCGATGATCGCGTGCTGGACGAGGCATCAAAGGAGACGGCGCCAGATGCACCCCAGGATGAGGCAGCACCACCAGCTGCGGCAGACAATGCTCCCACAGCCGCCTACTCGTCCTTTTCCAACGGCACCAAGATGCTCCTTGTCCTCATGACCGTCTTTGCCACCTTCTTTTCGCCCTTCTCGTCCTTCATCTATCTGCCGGCCATCACGCCCATCGCCGAGGCCTACCACCGCTCCATTGCCGACATCAACTTGACCGTCACCCTCTACCAGGTCATGCAGGCCGTCGCGCCGCTCGTTTTTGGCGATCTCAGCGACCAGCTCGGCCGCCGGCCCGTCTATATGCTGACGTTTGCCATCTACATTGGTGCCAACATCGGCCTCGCCCTGCAGAACAGCTATGCGGCGCTTCTTGTGCTGCGTGCACTCCAGAGCACGGGCAGCAGTGCCACCGTCGCTATCGGCAGCGCCGTCATGGCCGACTGCACGACCAGTGCTGAGCGTGGCGGTTACATCACAGCTGTGCAGGCAAGCGTCATGTTTGCACCCGCTCTGGCTCCTGTCCTTGGTGGCATCCTGACACAGTTCCTGGGCTGGCGATCAACCTTCTGGTTCCTGACCATTTCTTCAGGTGTTTTTCTAGTCATCTACTTGCCGTTTGTGCCCGAGTCAGCCCGCAAAGTCGTCGGTGACGGCTCTGTACGTCCGCCGACCATCAACATGTCCATCACGACGGCCCGCCATCTGCGTCGCTTGCAAGAAGCCGACCCCGAAGCTGCTGGTGCCCACCGCCGTGAGCAAGAGGCGGTCCTGGCCAAACAGCGCACCTCCTCACGCAGCTTCCGCATCCCGGTGCCCAATGTCTTTGCCGCCGTCCGCATCATGTTTGAAAAGGACGTCGGCCTGCTCATGTTCTTCATGTCGCTCTTCGTCATGGCCAACTACGCCATGCTCGTCCCGCTGCAGGACGTCATCCGCCGCCACTACGGTTTCAATGATCTGCAGGTTGGCCTCTGCTATATCCCCTTTGCTGTCGGGTCGGTCGCCGGCGCTGTGGCTGTTGGCCGTCTGCTCAACTGGAACTATGCCCGTGTTGCCCGCAGCATCGGCGTCTCCCCCGACCGCAAACGTGGCGATGACATGCGCAAGTTCCCTATCGAGCGTGCCCGTCTCGACATTATGTGGCCCTGGACGCTGCTGGCCGTCGCCATGATTGTTGCCTGGGGCTGGGTTGTCGGCGCACAAAATACGAGTTTGGCTGGCCCGCTCGTTATCCTCTTCTTTGGCGGTGCTGGTCTCTCCGGTCCCATCTCCATCTTGACGACATTGTTGGTTGATCTGTACCCAATGAACCCCGGCCGGGTCTCGTCTACGTTCAACCTGACGCGTGCGGCACTCAGTGCTATCGGTACCGCTGTCGTGCAGTACATCATCGATGCCTGGGGCTACGGCTACACCTACTTGTTCATGGGCCTGCTCGTGCTTGCCGTCAGCCCAGTCGTGCTCGTTGTCCGTCGCTGGGGTCCCAAGTGGCGTGAAGAACGGTACCTGCGCTTTGAAAAAGCTGCAGCGAGGAAGGCAAACAAGTAGTACAATCATGGAGGATTTTTATAGGCTGTTTTGGACTAGCTTCTCTTCTTTTTTCCCTCTTTTTTTCCTCTTCTTTTTCTGCGATGTTCTCGCATGTATTTATAGTACGCCACGATACCATATTACTACGCCCGCATTTTTTCATCAAGCGACACGAGCTTCGTACTCGGCACTCTAGCTGTTAGTAGCGCGTGGCCGCCCAAACTTGACCGATTGCGAACAGCCTTTTAGTAAACATGCCAGTATGCCAGCTCCCCCGCCTTGGCATTCACAGCTTTCAGCCTCTTGACAAGGGGCAATAAAACAGCTGCCTTGCCATCCAACCCATTGTCTCGACAACTCGTCCCAACTCGTCACAACTACGCAGTTGTTGGCCAGGCATTTGTGACTGACATCTTTCAACTTTCATCCCATTTTTCCAACTTCTCACACATCCCCCTTGGCCAGCCATACACCACTAAAGCTCTCGACGCGCGAGGTACTGCACCTCTTTGCCGTGTCGCTGCCTCTGGCTACCGAGACCTTCTTTTACAAATACACCTGCCATGCCATTGCGTCCTGGTCCAATGGCCGCCTCAACGGCACCGCGCTCAAGCGCAACATTGTTACCTGTATCGGCTCGCTTATGACTGTCTTTAGTATGCGCGAGATGCAGTACCTGTAGCGCCGTACCACGGGTAATGCCGTTCGATCTACGCCAAAGCCAAACCCTTGCAGCTGTGGCCCGTGCTGCTGACAGACTCCGGCACGGACGGCTTTGGCCCGGCGACGCTATATTCTCACGCTCGAAGACGGTGTCGCCCGTGAGGGTGCTCCCTCCACTCTGTTCTACTTTCCCGGCGGCGCGTTCGTCTCACCCTTGAGCAGCCCTGTGGCTGCACACATCCTGGCCTGCCTTGTTGGTATGCGCAGCCGAAGCTCCCAAGGCAGGCGAGCCGGTCGTTGAGCGTGTTGTCTGTCCCGGCGAAGTGCACGTTCAAGGAGTCGTTGATTTGGCCATGGGCATTAAGTACGGTGTTATGGCGGAAGCAATGCTGCGCTGGGCCGACGAAGTCGTTTTTGACGAAGTCGGAAGGTCTTCATCATGAAGAATGAGCGAGGTCGTCGGTTAATAGTCTTTCCCATTTTGCTAGCTTGGACGGATGTTTCGGTAGCCGCCAACGTCGTTGAGAAATTTTGAATAATGTTAGTGCTGACGACAAGCGTTGGAAAAAAAGTGTGCATTGACGTACGACTGGGGAACGATGGAGCCGCTCTTTCCCACAGTAAAAACCCCCACCGCCAGTAGCTGCCCTTCTAAGAAGGTAAGAAGGAAACGAATGGCATTTGACTCCACGGTCTTTACTTAAATTTGTGGGAAAGTGCGAAAGGCTCTTCTCATGTGCTCCATTTGCTCCTTCTCTTTTTCTCGTTCCTTCTCTGCTCAGCGTTTCCACCCCCTTTTTTTCCCCTTTCGTTATTTTTTCACCTTGTCGTCCTTCTTCCCCAGAAAAGGAAGGAGCCACAGAAAAAGTCGCCGCCTTCCAGTTGCTGGTGCCACAGTGTGTCACGGCAGCTGCTGCATTGGGACAGAGCAACCCACAGCCTCGTCGGAAAGAAGGGCAAAGAGAGGAAGGAGGCAATTAGAGGAAAAAATCAAGACAACAACGAAAAGAAAACGCACACACCGACACGAAAATCTTCCATGGCTGCGCACTGCCACTTGCCGTCTACGGCTCCAACACCGCTAATACGCGGATTAGCAAGGGGATCCAGGGGAAGAAGGAGCAACCAACATCTTCGACGCCAACGGAAAGAACAATGGGCAATTACTGGAAAGAGCAACCATTGGACAATCGGCGGCACGAGGACAACGGCTCCTGCCTCCAAAGTCCTCTTGGGGTCGCACCAACTGGCGGGAAAGTACAACCAACACATTCAACACAACCACCACAGCCAGACAGATTGCCGCCCTATCTCCCACCGGCACGGTATTGCAAATTCGATTGCAGATGCAGAATTGCATCCTGTAACACAAGATTTTGCCTCTGCCTCATCCAGCCGTCTGCCTGCAGGCCACCGCGGCGCAAACCCAAAAGAAGTCTCAACGGCCCAGGGAAACGGACCAGCTCTCTGCAGAAGGGCAGGAACGGCCGACAAGAGCGGGGTCGGAGAAAGAGTGGCCTTCTTGGCTAGCTCACTATTGCTGCAATCACCACAGCTTCTTCCCCTTATCGACAACCATACCCAGCTAAGAATGAGACTGGAACCCCTCCTTAATCAATCACCATGGCAGCTGCGACCAGCGCGCGGTAGTGGTGGTGGGCCGCGCCTTCTCCTTCGAGCAGCAGCTGCAGCACCAACATTTGCTCGCGGCAGGAGCTACTCGACTCCAAGCCAAGCAAGCTACTCAGCTTGCTCGACCAAGCCCTTCGTCACTTACTCTTTTGACACAAAGCGCCTGCCACGTATCACACCACGGTCCTCTTGTCTGCCTATTTCTTCTCCCGCTTTTAGCTCAAGATCTCTTTCTCCTTCTCTTTTTCCTCTCCCTTCTCCCTTGTCGTCCTCTTCCTTTCACTGTCTCTCGATCACCAATTCTCCCTCCGACACTCCCTCCTCCCCCACAGCCCCGCTGCAGAGCCGCCACTCGAGCAAGCTCTTCACTTTGGCCTCGACGCGGCGTTCTTTGTCTCCAAACAAGCCCGCTTCCGCCTCTGTTTCTGCCTCTGGGTCAACTTTTCTCGGTTTCTCGTCAGTTCGCTATTGCTCTTCGTTCTCCTCCACAGCCTTTGCCAACATGGCGTCCGACCGCGACATCCTCCCGGGCAGCTTCAAGCCTAGCCACTATGACCTCACAATCACCGACCTCGACTTCAAGGAATGGACTTTCAAGGGCACTGTCACCATTGACGGTGCATTGACCGAGCTCACTTCGGAGATTGTCCTCAACGCTCTTGAGATTGACATCACATCGGCCACTCTTGAGGCCCAGGCCACCAAGGGCACGCGCTCTGAGAAGGCCGCCGGAATTGCCTATGATGCGAAGTCCCAGCGGGCCACCCTCACATTCGTGGAGTCTGGCGCCGAGGCTTTCCCGCCCTCAGCCAAGGCCACGCTCTCCATTGCCTTCGCGGGCAAGTTGAACCACGACCTCGCTGGTTTCTACCGCTCCCAGTACACTCCTCCTGCCGGCGCACCCCCAGCGGCTGCTTCGACCCCCCGCGACAATGACTTCCACTACATGCTCAGCACGCAGTTTGAGTCGTGTGATGCCCGCCGTGCTTTCCCTTGCTTCGACGAGCCCAACCTCAAGTCCACATTTGACTTTGCCATTGAGATCCCCGAGGACCTTGTAGCCCTCAGCAACATGCCCATCAAGGAGGAGGACGCGTCTGCCGCTGCCTCGGCTCCGGCTGGTAAGAAGCTTGTCAAGTTCGAGCGCACCCCAATCATGAGCACCTACCTGCTCGCCTGGGCTGTCGGCGATTTCGAGTACATTGAGGCGTTCACCGACCGTCGCTACGACGGCAAGCAGATCCCCGTTCGCGTCTACACCACCCGTGGTCTCAAGGAGCAGGGCCGCTGGGCGCTGGACCACGCACCCAAGTACATTGACTTCTTCAGCGAGCGTTTCGGCATCGACTACCCCTTGCCCAAGTCTGATATCCTGGCCGCCCACGAGTTCACGCACGGTGCCATGGAGAATTGGGGTCTGGTGACGTACCGTACGACCGCCATCCTGTTCGACGAACAGCTTTCCGAGGGTCGTTTCCGCAACCGCATTGCATATGTTGTGGCACACGAACTGGCTCACCAGTGGTTTGGTAACCTCGTGACCATGGACTGGTGGGACGAGCTTTGGCTCAATGAGGGTTTTGCTACCTGGGCCGGCTGGCTGGCCACTGAGGCTCTGCACCCCGATTGGGACGTATGGGCGCAGTTTGTCAACGAGGGCATGGAGCGTGCTCTCAAGCTTGATTCGCTGCGCGCCTCGCACCCCATCCAGGTGCCTGTCCGCGACGCTCTTGACGTCAACCAGGTCTTTGATGCCATCAGCTACCTCAAGGGCTGCTCTGTCATTCGCATGCTGGCGAACCACCTGGGCACTGATGTGTTCCTGAAGGGCGTGTCTGCTTACCTTAAGAAGCACAAGTACGGCAACGCCAAGACGACTGCGCTTTGGGATGCCCTGAGCGAGGCGTCCGGCCAGGATGTCAACACTCTCATGAAGTCCTGGATTGAGAAGATTGGCTTCCCTGTTGTCGCCGTCACGGAGAAGGAGAATGGACAGCTAGCTATCAAGCAGTCCCGCTTCCTGTCCACAGGCGATGTCATACCCGAGGACGATGAGACCACATGGTGGATTCCTCTGGCTTTGACCGGCCGTGTCGGTTCGGCCGACGGCTCTGTTGAGTCTCTGGCCCTTACCAAGAAGGAGGACATTATTGCCAACGTCAACGAGGACTTTTACAAGCTGAACACCGACTCCACTGGCTTCTACCGCGTCAATTACCCTCCCGAGCGCCTGGCTAAGCTGGGCACCCAGCTGGACCGTCTAAGCGCGTCTGACAAAATCCTGATTGCTGGTTCGGCCGCCGAGCTTGCATTTGCTGGCTACACCACGACCCCTTCACTGCTTTCTTTCCTGGAGGGCTTCGGCAGCGAGACCCACGTTCGTGTGCTGTCCCAGGCTCTCGATGCCATCGGCGTGATCAGCAGCGTCTTCGGCGACGATGAGACGATCAACAAGGGCCTCAAGGCTTTCACGCTCAAGCTCATCGAGAAGCCGCTGGCCGAGTTTAGTCTTGAGTTCCCCGAGAACGAGGACTTTACAAAGGCCCAGCTTCGCAAGCGCCTGCTTACCGCTGCTGTCCGCAACGGCCACATTTCGTAAGTATCATCTACTGTCATTGACATGTAAAACAGGATTCTCTAACCACTGAATATAGGCTCAATAAGGAGGCTCTGGAGCGCTTCGATGCGTACATTGCTGACCCCGCGAAGAACCCCCTCCAGGGTGATCTTCGCACGCCCGTTTTCCTGGCCGCCATCATCAACGACACGCCCAAGACTGCCGGTCTCCTGCTGAACGAGTGGAAGACAACTGTTGCCCCCGACGGCAAGGAGGTCGCTTTGACTGCTCTGGGTGCCACGGACAACGAGGAGGTTGTCCAGAACTCTCTGCTCCCCTTCCTGTTCGGTGATGCTGCCAACACCGTCGTCGGTGCCGACACCCACATCCTGGCCGGCGGCCTGGCCCATCGCACCCGCGCTCGCCCTCTGCTGTGGAAGTTTATCCAGAAGGAGTGGGCCGGTGCTATTGAGCGCAAGCTGGCCGGCAACCCCATTCTGCTGGACCGTTTCATCAAGGTCTCGCTGTCGCAGTTCTCGGACACGGCTTCTCTCCAAGAGATCGAGGCTTTCTTTGCCGACAAGAACACCAAGGCCTTTGACCGCACGCTGGAGACAGTCAAGGACACGATCCGTGGCCGTGCTGCCTACCGCACGCGCGACTCGGAGGAGCTGAAGAAGTGGCTAGTGGCCCACGGCTATGCTACCTAGAGCAGTGATCCAGCGTGATCAAATAAAGCCGTCATCAGCAAAGCAGTCTTGTGACAAGCCAAGCCTGCCTGTCGATGACAATGAAATGACGATAATGAGGCTAAGAATAAGGATGGGGATGGGAAGCTGCTTTGATAACTGGGAAGATCACCTGCTACATGGTATGCATCTCTTTTGTCGAGACGGGAAGCATGGTCTACTTTTGTTTGCTTTGTTTCTTTTACAGTGGCCTTTTCTAAACTAGACGATAGTCCAGGGCTCATCATAAGATGATACCCCTCATATTTGCGATGTTTTTACAGCTCAATTGTCTTTCATTATACCACATTGTGTTCTCTAACAATCGTATCCAGAACTCGTAAAATTGAAGTTTGCTTGTTCACTTTGTAACGGTATATTGCCTAAAATATTTTTGTTTATTTAATTTGGGGGGTTTTTTTTTTTGCTTATTTGTAAACTGCTTTTTTCTAAGCCTAGTTTCTCAATGATATAACCCCCTCAGCCAGCTTGATCGGGGCCTGTGCTTCCCCTGAGGGGTTTTCTGGTTTCTCTCTTCGCCTTTTTCTCCCCCGTTTTCTCTTTCTTTCCATTCGGGCCAGTCCCGCAGCCTCTCTCGACCCGTAAGTCGAAGTGAGCTGAAAAAAATCCTCCTCTTTCCCCCGTCTTCTCCCCTGTTTCCCCTTAACGTGGGTCATCGTTGCTTGTGGTTTTTTATCTATCCTAAAATTCTATCTAAAGCCCGCCTTATGTTGAAGGAAGCGGTGTTGTGGTGTTGTGGTGCTGTTGTTTTGGTGGGGGTAAGGGGTAGGTGAACTGATGGATAGCGAACGCATAAAAAGTGAAATAAAAACAAAACTCCAGATGCATATAGCGTTCGTTGTAAAAGTGAAATCGGAAGCAAGTATCGTGTAAACGGGACACTTGTATTGATCCGTGAACGAGTCACTTCTTTGTCGTCTTCCGTTTTTCGATCAAAACTCGTCGTGTCATCGCGAGTCGTTGTGGCCGTGACGGGAGTCAATTTGCCGTTCGTTTGTGCGCGTAAATGAACATAAAGCAATGCCCTCTAATCGGTACCAATGTTTTTCAAAACTCCTGGACAGCCAGAATGAGAAGTGACAAAACGTCATACCAAAACCACCGTCGTCTTAGACGTAGCATGGAAGAAGAAGAGAATGCATAATAGCAAAGTGAAGAAAATGACGTGGGAGAAAAAAAAACGATAACGCCGTGAAGTTTCAAAAACTGGGCTTGAGTAAAAAAATGAGCTTTAACAACAACCAAAAAAAAAGCTCCAATCATCGTGCCAACAGTTGAAAACACAAGTCAGGTTCTTTTCGTGTGCTCATATCGTATAAAGGGCATCGACGTAAAATCGTGGCCACCAGGGCCAAAAAAAGAAGAAGATAAACGATGCTCCAAGAAGCGCGCCGGCTCCAAAAAGCGCGTCGAGTTGTGAGAGATTTTCTTGGTTCCCTCTCCAACACAGCGCGTTTGCAAACGCCTGCATAGCAGTACGGGCTCATCCATGATGTATGCCAAAAGTTGGGAAAATGCAAATGCCTCGCGGCATCACGCCGCAGATTGTCCCCAGGGCACGTCGCTTAATCGTTCGGATGGCTCGCCCGTGATCATCGTCGGTCCGTATGAAGTCCCATCGAGTACAATGTACCGAATTTCGCTTGTTCATGTCGGGTTTGAGCTCAAGTCCAGCAGTTGACTCGTAAAGATACGATTTAAGCTGCTGCGGCTCTGGTGACGGCGCCGAGGCTGGTGAAGGCACCGAAGCCGGTAGGACGACGGCAGGGACGAATCCGAGATGCTCCGCAACTGCTGCTTGAGTTGCTCCGCCGGGGACTGCGAGGTACCGGCATCCGGAGGCGTGACATCCTCCAGCGTTGGGCTCATCAAAGGCGACTCAGGGATCATCGGGGGGCTGATCGTGCCATATCCGCCAAAGTCACCACCGCTACCACCGAGGAGCATCGAGTCGGCGCCCAGGCCGCCAGGACCTCCAAAGGCGTACGAGGACTGGTGACCGCCTGAAACAATGTTGGCCGGGGCGCCGAGACCAGTTGCAGGCAGGCCGAGGGCAGCCGACATGGGCGATGGAGGCGAGAAGTTAATGTCCATCTCCTGCGCAAACGAGCCCAGCGGTGCGTGGAAGTTTTGTTGCCAGGCGGCACCAAACTGGGGACGAATGCCGGGGTGCTGGTAACCGTTCGCGGAACCAGAGGGAGTCGAAAAGTCAAAGGCACCCATCTGCGGACCGGGACTACCAATGAACGGGCTCGCATCCACGCCGCCGGGTGAGTGGGGCGACATACCCGGGCCCATAATCGATTCGTACGAAGCGTAGGAAGAGACAGACGAGCCCGGCCGCGTGTTGTAGTTCATATTGTGGGCCGACAAGAGCGGGGATGAGGCCGTCGACGAAGGCGCCGGTGGCGGGCCAACGTAGTTGGTATGCGGTGAGGGGCGGCTCAATCCCCGTAGACCTCCACCCAGACCCAGACCAAAGCTGCTGACACTACTCATGCTGCTAGCACTGCGCTTGTGGAGCTTTGCGGCAGCCGCTGCCAGCGAGGCCGCGCCAGAGCTGCTCTTCCGGACACGGTTGGGGCCGCGAATGACGCTGTTCCGCCTGCTGCTGTTGCTGCTGCTAGGGTCCAAAATGCTGGACTCGGCACTGTTCTCAGCGCCAGTAGTGGCTGCACTGCCCGAAGGAGGTGACATTGCACCGCCAGCCGCCTGCGGTTTGCCAGCAGACACTGTCGCATAGCCGTGGGACAAGTTTGGGTGCTGGATCTGAGGGAACTTGTGGTTGGAAGCACCCGACTTGGGCATGGAAAAGTACGGGCCGAACGGCGCCTTCTGGCTCGCCGAAGCAGAGCGATGGCGGTTGCGGTGCCCAGGCTGGTACGTTCTTGATGCAGGCTGCTGGGGGTGAACAAAGCCGTCCGAGGTCTTGCGGATCTTGTTCGCCCTTTCGTCGAGAGGAGCAAGAGGCGACACCGATGCTGAAGCAGGGGCAGACACGGCAGTGGGAGCGGATGCCGCTGTGGACGCAAGTGCGGGTGCAGGGACGGGAGCCGGAGCCGCAGTAAACGGAGCTACAGATGCAGGTGTTGCGGGAGCAACTGCAGTAGCAGCTGCAGCTGCAGGTGCAACAGGTGCAGGTGCAGGTGCAGGTGCTGCAGAAGCAGGAGTGGGAGTCGAAACTGCGACGACAGGAGGAGGAATAGCTGTGGGGATGGCGGTGGCGGGAACGGGAGTCGGAACCTGAGCCGGAGCAGCGGTGGGAGCAGTTGCTGTAGTTGTAGCGGTAGCGGAAGAGGTGGGAGGGATGGAAGGCGGTGCCGGAGATGCGACTACGACGGGTGAGGTGTGCGGGACGTAGGGCGGCTTGATGACGCTATAAGACCGCCGGGGCTCTACGGTCGAGGGTTGGATGCCAGACTGGCCTGCAGTTTGGCCGGGGAGCTGTTGGATGTGAGGGTTCGGCACCGAGAGGGGCGTGGACGGCACTGTGAACACAAAGGGCGACGGGTTGGTGTTGATGGGGACAGCCACAGAAGCAGCTGGTGGCAAGGAGTCAAGGAAGTTGCTCTTGCGATCGTGCACAGGATTCGCCAGGTCGCCAGTGTACTGCGCTCTGGCGTCGGTGGATAGCTTGCCAAGGTAGTGCCAGAGCTGATTGGCCTTGTCGAGGTCGACCTTCGCTTGTTCGGGAGCGGGCACAAACGACGTTCCTTCGCAGTCGCAGAACTGCTTCCATGTGTGGCCTTCGACAAAGACATCACCAGTGGTAGGGCACGACGAGGCATTTTGGTCCTTGTTTGCCGCCGAATCCAGCTGGTCGGGCTTGAGCAGCCGCCGGTAGTCAGCTGCATCAGGCACCAGCAGCCATTTCCAGCTCACCTCGACTTCCTCACCGCTGGGAACAATGCGAACAAGCACAGACTCCTCGTCCGGTCTGTTTTCGACAACGACACCGGCGAAAATATCACTGCGGTAGAGCTGCATCTGGCAGATGGAGCCCGGCTCAAGAGCAGAAGCCGCGTTGCGGATGCGCTCGATCTTCTCGAGGGCGACCGAATCCAGCTTCCGGTCGCGCTTGGAGCGCTGGAACCGGCAGGTAAACTCGAATGAGTGGTGAGAATGCGAGTGCTCGCTGTCGCTCTCTCCAGACGTCGAAGAGGCATCAACCTCGTTGATGAAAACACCGGCAGCCGCAGCACACGTCGGGTGGTACGACCGCGTGCACTTGGGGTGTGAACACTTCAGACAGACGCCCTTGCGAAGACGGCAGTACAAGCAGCGCAGTTCCATACGGGACATCTGGATGTCGGTAACCCCTTTGACCACGTCTTTGCCGTCAACGGTCTCGATACGAATCTCGGGCAGATAGGATGCGCAAAGGCGGTGAGCGTCGCGACCGTCGTCGGTGGGCAGAAGCTCAGAGTAGGGGAAAGCGTTGGGGCACAGGCAGCAAGGGGAGCTGTCACCAGACCAAAGGCGCGTCCGCATCTTCTTCAACCGACGACTGGTCTCATCATCATCCGCGTCGTCAATGTCGACCTCACCCAGCGCTCTGCGGCGCTTGGTTGAGGGCCGCACGGTCCGCTTGCGCTTCTTGGAGCCGGGGAACTGGACACGGCGGCCGCCCCGTCCGCCAGAGGTTGGTGTCGGCAAACCAGCAACAGAGTCGGCATCGTCACCGTCACCCTCCTCTTCCGACTCGTCTTCTTCGTCGTCCTCCTCATCGGAGAGATCCTCTTCGTCGTCGGTTGAGATGCCGCGCAGCTTGCGCTCGATTTCGTAGACATCCACCCACACGCTGTCCTGTGCTTGGGCACACTCACATTTCTTGGCAATCTTGCCCATGGGGAGCCAGGATTCCAGGGCGAAGTTGACGGCCTCGGCGCAGTTGTATCCAAGGTTGTATCCGGAATGGTAGCCGTAGGGGTAAGTGACGACAAACTCGCCAGGGTAGGACACACACTTGTTGACCCGAATGTTGTAGTGCTGCTGGAGGTGGGAGGGTGAGATCAAAAAGGCCTTGTGGCGCAGGAATTGGTCGCAGGCCTTGGCATCGGCGGGCCAGATGTTTTTCATAGCGGCCTCAAAGCGACGGGCGTCGCCCTGGGAGATGCTGTACCACTGCTTGGGGGCGCCAAAGTGCAGGTAGTTGATGCTGTACAGATCGACATCCTCCAGATGCCAGGCAAAGGTCGCCTTCCACATGCCCAGGTACAGGTACGCCGTGTTGACGCCGGGCACCTTAGTGCCCAGAACGTCCAGCAGGTTGGGCAGCTTGTTGAGGTTCCAGAGATCGGTCTTCTCGCTGAAGAGTGTGCCGGGGAGATCGGCGCCATACAGAGGCTGGGCGTAGGTCAAAGTCTTCCAGTAGGTCCGTTCCAATTCCTCGCAGCGTTCGGGGGTGTAGTCGGACACATCCATGCGGTAGTCCCAGTCCTTAAAGGCGGCTTCATCGATTTTCGCAGAGCCTTCGCGCTTGCTATACTTGCGGCGGGCAGACGTCGACTGGGTCTTGTTGGTCGTAGATTGGCGCACAAAGCCCATCCGGCGTGAGGCCACGGGGATATCGGCCATATCTTCGTCTTCCTCCTGCTTGATCGGGTACTCCACTTCGACGGAAGACATCACGGCGCTGTCAGCGTCCTCGCGGTCGTCGTGGTGCTGGTGGTGCTTGGTATCCTGGGGCGAGTCTACGCAGGTCTTATCGTCGTCTAACATCATCGTCTCGTCGTCGCCACGCTGTGACTCGGGCGTCATAGGCCGCGGCTCAGACACCGTGGAAGCGTTGTCGTCGTCGGCCGCATGGCGCTGCGGACGGCCACCGGCACCTCTGCGTCCACCACGGCCCTTCTTGGCACCTCCCTTCTTTGCTGCTCCACCGGAGGTGGCAGCAGTAGTAGTGCCAGCAGCTGCACGAGCACGAGGCGCAGGCTTCGGCTTGTCGGCATTGGCACGGCGTTCTCCACGACGGGCAGGCGGCTGGTGCTCGCTCTGGTCGCACAGCTGGCGCCACTGGGGAAGGTTGTAGGTCCTTTGGTGGAGGATGTTGACTTGACGGTAGGTACCGTTGGACCCCATGATGTCCTGCTTGATGGGCTCGCGGACCTTGATGGGCTTGACGAGGTCGTCGAGGGGTTCAAGGGAGTCCTTCCATTCTTGGGGCGGGATGATCTTGACGATGCCTGACTTCATGCCATATTTATCGATTTTGCCCATCTATACAAAGGGGGGTGAGGAGAGCACAAAGCAAAGACGCAACACGGTTAGACTCTATATCCAAGATGGGGGTTTCAAAGCAATCATGACAGACAAACGACATTGCGAGACGAGAGGAGAAGTAGGAGGCAGGAGGGAGTGGAAGTCTATCAAGGCCAAGACCATTGATAGATAAGAAGGACTTGTGAAGGTGGGCATGTGAAAGAAAGGGCAGGATGTGTATGATAAGGGGAAGATAAGCCAGAACGCAGTGGGAGGGGGTATGGAGCGCACAAATTTCTTGAAATCACGGAACTGGTGCATGGTCGGCCGGAACACAGGAACGGTTCCAGAGTAGTGGTCGGGTTCGACTTCGCCGATATCGTCCTCGTCATTGGCATCGGCAGCCGGGACAGGCTTGTCTTCGGTGGAGGGAGGGGGTGTCGTCGAGGATTCTTCCCGGGCCGAGGCAGCGGCAGTCGGAGCTGCATCGGAGGCAGCAGCGGATGCGGCATAAACGGTATCGGCCGCAGTAACTGTCGGGGTGGTGACGGAGGTGAGGGTAGCGTCGACATCGACATCGGCGTCTTCGGGCTGCATGCTTTGGAAGGTCTCGGCCAGAGCTTCGTCGTCCAGGTCGCTGAGCTCCGAGTCCGAGCTGCCGTCGAGCTTCGACGCATTGTTGCTATCGGGTGGCGAGTGCAGACCGGTCGTTGTCGTCGCACGGTCGGAAGAAGGGTGAGGAGGGGGCTGAAGACGGGAGGAGGAGGAGGAGGAGGAAGTGTTGGCGTCGGGAGCCGATGCAGAAGCAAGCTGTTCGGGGTCGATGTTCTCGGCGTTCACGGCTGAAGGGGTGGTTGTCGGCATCGTAGTCGTCGCATTTGAAGCCACAGCGGCAGCCGTGGTCGAGGAAGCAAGGACGTTGGCATCAAGCGGCTGGAGGGAGGCGGAAGGAGAGCCCGCGACGGCGATGGTGTCGGCTTCCCCCCCAAGCGCATGAGCGCTGATCGCTTTGCTGGACATGGCCAACCGCAAAGGCTACACGCGATCGTGACGGGGGGGGGTTGTAGCCTGAAGGTGAGGGGGGGAACTAGGCGGAGGTGACAACAGGGCGAAGGTGGTGGTGGAGAACACGCAGCGTCAATAAATGAAGCTGCGTGTTGAGGTTGTTGTTGTGCAGGCCGAGAAGCGATTATCGTGAGGGCTGCTGGCTGCTGCAGGCACCTCCGGGGCGTAGCTGGGAGTGGAGGCTAAAAGATGTCGTCGGAAAAGAGAGAGGGAGATGGACGGAAAGAGAGAGAGAGAGAGAGAGAGAGAGTCGAAAGGGTTGCTGGCGATGGCGTGCTGGCGATGCGAGAGAAGCAGTGGATTGTCGGAATGGAGAGATCTCTTTGTCGCAACAAACAAGGAGACAAGGAGAGAAAGAGAGAGAGCGAAAACAGCAGTCGTCGGCCAGGGGAAAATGCAAGTGCGTACGGAGCAGGCCCTTGGCTGGCTCGGAGGGAAAGTGCGAAGGGTGGAAAGGTGCTTGCGAGGGGCGATTCGATTTGATAGGGGGAAGGAATGAAGGGGGGACGATGCTGCACAAGGTGTTGGTTGGAAGTGGTGGAAAGAGGGCAGGAGCGGCCGACGAAATGGAGCCTGCAATAGCGAAATGAGATTTCCGGTTGGGCAGCGTTTCGCTGGCAAAGCAGCAGCAAAACGGGCTGATGAGGAAGGAACGGCCGGCGGGCGTGACGGGCGAGTGAGAATGCGAGATAAGTCCCACAGTAAGACAAGTGGCGCTGCGGACTGTGCAAGTTTTGTACCATTCTGTATGGGTGTGGGTGGGCTGACAGCGCGTTTTGGCCGCCTGTTGCAAATGCCGTTGTGCACGGTGTAATTATATGCACCACTCGGCACTGTACACTGTACCTTCCCTCCGTACTGCAGCCTGCCTGGTCAAGTCAGCTTCTGACTCTTCCGGAGAGCCAATATTCAGATATAATCGGATATAACTACGGCGTACACATATTGCGACGTATTGCGACGACGAAAAGGCGCAGCTGGACATGCCAATGCAAAGAGCCTCTGTGCAAGAACTATTGACCCAAAAGTACACTCAAGAAAACATTACGACTAACCCAGTGGCAAGACACACCGTGCACGGCTGGAAACAAAAGACAGAAAACAGAGAAGAGACGCGACAGGCTGCGTCAAGGGATGATGAATGGGCCTTTTTGGCGGTTTCAGATGGCCTATCTCACTCGCTCTGCTTCCATCGCCTGTTTCCTGTCCTCGAATGATCTGCCAGCCCAGCCAGCCGGTACATGACGGCTCTCCTGTGTTGCTCTCGAAGGCGATTTCTTTGTTCTCCGTCGCCCGTTAACCGGGCATTTCGGATCACTACATATAAAGGACAGCTTCAACTTTGAGCTTCCATCTGTTGTTGCCTTACTCCTTACTGAGACGATGTACTTTGTACCTTTTGCGTCTCTTATCTCGTCTTCTTAGCACTCTTTTCTTAGCTCTGTCTCTCATCTTTCGCGCTCCCGTTGAGATACTCCGTAGCTCTGTTTCGCAAGGAGCAGTTTTAGACTGGGGCCTTGGCGGCCCAGGCGCACCGTATGGCCGTGTGGGCTACGCTGGCACTGTGTGCACAAGGCAGAACAATTTGCAGATAAAGCAGGAAAGAGCGCTGGGGCGAACCAAGCGAGCTCGACTCGACAGGCTTGGGGCAAAGTGCGGCTTTAGCGGCCGCGACAAGATATTCCGTCATCGCTGGCTAATTTCCCTCTGGCGCCTTCTCTCTGGCGTCCCCCAACGGAAAATACACAGCTGAGAAAACGGAAGGAGGTAGCTAGCGTTGCGAGACAAAAGGACAGAAAGGACAAACCTGAAGACAATACGGAGTACGATGCAAGGAGTAGAACATAAGAACGTGGAGAAGTCGACTGTGTAAAGGGACTCAGAGATCAAAGACCCAATTGGGACAAGGATGGCCATCAACGAGGATATATCTGGCGTTTCTTATTTTTCAGTGTTTATTTTTGCCCACACATGTCGCATCTCTCACGGCTGCGGCGACAAACGGAAGACGACAACAGAACAAATAAATAGTACGAGTACAGTTCCATGTTGAACCGACATACGAAGCAATAAACATGAGTGCACGAACCCGAGAAGCCGCGCCCAAAGGAGTGGGCTGCGGCATAGAGTGGCCCGCGATAGACGAAGAATTTTTTATTGAGGCGAGAGAGGATACTGGCTTGCAGTAGTGAATCGCGCTGCCCGGGTTGCACACATACAAAATACGCAAAATACGTAAATAGTAGAAGGACCAGCTCCCATGCCAGATCAGGTGGGAAGGTGCGCTTCGAAACGGATCCCAAAAAGAGGGTTGAGGAGAGCCAAGTGGACATGGAAAACGAGGCAGATGCATCGAGCGACGACGATGGTTGCACCTGCCTTCAAACTTATGTTGTGTTTTTTGTGTTTTTATTGTATTTTATTTTCTCCTTTATGGGCGACTTCCTGCCTTCCTCGCCTTGGCGCCGGCGCTTTCCTGTCCCTTCTGCGGCGTTCCGCAGGGTACTTCAGCGTCAGCCAGTCACATCACGTACGGTGGCCATATGGGCAGAAAAAGGCAGGAACGAGCCAGACGAGCCTGGTCGAGCCAGGTAAAAAGGTACAAAAAGGACAAAACTGGCAAGGAGCTCCAAGCTACTCCGTATGTCAGCAGCTAATCCGGCCACTTTCCCAGCCAGAAATACGGAGCATCACAAAGTATGAAGTATCTGGCAAGTGCGACCGACCGACTCGGCTCGTAGCGCAGATTTGTATTCAAGCCGTAATCGACTTGCCGCCAAAGCGTCCGTTTCAGCAAATCTTTGGTCTTTCTTCGGTGTCTTTTTGCACCAATCACGATGGCCAATCCATGGCAGACGTACACAAGTTTGTCGAGATTGTCGCATGGATTTTCATATTCGTTTCCCTTGTTTCCCGACGTTGGCTGGGCGCCTTTTCCCGGCAAGAGGGGTTTTTATGTTGGTCTCGTTTTTATTTGTTTGCTCGTAATTTTCCTCGTCTATATTATTTACGCCATTTCTCCTTTACCACAAAGTACGTGTTTACTCAGCAAATATTAGGAGTTTGCGTCGCATATTTTCTTGGTCTGTTGGCTGCACAAATTTTGTCAATATGCGTATACGAGTATGTCGTATGCCGTCCGCCAAATACTCCCATCGCACCTACCGTTTTCGTATTCACACTGTACGCGTGGTACCACTCGAACAGGCGGCCAAAAAATGACTCGTCAAAGTAGAGACGGTGCGGCTTTGCACGTATCCACACCGTTCGACCCTGCCAGCCCACATTTGTGCGAAGTCGCAGGCCCACTTTTTCAAGGAAATAAAAATAAAAGAGGCACGGGGCTCCTTGGACGAAGGCCCGCCTACAACGTAATGGTGGGGCACGAACTAAGGATCGTGAGATGAGGCCTGAGCCAGACCGAGCATTTCTGAATGGGATTTGCGAGTGGGAAAGGGAAGGCGCGGGCTTGTCGCCGAGATTTGAGGGGGCGCTCTCGTGAGGCAGGAGCGACCAGAGGCAAAATACAAGAGCAGGAGGAGATAGCCTGAGCTGAGCAAAGTACTTTGTAAATACGACGTACTTCGTAGTCAACAAGGGAAGGAAAGAGCCGCGTTTTGCGCCCCGTTACCCGCATACGGCAGTAGCCATGGAAGTCTATCACAGCTTCATATGTCTTCTTCACTTTATTTACCTCTGGTCCCCTTCACTCTCTTTGTCTCTTACCCCTCCATGAAGCTGCGATGCGTCGACGCGACTTGCATCTTCGAGACGTGTGTGCCCTATGCAACAAGGAGGGGTTGTTTTTTGTGTCCTGTCTGTCTGTCCCTCTGTGCGGTTTCATGCGGCTGCAAAACTTGACCACGCAATTCTCGTCTTCTCCATCTTTTTTGCCCTTGTCGTGTCCTTTCCTGTGCCGAGATGGGCGGCTCTTGGTACTGAGTAGATTTTCTGTTGCTGTGATTTTGTGCAGAGTTTTTTCACATCTGGACCTGGTCTGGCCTGCCTTTCCTACTGCACGTCGTGCATGAAGCTCCATCACGCAGACCATGCCAGGGTCGTGAGTGGCTGGTAACACTCAAACCGTACATGTACACACAAAAAGGACGATAAAAAGAGGCAAGACGGAAATACCACCGCATACAAAAGTGGAGGGGCCGAGAACGAGAGAGGTTGCTGCCGCCCGAGTTCTGGAACGGGCACCATCCCTTTTTGCAACCCAGACGAAGCCAGTCTCGCCAGAGTGGAAAAAGAAGTGGGCAAAACGAGTGGGCAGGGCTCGCGGTCGTATGCAACCAACGAGCTGCCAGCCGGAGCTTTGCTAGACTTGTTTTCACTCTGCTGTATTTATCTGTTCACCTTTCTTGGATTTATATTGTATTTTTCACCCCTACTTCCAGTTTCGTGAAGCACAAAAAATTTCGGGAGAAGAGAACGAAATCACTGCTTCTCCAGTGTTCTCTTTTTCCCTTCCCTCTCTTCCCCATTTTTGTCCTAAACAGTATTCTCCGGGATTCTCTTCCTCCTGTGTGACGTCTTTCGTTTCGCTCAATGCCTTAGGCATCGAGACGCAGCTTAAAGTTTAAGTGCCTGCGTGCCATTGGCCAAAATACCCTGGGCACACAGTCCGCACTTTTTTCTCTCGTTTCTTTTTTGCATCTCGCATAGCCCATCTTTTGGCATGCAGGCTAATGACGACTGGGCGCCAATCAGCGCCGCATCTCGCCCACCCTCACTTTTTCCAAGCTTCTAGCTTGTCCTTCACCGCTCAATTGAACGCGTGTGAGCGACAAGCCAAACTGGAAAAAATAGAGTAATGGAGAGACAAGAAAAGTGGT
Organism: Sporothrix pseudoabietina; assembly: GCA_019925295.1. NCBI lineage: Eukaryota > Fungi > Ascomycota > Sordariomycetes > Ophiostomatales > Ophiostomataceae > Sporothrix > Sporothrix pseudoabietina. The sequence continues at coordinate 297,572 of JADHKS010000021.1, read as the reverse complement.
TCCGCATGCCAGTTGATTGATGAAGAACAGGAGAGAATATTACAGAAAAGGGAGAGAACGAAGAAAACATGATCGTGTCACATGTTCTGAGCCTCAGACGACATCCCATCCTGGCTCCTGGACCGCAGAAATTCAGGCCAGAAGGTCTCTTCAAGAAGCTCAGACCATCTCTGAGAGAAACCAGAGAAAGCATCCCACGCAGCAAGGCGCCACCATGAATCTCTCCTGAGACCTGGGTTCATGTACGGCGACGGAGCACGCCAGGGAGGTGAAAACTTTGAGCTGGGGACGACTCCTCACAACGCGAACGAGGCTCGGAAAACGCGTGAGAAGCACAGACGGGGCCGACAGGGCAAGGTGACTGCATGGCCGTCAGCCCAGTCTTGAACACGCATGTCGTGTTCGAGCTGTGAAGACACAAGCCACAAGAATAGCAGCGTGAGACACGGCCGTCTGTGCTACGATAGATGAAGGACGAAATTTAGTCTACTCCAATTGTATCGAGGCCGGGGTGGGACGTCAGGGCAAGCGATGTAGCTCTGCAAGACATGAAACTGCCTCACCCCGGCTCATAAAATGCTGCGTATCCGAAAGGCGATATGCGACGTAGTGTAAACAGCTTTCGTGCACAAGAGCTCCCTCGAGTAGCTTTGATATTCCCCTTTGAAGCTGTCTCGGGCAATAAAGTCTTGTTTGAAGACTCCCGTCCTCGGTCTCGGCAACCTACTTGCCATGTCAAGTCAATTGCAAACGGAACAAGACATGAACCCTAGTTCTCGTAGCTATCTTTCGTCCTCGTACAGAGTGAGGAGTAGGGCTTGCCCAATCACCCTGTTTGTGCCCAGAGGGCCGTATGCCGTGCAAAACATTAATGCGCATCTTATGCATACACAAGGCTGCCGCAGACACACATGGCACGGCCTCGACACAGATCGGCAGATAATGCACAGGCCAAACTCTATGAGAGTGCGTGTACGTCGCAGGATAATATGAGTTAAATCAGGCAGGTAAGTTTTCCTGTCATCCATTACAGTAAGGCTCTCGTTAGACGACATTGCCAGTTTCAACATGCTTTTTTGTTGACATTTGTGTTTGTGCTCTGCGCGGACGTCATGACGAGGGGTATTGCATATTTTGTTTCTTTCATATGGTAGCCGTTACACTCGTGTACACGGTTTTTCAATTGTTGGTATTTTGGTTGTTATTTCAGAAGATATATTTACATATAAGACATAAAGTAACATAAGATAAATAGATGTCCTTTTTTAACGCAGATGGGATAAAATCTGGGCCTTTTTCTGCTCACATATTTCTTTTTCGCTTGAAAAAAACCATCTACCATGGTGATGAGGTCAGTAAATATCAAGACACAAAAGGGACAGAACGATACACTAAAAACGGTCGGGCGATGCTATGCTGGAGACGGTGCTGTAGGTCCCATAGTGATACCAAAACGATCGAGATGGCCACAGCAATAGAACATGCAACCGTAGCAATAATTTACGCCCCGAAACGAGTTCAATCTGATTACTCTAGCGTGTACAGAGATAAACATTATCATTTGGTACTTGAGCGTTCGGTACAGTTCAGATGGCTGCGAAATCTCCCCTAGATCCGTACTGTGATGCCAATCAAGCATTGCCCATACGCGGTATTCAGAGAACAATACATACCAAAGGAACAAAGCAACGAATACAGCAAGGCTATTATACAGAATGCTATGTGTTCTTTTGCAGTTGAGGAAAACTCGACTGGTAGACTTGGGCTCCATGTTTTGAAACGAGGTGTCTAGTACGTAACTTGTGCGCACATCTGAACAACACTTCAAGAGGTCACATGTCACAAATGAGGAGAAGGTATTAGATAAATAGCAAAATAGTGCTCTTGGTTCGTACAAACTGTTGGTGCTCGGGAGAATGCCTGGAAGCTGTACTGTACCGTACCGAGTCTTAAAAATTATGTGCCGTTTGACACAGCTTACAAAATCACATTGGTAAAAGCCTTAAGTATTTTTAGAAAAGGGCAAGTCTGCAAAATGAGTGGCAAGAAAAACTTTCACAAGGAGTGATAAATGGTGCAGTGGCCGACACTGGTAGGATAAACTCTTAAACCTGCATAATCGGATATGGCCACAACCCCATGGTGATGCCCACGCTTCTAGCCACTCCGACGACCATGAATATATATTTTAGAAACCTGTGGTATATGTTGATTTTATTTATTTATTTTGGTAGCAGGATAAGGACTCCAAGGATGGCAAGTATTGCCTTTGTTCGACGTCTGAAAAGCCAAAAACCACTGATTGGTAGCTTCTTATGATGGCAACAGAGAGAGTACATAAAATCTGAGAAGAGTCAAGTCAAATACAGTCTAGTTGTCTAGATATATTCAAATATACTTGGTTATGATTATCACCCCTTTCGAACGGGAGGTCAAACAAGACCAGGGAACGCAAGATAACGAGAGACAAGAAGGCGCCGCCGTGTACGAGGTAATGAAACATCTCAGATGATATATGTGACGCTCGTAAGATGGATATAAAAGCCAGACAGGCTTTCATATCTACGGCTAGCTATCTACTTTTCGCCTGTTTGTTCACGATCATCACCACTAGGAATCAAGAGAAAGCCATAAGTAGGAGCATCATCTCCCCCCTCCCCCGCAATGCCATGATATAAATTCCATTCCTGTCATACCAGCCTGGTTTCTTTTTTACTTCTTTGTTTCGGACAAAATATAGAGACAACATAGCTAACGGCATCGTGAGGACATGCCTTTTTGTCAGTGCGAAGGCTCGATTTAACAGCATGGGGATGACAGTTGCTCAGTACCTTGTGAATGCGGAAGCCCCAAGAGCTATTCTTTTGTATGATGAGATCTTTGGATTGGACAATTATAGAAATACGTAAAACGCAAGAAATCCCGAGTGCCGCGAGGGAAGCATTGCCCTCAGAGGCGACGCCTACACATGATACCGAGAGATGACAGTAAACATACTTTTGGCTCACTAGAATACGTGTATTATAAGCCGATTGCACAGCTCACTCGACTATTAGATATCGTTTGGGCATATCTGTAAAATGGGCTGAATGTTGAATGCTGTGCTTGGAAAACAATCGCATTGTGTTTCTCGCCAACAGACAATCAAAGGAATGGCAAAATGAAAAGAAGGAGGACCAAAAAAAAAATCAGAAGAACAGGAAATTAACACGACAACATACTAAAGATATCGAGGGGACAGTGAGCGAAAAGAAACAAAATCGAACAACTAAAAAATCACAAAAAAGTGTAAAAAAAATTGACTGGAAAAGACCAAGCAAATTTGTTAATTTGATTGAAATGGTCCCGGAGGGGCTCGAACCCTCGACTTTCGCATGGTATTCTCAGAAGAGAGGATATTAGTACGATGCGCTAACCAACTGCACCACGGAACCAGTCAGGATGATTTGTTGAATGTTTCTTGTGGTATTCTAGTTTATTAGGGCTTGGTCGATGTGCATATTTTGCTGGGCCCATGTCCCAACATCCTTAGGAGTTTAGTGGTGGCTTTTCATGGCTTACAAAACGACACCCTTTTCTTCCTCCTATTTAGGTGGCTCGCTAAAAGCGCCATTTTCCACTGCGGGCGTTCGAATATTGTTTACTTATCTGTGCAAGCGTTGTATTGGCACACGATTCTCATGACTGCTTTGGGGCAGTGGAAACACACGGTAATTCAATGGCCAATTTTACGTGCTTTTCAGCACCCACTGCGCCTTCCGAAGCCCCTCTGATTTTGCCTCATCATGTTTTTTTCTTCTCTCGCCTACCGACGACACACCGTCAGAGAGGCCTGTGCTGGTAGAGCAAACGGTTTGTGGGTAAAATAGAGGGAGGAGCAGTTGAACTCTCTAAATGAGTGAAAAAGGAAACAAAAGAGGGCCAAAAGAAGTGGGCAAAGAGCCGAGACACGGCGCTTACGGCGAGGACTGGAGACATAATGGGCCCAAGAACAGCGGCTTTGGGTTTTAATAAAAGGATAGCCCTCGTAGACTATGCCAATAGAAGGAAGATTGAGGAATACAGAAGGAAAGATGGAATATAAGCGAAGAATAGTGAGGCTTTCTCTCATTTCTACTCGGATATTCTACTCCGTTTTGATTGTCCACGCTATTCAGCTCCGTTAAACAGTATTGTTATCTCCTCTTTGTTTGCTTTTTCCTACGCTCGCCCCAATGGTCCTCTGGGTCTGCTAGCAGAGCTTATTCTCACCACTGGGATGCAACTATTGTTGCTATACGATGTTGGTTTATTACTGTGTGTTTTGATCACTTTGGGCAGCGGGCACAATGCACTACGATGCGTTTGATGTGGCTCGATCAGGTTGTGGTGTGGAATGCTTGTTGAGAATTGAGAAGAGGCGTATCTCACACACATGTACGTCGTAATACGCCTCAAAAACCGAAGACGGGCACAAACTCCAGACGCCCGCCTCTTAAGGGCCTGTCAGAGCACATGGCTTTTCGGGCATTTGGGCGTGGTCTAAGCTGCCCGTTCGGCGCCGCATTTTTTCCATCCCATTCCAGCTCCAGCCGTAAGTGATGGATGTATCTCGGGAAGCACCTTTTCAGCAAGCTCCCTATCCATTGCAGAATACCTCCTGGGAAGTGCATAACCATTAACCATTGAGACATCTTGTCACCATTCGAGGATGACTATTGATGCGGCCTGTCTCCCTAAAATGGCCATATTCTGTTCTTTGTGTTGGCGCTATGCCAGTGCCGAGAGCCAACTTTACCCAAGCTGGGATGTGACAAAGCAAAAGTTTTTGCATATACTTGGTGGAATACGACGTAGTCACTCAATATTCTTGGAGCAGTTTACTCAAAATAATGTGCTGTGTAGTCTTTGTGGCTGAAAAGTAGACCAGGGTGCAACGGCAAGGATGGCAGCTGTGAACGCGATGGCTCCTGCCATACTAGTCGAGGCAGGCACAGTCGAAAAATATGGCCGGGCCTAGACCACGGCAGGATGCTAAGTGCCGCCAGAACGGAAGGCACGGACAGACGACACCATGCACTTTCCTTGCCACGCAGACAAATGTATGCGCAGTGCAAGAAAGAGCGATGATGTCTCTGGGCGTCCCTTCTTCTTCTCGATGATTGTTGCGGTCGTTCTTGCTTGTTTTGTGGAAGCTTTTCGCAATAGCCTATGACGGTGTCAGTTGAGCATCGTCGTTCCTTCCTCTCTACCTCCCACAGTTTCCCCCTTTTTATCCCCAACGTGTGAAATCCCATTCTAAACGTCTCCTCTTCTCACTTTTCCATCTTCCTCAACTGCCTCAAATTTACGATCACGCTCTCAAGGTAAGACATTGTGTGTTCGCTTTTCTTTTTTCAACGCCCCGCCCCTTTCATCCATTCTTCTTCTTTCTTTTTACTGACTGGGGCTAGCTCGCCTTCTAGGGGCATGTCCAGCAGTAGCGCTGGCGCTGTGGGCAGTTGTAGGCCATTCCAGCCAATATGATATGGCTTTTTTGGGCAAGGCCTACCGCAATTTCCACCGCATCATTGGGAACTAGTCCAAATAGACTTTTACACCTCCCTGACAGACTCGACGGCCCCGCACTTATGTTAATACCCCCAGACGGTCTCGACCCTGTACCGATTTTTTTGCGGGCGTGAAAGGCGACCTCGCTGGCTCGACTGTGTATGTGCCTGGGCGTCTGTGTTTCTTGGGGCCCGGCCCACCCAGCGAATAGGCTCGCACGACTGCATAAGTGCCCAAATAGGCAATCCTCCAATACTTGGCCATATATGTAAGTTGCTTTGCCGTAACAGCACCTCTCGCACTGCTCGATGCAAGCTGAAGGCCAGGGAACATCGTCTCTGGCATACCCCTTTCACGTCCTCCTACCGCATGGACGGTATCTCCCACCCGTACGCGTACGCAAGTATGGGTATTATGCCTCGACTTACTCCGTACTGTGTAGACGCATAATCCAAATTTGTCCAGTCCAGCTGTGACCGGGAGAAGCGAGACGCCCCATCTTTACGGCAGCATACGAATATTACCCACGCGAGTCACGCTGTTCAATACTCAACGGGGAAATCGACAAAGTTCTGCGGATGCCGGCTCTCTCTCTTTTGTGTGCCCCATACGGAGTACACGAGAGACTGAGAAGGGGGAAAACAGCATCAGGCCCTGGTAGAGGGATGGGATGCAAAGGGAAAAAAGCAATAGTTTGTCAAGCGGCAATAGATTGGAAGAGCTAGAGAGGCGAAGCATGTCCGGGGCCATGGCCGGCAACGCCAGTCTGTGATACTTTCTTGCACTTGTAGTCCCATATATACAACGGCCGCTGGACAAGTGCCCGCCCTATGGCCTGCTCCGCTTGGACTCCCGCTTTTTTTCTTCTTCTTTTCGTTTCAAGCACAAAGAGAAGTATCAGAGGTTTTCCCTTCCTTCATCTTCTTTTCACAGTGGCTCCTTGTCAACTCTACCCGCAGCTTCACACTGAGTCAAAGGGGACCTGCGTCCGCTTCTGCTCATCCATTCGTTTATCCCTTTCTCTTCTTCCGTGAACTTTTTTACCTTCCCATCCTATCTGCTGCCTCTCGGTCTTCGAATCGACATGCGCGGATTCACCTCTCTCCTGGCTGTGGCCAGCGTGGCCCAGCTTGCCTCGGCGACTGTGAATGCGTGCCGCCCGAACTACTGCAAGAAGGGTAAGTGGCCGTGACTGCTGCTGACGCTTCTCATGATGCAGAATGCAAAGTAAATAAGTAACTAACTATCTCTCCAACAGCCATCGAGCTTCAGCCTGCCGGTATTGAGGAGTGTAACTCGTTCCTCCTGACGACGGTCATCCTGCCCACCGAGTAAGTCAAGCATACAGAGACGCAATGTTTTGAAAAAAAAAAAGAAAAAACACACAAAAAAAGCCGATCTAACACTCTCCCACAGGACGGACTACTCCACGCCCTCATCAGTTCTTACAAAGACGCACACACACACCATCTCGGAGATCGAGACCGACAGCAAGACCGAGTCGTTCCAGCCCAGCTTCGTTATCTGGTCGACCTACACGTCCGTCGATGTCATCAACAGCGTTACGCACACGACGACCAAGCAAATTACGACTACAACGACGACCAAGTTCACCAAGACTACGACCACCGCTCTCACTACCACGACGTCCACCACCACGACATACACCACGACCAGGGTTGGCGGTAATGGCCACAAGCGCGGCGTCGATGAGGGCCCTCAGCCGCAGACGATCATTCCCTCGGAGACACCCGACTACGCTGGCGTGTGCCACCACGTCAGCCGCTATGCTCGCAACTGTCTGTCGCTCGGTGCCACACAGTCTGTCACCACCATTGTCCCGGCTATTGACAGCGAGGTGCTCAGCTCGACTCTGGTCTCCACGGCATCTGCCGATACCTCCATCTATGTCAGCTCGACCATCACTAAGACGACAACCAAGACGCTGCCGTCGCTGCACAGCACCAAGACGGCCACCCGCACGACTACCACCGTTGTCGGCACGTCGACGTCCACCACCTTCACCAAGACCACGACCAAGACGTCGACGGGCATCAAGACCTCCACTCTCGGCACGACGACGACCACCACCACCAGATCCACCACCTCGCCCACGCCCTACTACGTCCTGGTCACGAGCCAGACTAGCTCGTCCACTGTTTCTAGTATGGTCGGCAACTACGTCGACTGGATCACGCCCAGCGGCTCGGGCCTGACCAACTGGCCGTACAGCTTTGCTCTGGGCTTTGTCAGCGGCACCGGCTCTGCCAGTGTCTTTACGATCACGCCCGATGGTTACCTAGCTGTTGTGTACCGCGTCTACTCGGGCTCGACCCAGACCAACACGCCTATGCTGCTGACTGTCGTCGACGGCAACTACGTTGTGCCCATGACCACGCCCACAGCGGATGCCAACCTGATTTCGTGTTCGGTGGGCACGAGCGGCGGCGTGACGACACTGACGGGCTGCAACTACAACTTCTACCCGACGAGATACACCGCCAAGAACGGCTACGTCACTATCATGTCGGCCACGCAGGACACCAACCCGGCTGGTCAGCTAGGCTTCAAGCTGACGGCCACCTCGTACTAAAGCGCTGCCTTGAGAGATGTTTCGTATGAGGCGGGTGGCGTTCTAGTGATGTTTCATTTCATGTTATTCCCACAGCGGCTCTAATTTTGTGCCTTTGCCTCTTCTCTTTTCTTTATATACCTTCTTTTTCCCTATCTTTTATTCATCATGTAAACTTTTTTTATGAGACACTACTTCCTCCGCAGCCTTTTTGTGTCTCTCTTTTTCTTACACTCTTTCCATATCTTTCATGCCAATAATTCAAAATCTAGCAATGTGGCTATTTGTTGAGCACGTTCTTGCCCGTCGTGTACACAGTGAATGTTGAACAGTGATATGATCATGTTTATAGACATTATCGGAAAAACGCGTAAATAAAAATAGTAGAAACAAAATAAGCTGATGCTGTGAGTATCTTCGAAGTGAAATTTGTAAAAGAAAACTAGACATAAAACCCGAAACACAAAAACCTGCCACTTCTATCTCTAATGGGTATCACCTCAACACACACTCTCCTAGCACACTAACTTTCTCACCCTCCCTATCCTTAACAACCTATTTATTACTGTTGTGGTGATGGCGCTGCTGCTGTGCCTGCTTGGTACGGCAGTTGGTAGGCCTGTTCAGGCGGCACGCCGGCAGATCCAGATGCCGGTACTGCAGGAACGGAGGCGGGACTGTCGACAGCGTTGCTCACGAAGCCATAGTGTGTTGCGACGGAGGGTGATGTGGCAGACAGTTCGCTCGGGTGACCGCCAAAGGCCGTGCTGGCAGGCAGTTCTTGCCGGGCAGAGTTGTCGCCATGCAGTTCAGACGCAGGGACGGACGACGGTGGCAGAGACGAGCCGGTGTAGTAACCGTTGGTGTTGGTGTAGTCGTAGCCGCCAAAGTTGAGTGCGCCGGCGTAGCGAGGCTTGTTGTCGAGACCGTTGGCGCCCTCGGGGAAACCGCCAGGCGGCGGGCCAGAGCCAGGTGCTTGGTAGCCACCGGCAGCCGCAGCCGCAGCAGCGTTCTTGTTCCGCGCGCGGCGCCACAGGAAGAAGAGACCGGCGGCGATCAGTGCGACACCGGCAATCGAACCGACGACAATACCGGCAATGGCGCCGCCCGTGAGGGACGAATTTTTGTCGGTGTTGTTGCCATTGTTGTCACCGCTGCCCGTCGGGCTCGGCGTAGAGGAGGTACCCGAGGTCGCGCTGGTGTCGGCAGCCGACGATGTTGCGGACGAGGTAGGCGGCGCGGTCTGGGCGATGAGCGCTAACGGGTCAAAGGACCATGTGGTGGCAGAGGGGTGGGCAGAGCTGAGGGACGAGTAGGTGTTGTTGAGCATGTTGTCGGTGATGTTGTTGAGGATGTCGTGGTGCGTCGACCAGCAGATGTTGATCTGGTTCTCGGTGGCGGTGCATTCTTCGCGGCCGTTGACACAGCACCAGGTAGTGGTGCCGGTGCCGCAGTCAATGGTGCTGCCATCGTTGGCGCAGGTCTCGGTGATGGTCCAGCAGACGTCCTTGACATCGCAGCAGAAGCGACGGCCGGTGTTGGGATCACGGGCGCAAGCATTGGGCGGCTGGCAGGGGAAGGATCCAAAGCCCGGACACGTGTGGTCGGACACGTTGGACGTGAAGTAGTAGTCGTCAAAGTAATCCGTCATGACTTCGGTGTTGAGAGGGTGGATAGGGGGGAAAAAGACGAAGAGGATGATGAGAGGAGAGGAGACAAGGACGAGTGACGATCGTCAGGCTCACGTCAGCCGAGACTCGAGAAGCAACCGGCAGTGTGCAGACAGTACTGAATATGTGGAGGTCGGTGTGGAGGTTGGAGAGAGCAAAGGATGACAAAAGAATGTGAGGAAGGAAGAGAGATAAAATAACGAGCGGAGAGGAAAGAAGAAAAACGGAGCAGCGAAGAAACAGGACAAGCACCCACAGGGTACAAGACTGAAATAGCTTGTGTAGAGTGCCAAGACTAAGGAAGGATGGAGACAGAAAGCAGCGTGGAGACAGAGTCTGATGAGGCAGGTCTAGACACAAAAAAGTGGAAAGAAAGAGACAAAAAGAAGGGTCAAGATGTTTGTGAGAGAGAAAAGGGAAAGCGTCTGGGGTCTTCTGTGTGGATAAGACGGCAGGCAGAGAGAACAGAGAGAACCGAGAGCCAGATAGACAGACCAAAGAGACAGGCGACCAAATGAGAGAGACGGATGGGCACAGCCTTCTTGGGCAACTCAAACGCAATGCAACGCGCCAGGCAAGCGTGTGAGGTTCTGTAGCGGCACTTGTTCTTGTAGTGGTATTGCTATTGCTTTTGTTATGCCTGTGGAGGTTGAAGGTGCTGCAACTTATTGTCTTTTCGTTCAGTTTGACCGTATGGCTCGTACCGTGAGGTATCTGTGCTTCTGTTGCTCGCTTGTTTGTGACTCTAAGGTTTCTGGGCCGTCTGCCTTGTCACCGGTGGAGAGGATGATGCAGGAGAAAACAAGCCGAAGAAGAAGAAGAAAAGAAAGAAGCAACATAGATTGAGAGGCAAATCCTCAACACAGCAGAAGAAAATACAGCAGAAGAAAGCACGGCCATCACAATGAGGCGCAGACGCTGTACGGAGTACTGTGGGTGACAATTTGGACTCGACGGGACACTTCTCACGCCAAGAAGATTACTGATTTCTAATGTCCTTTGATGCCTCTTCCCAGATGCACGGGTGGACGGCAAAGACTTGACAGGCAAGGGCCAGGGCCGTCTCGAGAGACCACATAGGGCGTCTATTGGCCTGCTCGCTTTCATTGTATCGTTGCGTCAAGGGGCTGGGGCCACCCACAGGAAGACCAAAAGCAGAGAGTAAGATACGACGTACGGAGTATTACTTCGTGCGAAGAAACGTCGCCTGGGGAGGCCTTGCCTGTTCAGTCCGGCGGGTCTGGCCTGACGGCCGCTTGTTCTTGCTGAAGGATTCGCATCCCAGGAGAGGCAGGGATCATCGGATTGGTACAAAAGGGGGGTAATACGCTTAAATATAAACAGCGTACCAAGACGAGACTGCAAGCCTGCGACTTGTGATGGCACAGCCTCCCGGGGACTCTAGCTGAGGTCGCCGTTTGAAGTATATTCATGGTCCAGGTGCTGGGATCTGGGTGCTGGCTCGCTGGGTGTTTATACTCCCACTGTTCATTTTGGAGCTTTGTGATTTTGGAGCAAGTGTGAACTTTTCACAGCTCAACGACGACAGGCCGTGAGCAAGAGGAGAAACAGATGAGAGGTCCGAGACAGGTCACAGAATTCAATGGTGAAAAGGCAAAAAGCAAAAAGGGGAAGTCAGTTTGCATTGTCGACTCACCACCACCACGAACTTGTACTTGCCGCCACACGATAGCCGACTGAGCCACAACCGCGTCTATTGTTCTTGGGTTCTTTGGGGGTCTGGGTCCGCCGTTGCACGCCGTTTTACCCCTTTCTCTCTCCTCTTCCTTTTTGTCTGCTGGGGCTGCAGAATTGAAAGGATTCTCCAAGACGCTTGAACTGCGGAAGGATTTTGGCTGGGCGTCGCTGAGTCGCTAGACGAGGACGAGTTTCCGCTGCAGGCTCTTATCGTGCTATGCAGCTGCGACATTGTGGTCCAAACTTTCCAAAGCAAGAGTCGTTGTCTGTCTGTTCGGTCGAGTTTGTAAAATGACGCGATGGATCCGAGTGTTGGATTCAGGAAAGAAGCGTGAGACAAGCAATAAGGAAATGGAGGAGGCTAGACGCGAAGAGGGAAGGAGCGAATACACTGTGCCTTGAGAAAGAGAGGAAGGCGCCCCATTCTCGCCAATCCTCCGGTCGCTCTTTCTTTACTAATGCTACTACTTAGGTGACGAGAATGGAAACCGCGACCAGCGCTTATTTGGTAGAGCCTTCCTTCCCTTTTTGTGCCATCACCATTTCGGCCCGTGATTCTTCAATGCTACATTACTGCACTCCTTTGCGCGCCTTTTGTTTTCCATGCATCGTCCCCCGATCAAATGGCACTCATTTCTGACGCTGTGGCGTCCCGACTATTTCCCCCCGTTCTGCTATTGACATCTGGGACGGGGGCCGGCTATCCCACCAACATAAAACGAACCAGACGCAGACACAGCAAAAGAAGGAGAGATATGAAGAGAATACATCCCTAAACTGCCCTTTGCCATATGAGAAGGGCGGCCCGGACCCTAAAGCCTATTAATACTAGCCCTTCTTACCACAGCCTAGCTGGCTCGGCTGGCAAAAAGCTGAGCTATCGATCAAGACCTGGCTGTGCACCTTCTCTTCTGCAGTTTCACCGCCACTTCCTCCACTCTTCGATATCGTCCAAGACCCTTTAAACCTATCACAGGCGAGACAGGCTCGGATTGTCCACCCCAAGCGTCGCTATTTTAAGGAACTGGACGAACCGCAGGGCCAGGCTTGGCCTACAAGGTTTAACGGTGTTTATGCTCTCCGCTCTGTCATTCATTGTTATTATGAGGAGACCAGCTCGCTCAATCTTCTTTTTTGGGAAGTCATTGACATGTGCCCAAAAGCTCACGGCAGGTTCCGCTCTATATCGAGGATAACCAGCCACCGGAGGCGGCTGGAGGCTCTGTCGACGCCATTGGAAATAAACAGGCCTCACCACGACATGCCTCGCCTTGCCTCGCCTTGCCTCTCTTTGGACTGAGTTGATGGCCCAGACTCTACTCAGTATACCGAAACTGTGCAGCGTCTTGTCTATTTTTGTTTCTAGTCATTTAGAAAATTGCTCAAACGGTCTGGTTCCTTCCGCACAAAGCCTTACCAGCACGACGGCCCAAACCATTTCCTACTCTCTCACGCTCTGGCGTACGGCCCATCTCACGGCTCGAGGCAGAAAGTCTAGGTTGTTAAACAAAAGTTATCTCAGCTGGTTAACTGTGGCGTTTTCCAGGACAGCTCTCCTGCAAATTTATTCGTAAGGTCAATAAAGACTGGTGAGGCCGTGTGTGAGATCTTTCACATCGTTTTATACCCGTGGTTGTTTTTGCGGAAATAGAAAAGAGCCCTTGTCGAATTATACGTAAAGATATGTGCTGCACCTGCACGTGGCGCCAGAACGACCGTGCCAAGGTCGCACAATGGAGTACAAGCACGCAACTGAAATATTGAAAAAAGAAAGTGCTGGGCACGGGGAAAAATTACAGCGAACGAGGAGAGAAACAACACCAATCTCGGCGTAAAGTCCGGTGCTGGCGGGCGTGTCTTTTTCCCCCATGAACATCCCTGATAGCACACGAGACAACCATCATCAAATTTCGGAAGCGACACAAAAGTGAATTATGCTCGTCGAAATTGGCAAGGAAGTAGTTTTGACTGTTGGAGCCGCAAAGGAGCAAGGCTGGACGACAGAGACGTGTCGTTGGTTTTTGTGTGGTGCTCCTCTGATTCGGAGTCTGTAACAAGCCCAAATAGTGTGTTACTCGACGGCGAGGGAGAAATCTCAGGCAACTCAGACTCCGGCTCTGGCCCAGGTTTGGACTCAGGCTCAGGCTCAGATTCTGGCGCCGGGTCGAGCTCTGCCTCAACTTCCTCCACGGGTGGTAGCGCATCGACGTCACCGGGCCCAACCACCAGGTTGTTACATTTTGAGGAGCCGTTCACGATGACTGACTTTGAGTTCCCGATAGATGGACTTGGTTGGCGTAGACGCTGGCTGATCCGCGTAATCTTGAACAGTGCCCTGCTCTGTGAAAGGTGTAGAAAAGGGCACAGAACCAGGTGCAATGAAGGAGAGAGCCTGGTATTGCTGTGATTGGTCGTACAAGACTTGTTGGTAATCGACCGGGGAGACATTGCACATGTTCTGGTACATGTACTGCGCTTGTTGGAACTCGAAAGCTGCGCAATCAGCGCACTCGATTTGCCCCTCCATAGCCTTGGCGTGTTGGAGGAAGAGATTGTTGCAGCAGCGGAACTTTTTCATAAAGAAGCTGAATCCCGATTCTCGGTCAACGAGGGGCTGTAAGAACTCCACGTATCTTCCAAAAAGGGAGAAAGTGAGGTCATACATTTGGTGAGTTCAGACTCGTCTAGGACTTTCTGAGTCGATGTACTGGTCCGTTGGTTAACACGAGGCCGGCGGGTGGGCGACGAGCGCGAGATCTATGACTACAATCTGGTCTCGCGATCATAACAATAATAACCAGACTTCAAAAATAGAGCACGCCAGTTTGAAAAACATGGCATAACGACATTTTATTTTCTTCTTTTGCCTCGCTTTTCCAGTTACAAGAACACGCGATTTCACACCCGAGCGGGGGTTACGCTTGCTCTGAATAAGGATCAAAGTCACGTCTGGTAATATCACCTACAGAGGCACTGACCCAGAATCTCACATTGAATCTGTGGCGCCATTTGTGGGATCGGAGTTGCTCTTTTCTGTCAAGGGGATTTAGTTGGATCTATGATGCTTTTCGTTTTATACGTAAAGATGAAGAAGGAGGTCACGATCGAGATCAACTTCTTATTAAGTCTTGCTCGCATAATCTAGCTTTCTAAACTAGGAAATAATGTACTTTAATACTCAGACTAGAAGTTACATTCCGAAAAGAGCGGCACAAAATACAGTTTGGACCGGAATATGTACAGCTTTGTTTTTTCCGTACCTTTCCACAAAGGCCATTCATGTTTGTTTACATTAGCTCAATCGTAGTTTCCCAGATGAATTCCCAGATGAAATGCTGGGAAGAGCTATTTTTATAATCGAAAAGTATTCGGCCAATAAACTATAATTGCAGAGGTTCTCGGTGTAACCAGACTCTTATTGAGGAAGTGATCGTGAAGATCGTGAAGTGCAAAATAAGTGGTCATTTGTAAACAAATCGGTCAAAAGTCATACCAGTCGCATGTAGATTTAGCTGGAGCTTCTACGAGAATATTGATGCTATTTTGGAGCAGAACAAGCGAAGATAATATATTCGATTCATATTTGAGCAAAACTGTCAAAAGGCATGTGCTTTTACAGGCCCTCCATCGTGACTTTCCCCGATGCCGGCACTTACACGACGACGTGTCGTTGGAGCCATAAGTTAGATGACTAATGTTTTGGTTGGATGCTCACTGACCAATCAGAACGCCGGATTTGACCTTCTAACCATCGTGTACTTGTACTCCGTTCTTCTCATTCCCCTCCTTATGCCTCTTTACCCGCGATCATCGTGCCATTGCTTTTTTTTATTTCCACTCGCGTCATGCATGCGGACCAAAGCGGCAATGGAGCGTATACCGCGGGCCGAACCATGCGAATTTTACTTACACGAACAGTCCATGAGGCGACTCGAACTCTCGCGTTTGAGAATTTCTTTCTCGTTCTTTCCTCTTTTTATTTGTTTAAACCGTTCTCGTTCAGACGGAGAGCTTACTATAGAACGTAAGCCAAACATATGGGATGAAGCGAAGGGCACCTGTAGAAACAAGTGTCCATAGAATCCAAAGAAGATAATAGAAATATTCTAGATACATAAACCTTATGCACAGTCTTCATATATGTGCAATCTTTTGAAGAAAGCGTAGATAATAAGAGCCAAACAAGAGGGAAGGAAAAAAGGAATATATGAAAAAGAGAACAAGAAAAGAACAGGCCAGAAATCGCAAAGCGCAAAAAAAATAGAATCGAAGGGTGCAGAAAAGGGCCGTCGTTGTGATGAGAATGAAAAAATATACAGCAAAGCCCAAACGGCCACTCTTCAGACTTATGATCCTAGACCAGTGAGCTCAAAGACAACGGGAATAATCTCGACGGCTAGCCATCCGATACCTGTTGAGAGTTAGTGAACAGTCTTTAAGTAAACTAAAAACATCGTGTCATGGGAGTCAACTTACCAGTGTACACAATCAGCTTTGTGACGACCTCCACATCGTACCGCACACGCGGTTTGACGAGCTTCTCAAACATCTCCCGCTCACCCAGCTCATCTTGCCGGCCGACAAACAGGTCCGGCTCGTCGAGGCTCGGGTCTTCCTCGGTGTTTAACCGCGGGAACGCTGTTGTGCCCTGCTGCTGCTGCGGCACCTCGACCACGGTGCCCTGGCCCATCATCTCCTCAAACTGTGCTAGCGAGTTTTTCCGCACAACCGACGCCGAACGCCCCTTGCTCTCCCGGTCGTTGGCTGCGTTGCCGACACTGAGGCCGCTGCTTACGGCACCTCTACCACCCGTGGGTTCGCCGTTACCGACAGCCACGGCTGACGATGATGCTGCTGCTGCCGCCGCATCGGCCTGCGACTCACTGCGCAAATCGTACATGCTGTTCTTGCTACGAACACTGCCCTGGCTGCCGATGCTCTCGCGCCGGCGGCGCTCACGGTAGGCAAGTGTCTCGTACGCGTCGGCAGCACTCTGCGGGCCGATGCTGATAGACCGGCCGCGACGTGCGTTGCGGATATTGCGCACCATTGTGGGAATATCGCTGACACTGGGGATGACGTTGTCGGTGCGCAGCATAAGCACTTCAGGAATCTTGCCGTACTCGCTGGCCTGGACGAAGAAGCGGCGCGGCAGGTTGAGGCCGTGGGTCTCAATGACACGGAACAGGAAGGGTAGGACCTTGAGCAGCGTGGGCTTCATGACCTCGCGCCATGCAAACACGATAAGGACGCCAAAGACAACACGTGCAAGCGCAATAGGCCCGCTGGGCGAGGCGATGCCACCGGGAAGCAGTGAGAAGGTATCGCGGAGGCGGCCAATATGCCACGTGCCGATCTCAAGACCGATCATGACACCCGCAAAGGCCACTGAGTCGTCAAAGCACGGGCAATCGTCAGCCGGCTCAGGGTGGATGCGCACAAGAACGATAATGACGAGGGCGGCGGTAATCGGCGCCCACCAGGAGCTCTGCAGCATATAAGCATCGAGTGCAGGCACCCAGTAGAACTCGATCCAGCTGATAAGGGCGCCAAGGACACTGCCAAAGACGACGTCGAAGAAACCGTGCATGCCACAGTACAGCCGGCCGACAATAATAGAGAAGGCGTAAAAGTAGCTGAGACACTCGAGGAAGAGCTTGGTGGATGGCGCAAAGTCGGATCCGCTGAGCATGAGGACGGCGTATACAGCGACAGATACAGCATTTGTTGAATGCGTTGACGGGAAGCCATATTCGAGCGCAACCGAGTCGGACATGGTGATACGGTGCAGAGGAGGCGATAGTGGCCGGGGAAGCGAGCACATGTCTTTGATAAAGCCGCTGAAGAAGACGCCCGAAGCGAGAATGTGGACGAGGCTGAGGTATGTTAGTACTGTACTCTTTATAGCTTCTCCCTCCAGTCTCAACATACCCTTTTCCAAACTTTTGGTAGTCAAACCAAAACAGCATGGGCAGCCCAATCATGAAGAATGTATGTGTGCCGAGGTTGGCCGTGATGGAAAAGTAGCTGTCGAGGGCGGGCGAGCGCATCGTGTTCTGGAAGTATGCCAGGTACGGCGTCTCCCAACGCACCAGGGGCAGCAACCGTTGGCGCAACCGGTACCTCCATTTTGGCAGGGCGCGCTTATCTGATGATGATGTTAGTTCCTTGTCCGGATCTGTCCATATCCACTGCGGCTACTCACAATGGTCTAAACTCCTCAAGCCGGCATCCACCACGTCCTTGTCGCTATGGCCGTGTCCCTCGTGGCCGTCTTCTTGGTCAACCTTGATCTCGGGGATCTTAGCCCCTGCGCCGCCGCGCCCTGCGCCGCTGCGTGAAGCCGTTGCGCCGCCCATTTGTTGTCGCGGCGGGCTGCTGGGCTATATCGTGATCGGTTGAGATAACGCTGGTAGTCGGTCGTCGGATCTCGGTGATTGTCTTGGAAGGAAAGTAGGCAGGGGACCAGGTCAAGAGAGGAGATTCGTCGAAGAAGTAGACGTTCGCCGCACTTTATCGTCGTCGATAGGGGCGCCAAGGGGTGATAACGTGGCAATCGCAAAAGATCAAAGGGGATTGAGGGACCCCAAGGTAGTATCGTGGGGGAGGGGAGAGGGGCGTCGGCTCGAGAGGTGCTGAAAAGGCGGGTGTCTCTCTGGGGTAAAAGAGAAAAGACAAAGTCGAGTTCGTCAAGCCATCGACTGTTGGTTCTTTTTGGAAGGCGTGTGCACAAGATGCCAAAGAAGATGCAAGGACCGAGTCAAATAACGGAATGGAAGGATCGACCTGGCTCTCGAATGACCGAGCAAAAGAGGAAGGGACGAGGGCGAGGCTCTTTCTGTCGTATGTTCTAGGAAAGAAAGCAAGAACAGAAAGAGAGAGAAAGGGCGATGAGCCAGCGATGTGGGCGAGGGGAAGGCCAAATGTCGACAGTGGGATGGGATTTGAAGTGAAGGAAGGTGCGTTACGCAATTGCCCGCGGAAGGAACACATGAAGGAACGCCAATTCGCACATGCGCCCGTGAGATGCTGTAAATTTTTTGGTGGATTGCCAGCGGGCCCCTTCTAAGATCCCCAAAGAGGTGCCAATTTGGCCAATAGGATAGCACCAAGAGGCTGCACGAACCCCTGGAACAGCGGAAGATAAAAGGTGGTTTCGCGGTGGTTAGAAAAAAGGGGGGGGACAGCTTTAGCGTATTTTTCCTGCCCGCGTTTAGGGTGGGCTGGTGGGCTTGAGGGGGGGGGGCTCTTAGCGGGTCGAGGTAGGCGCGACCTAGCCAATGCGAAGCTCGAAGCTTGGCTGGCAAGCAGGAGCTTGCTGGTCGTTCTTGCCGCCTTGTCTCTTTCAAGAAAAACCATTCCATCATAGGACGAAAAGCTAGGATAAAAGGCTCCAATACACAAAAACGTTGACATACAACAGCATTCAACATTGACCGAATTCTGATATACTCCGAACACCACAACACACGCACTTTTATATACACAATGAGGCTGTCACTGGCTATACAGCCGCGGTTGGTGGCATTATCAACAAGGAGAGCACTCACAGTTACGACCGGTTTTATCCAGAGCCGATGCTACAGTGACGACGGAGTCAACAACAGCAAAAGCAACAAAGAATCCGGTGATGGCAGCCTGCACGGCGACTTTGAGCCTCTGCCGGCCTTTGGCTCAATGCAGCACTGGCTGGTGGACAAGAACGCAATAGTCACGGGCGGCAGCCGCGGCATCGGCGAGGCCATTGCGATCCGGCTAGCGCAAGCCGGCGTTTGCTGCACTTTGATCGGCCGCGACGAGGGTGCTCTAAAGAACGTGGTCAAGCGTCTTGACTACTGGCATGAGCAAGGCCAGTTTGGCGGGACAGATTCCAGTGTGCATTCTTACGTTGTGGGCGATGTGCGGGACGAGGCGATGTGGCCCAAACTGTATAAAGAGGTTTGTTCTGTCTCCCCTTCAATTTGGTGATATGTTTGATATGTTTGTCTGCTCACACATACAGAAAAACATAAGCATCCTTGTCAATGCTGCTGGCGTGCAGCATACTGGCTTACTGTCCCGAACTGATCCCGAGGACATGCGCCGCGTGATAGACACCAACGTCTACGGCACGCTTCTGGCCAGCCGTGAGGCCATGGTCGGGTGGCTGGCAAACCGGGGCATGGACCGTGTCATTATCAACGTCAGCAGTTTGCTCGCGTTCCGGGGCGGTATGGGAGCAGCGCCGTACGCGGCATCCAAGGCGAGCGTTGTTGCCGCTACACGCGCCCTGGCAGACGAGGGCAAGTCGCGGGGCATCCGTGCCAATGTCATTGTCCCCGGCTACATTGAGACTGAAATGACAGACTGTGAGTTTACCTTGTTTACCTTGCTTTTGTTGCTCCCTTTTCGTGTTTTCTTTCCACCAAGCCTGATTTTTGTTTGATTTTTGTTTGATTTCTACACTATGACCACTCCAAACGCCCTAGTCCGTTGATGCCCACCCGCCCCTTTTGATGGCGATGGCTGCCCTACAGCCGTGGATTTGCAAAAGAAAAAGAAAAGGCAGAGGCACTATCAATACAATTCGCCGCAAGAAAGTGGCGGGCACGCTTGCGCATGCAATGTTCAAAGATATAAGAGAAGAAGAAGAAGAAGAAGAAGAAGAAGAAAAGGGCTCGGCTAACAGTACACTGTATCGGCTGTGGCTACCACCACATCCGGTTTGCTTCTTTTCACCCCTCTTTCCAGTCATACAAGAACCCTATCGGTCCAAACTGAGAAAGAGCATACCGGCAGGACGGTTTGGCGACCGCATGGAAGTTGCGGACGCCGCGATGTTCTTGATTAACAACAGATATGCCAATAACTGTGTTCTGAATCTCGACGGAGGCCTGAGTGCTATGGGCTGAGGGCGGCATGGCACAAAGCACACCAATGCAAACCCCCGAAGAGAACGGTGGGAGGCGCCGTCCACGCCATCTCGCGCGAAAACGGAAGACGAAGAAATAATCAGCTGAAGCCAGCGCCGCTCCAACCGCCAAACAAAAGATACTTTTTTCCTACGACGCGCGTCGCATAAATGGCGTATATAGCAAATATGTGCTGTAGTGACAAATGGCCTCACAAAGGTATTGTCGATCAATCATCAATCACAATGGCATCAGCATCGGCATCAACATTAACTGCGGCTTGGCTTGGCACGCCATTAGCAGCAGGCGGTGCCGCAGGTGTCTGCTCTGTTGTAGCAACCTTGGCCTTCTTGGCCGCGGGCTCTCCACCGTCGTCTTCGCGGGACCGCTTGTTGCTGCTTGTCGGCAGGCTCTCTTCGGGGATGATGAGGTCGTCATCGTCGTCGACAGTGAAAGGCTGGTTCGAGCCGGAGGCGGCACCATTAGTCACCGGGGCCGGCCTGGGAGGAGCCTTCTTGGGCTGCTTGGCAATCTTTGCAGTGCCGTCCGGATTCCGGTCGCTGAAGCGGACAACAGTGAACGGCTTGCCCTCAAGAGACTTTTCACTATACAGCAACGTCATGTTAACAAAGATACTCCTCTTCTATATAGTATCCATGAACAACTCCTCTTTATATACGTACGCTTTCTGGAGGTTGACGACAACATTGACAAATGGCTCGTCGGAATCGTCAGTGACTGTAAGGAAAGTGCCGTGGCCGATTTTCAGCTCGGACAGCTTCTTGTCGAGGTTGTCCGTCTCGTCGATATCGTACAAAATGCCGACCTCGTTGCTAATGACAAGCTCGCCCTCGGCATCAAACTTGAGCTGCTCCTTGGCAAAGTCGTCCACTAGGTCACGCAGCGTGATCTTGTCAAAGTCCACGTCGAGCGTGACCTGGAACGCGCTGCACACGGGGCACTCGGGGTTCGGTTTGCGTGGTCGGTCCGAGGCAAGCATGTGGTCGGTAGCATTGGGTGCCAAGAACACCTCCTTGACTGAGTCGTAGTGTCCGCGAAGCACCTTAAACGATTGCAGCACACAGAGACCAGCCACGATGGCGTTCGTGGTGGCAATCGCCGGGATGATGTTGCCGGCCATCTGCTTGATGTCGAAGCGCGACTTGCGCTCGATGCCAAACAGCGTCGCGCGGATGTTGGCGCTGGCCACGACAAAGTCGAGCGTGTCAATGTCGTCCTTGTCAAACTCAATCAGCGCGCCCTCAGACCCCTCGCCGGCCGCCTTGGCGGCCACGACGCGATCGCAGAGACGCTCGATGCTGTCGTTGAGCACCACGACGCTCTCCTCGAGCGACCAGACCTTTTGGCCGTCACGCAGCAACCCCGCCTTGTTGGCAATGGCCGTGGATGTAGCGTCACGCGCCATGACCTCAGCAAAAGACAGCGGCTCGGGCGGCGTACGCGTCTTCCACATGTCCTCCATAGACCGCAGGCGCACCAGGTCGGCCTGGAAGACCTTGTCAAAGAGCATCTGCGTGAAGTGGGGCGTGCCAATAGCCTGGCGGATGGCCTTGAGGGCCTGCGACTCCTTTTTGAGCTCAGCAATCTCGTCGGCGTTTTCCGCGTCGTCCGAGTGGTCAAAGGCCGACTCGTCCTCACTGTCACCATACATCTCGTTCAACAGGTAGCTCTTGCCCCAGACAATGCAGTGGATAATCTGGCTGGGCGTGCTGCGAATCGTACAGACGGGGAACGACTTGGGCACCTCTTTGGGGCTACAGTCGTAGCAAGCAGTGACGCCGCGCTTGATGACCTGAACCTGGCCCAAAAAGCCAGCAGTGCCGCTCTCAATGAGGGGAACATCGGCCGCGAGGCACATGCGGTTGACGTGCCGACGGGCATCGAGGTTGTCGAGGGCGTTGAAGACAACGGTGAAGCCGGCAAAGAAGGAGACGTCAAAAGTTTTGATATCGGCGTGATGGGCCACGAGGTTGACCAACGGGTTAAACCGCTGGGCGGCATCACGGGCGACGATAGCCTTGGACTTTTTAATGTGTTCGTGGCGGAAGAGGAACTGTCGGTTGAGGTTGGAGAGGTCGATGGTGTCGAGATCGACGATGTGTACTTCGCGGAAGCCGCACTGGACGAGAGTCTTGAGCAGTTCGCAGCCGATGCCGCCGGCGCCGACGAGGAGAACGCGGGACTGGAAGGAGATCAGTATTAGCAGGATAGCTTCACTTCGAGCTGGTCGAACATTGACTTACCTGCTTGACCAAGGCATTCAGGCCGGGGCCGAGCGTGGCCATGTTATGGGTATCACGCGGCGCATTGGGTCGTATCTGAACCTGAGTTGGTCTCGATTGTGACGCAGGCGCGTTCACTGAAGCATCCACTGCCATCGCCATGGCTGGCTGTGTGGTGTCACCGATGGGGAGATGCGAAGAAGAAGGAGTCGAGAAGCTCGTTGTGTCCGAAATCGAGGTGGAAGTTGAGTGAACGTGGAGGTGGCGAGAGTGGTCGAAAGTGGTGAGAAGTAAAGAAACAAAGACGAAATAGCAAAAAGACTGAAAATAAATGCGACGACCAGCCTAAAGAGAGCTGCAGGTCCGGGCAATGGTGCACAAGCGTGTTGATGCAGTAATGAAAATGCACAATTGCAAAAATGGATAACACAAAAAGTGCTGGCGAGCAAGAAAACAAAAGGCCGTGGGGGTGTGGTGTGCAAAATAGTGACGAGGCGCGAAAGGCAATGAAGACGAAAGACGAAACGGACCAAAGAAACAAGTGCTCCTGCCAGTAGTGCGGCTGTTGCGTGAAGGAAGGTGCGAGGCGCGGTGCTGTCGCGAGTGAACCGAGACAGGGCTGACTACTGCCTGAAAGAGGGTAAGAAGAGTGCGCTGGACCGAGGCGGGAAGGGGCGATCGCAGTGAGTGAAAAGCACGGCTACACGGCCTGCAGTTCGTCGCCTGTCCTATCGCGCAAAAAGGGAAAGTGGCAGGCACGCGCTTGCACAGGCACCGTGCAAGTGGCGTGCAGGCGTGCAACGGCATGTGCTCTAGGCTCCACAACTGCCGGCCCGGCATTGAGCCTCTATCATTCGATGCCAGCTGCCAAGGTGAAAAGTCGGTGCGCCTGCCGCTTCAAGCTCGCTTTTTGGGCAAGAGCCAAGGGTATCGGGGACGCCAGTGCGGACTGACGATAGAACAACTGGCGATCTTCTCATTTTTTTTAAGCAAAAGAGAGCCAATTGGCAAGTTCGCTGTCGAATAGTCACATTTATGTAAGTGTTTTTTCTATATCTTGTTTTTTCAAAAAGCGCCGTCATTTTTAAGGCACCCTTTGTCACCAGCAAATAGGAGTCACTGAAAGTCACGGTGGACAAAATCTCGGTGAAAGACAAAGGGTATAAAATGAGTGAATGGGTACCAACGATAATTTTGTTCCCTTTGTGCACCATACTACTTGAATTTTGTGACCCTAATTTCTAACAAACACAGAATTCAGAATGTCTGACGACGAGGCCGACCCCGAGCTGCTTGCGCTGCTGCGGCAGCATTACTTTGGCAAGCCGACGGTCGACGAGGATGCCGAGACCGGCGTGCTTGAGGGCGCAGAGCATGTGTACGACAATTCCATCGATGTGGCACTGGACATGCGGTCGTGCAAAAATGCGGCCGAGGCGATCCACAGCCAGATGAAGGCCAAGAACTACTCAACGTCGACGTGGGCGGAGCACGAGCTGCATCCCAAGGCGAGAGACGAGAGCACTGTGTCGTTCATCTTCACCATGGACCTGTTGAATTTCTCGTTCTGGTCGGAGAAGTCGGAGGCCGACCGGTTCGGCATCGACTACCGCGGCAGGAAGTGGACGGGCTACTGGAGTCTCGTGGCCGCTCTCCAAAGAGCCTTGGAAGAGGGTGAGCTGAACACCTCGCTGCTCAAGTTATATTGTTCCAAGCTAACTGTTTAGACATCCCTATTACGTCGTCCGACTTTTGGCAGAGCGAGGACGAGTGCAACATGGAGCTGATGCGCAAGGTGTTTCGGTCGGCGTCGGACGAAGAAATGCCGTTGCTGGCTGAGCGGCTCGAGTGCCTGCGCGAGGCCGGGCGTGTGCTGTACGAAAAGTACGAGTGCAGCTTTGCCAACATCATCAAGGTGGCCAACGGCTCGGCCACGAAGCTGGTCAACATTCTGGCCCGCGACTTTTCCTGCTTCCGCGACGAGTTTCCCTACGAGCACCGCCGCAAGCCGATTCGCTTCCTGAAGAGAGCACAGATTTTGGTGGCTGAGCTGTGGGCGTGCTTCGACGGCAAAGACTACGGCGAGTTCCGCGACATTGACAAACTGACCATGTTTGCCGACTACCGCGTGCCGCAGATCCTGCAATCCATGGGCTGTCTGTACTACAGCCCGCCGCTGATGACGGCGATCCAGGAAAAGCGTACGATCGAGAGCGGCTGCAGCTGGGAGATGCAGATGCGGGCGTGCAGTATCTGGTGCGTTGAGCTGATTCGGCGAGAGATCTTGCGGCAGCACCCCGAGGCCAAGGTCAATGCCATCCTCATAGACTTTTTCCTGTACGACACGATGAAGGAGCTGGAGGCGGCCGGCAAGGACGAAATTCCTCACCACCGGACACGGAGCATCTGGTATTGAGATTGAACAGACAGGAGCTGGTTCTCTGTTTCACTTTGTCTGTCAATCACTTGCCTGCTTTCTTTGATTCTATTCACTTTACTGGGACGGCTTTTTGCTCCATCTTTGCGTTGCATTTTTGTTAGCGATACCACCATATTAGAGTTCAGAGTTCCCATTTGCGCAGATAAAAACAAAGATATCGTATTTCGCAAGATCCGTCAAGATCCGTCAAGATCTTTTTCAGAGGCTTTAAATGCAAACGCGAGCTTTGTAAAATGCAGAAAAACATCCGTATCCCGGCAGAACATAAAACGTAAGAATAAAAACAGTAATAATACATCGCAAAGGCTGCGTACAGCCGTGCCGTCGCTTCGTCGTCGTCCCATGTAGCCCATATCCCTCAGCATTTCCAGTACCCATCTATGCCACCACAGGGGCGTTCAGGATGTCATCAAAAGACGACCGCTGGATGCCCTCGACGCCCTTGGCCTCTTCCTTGATCATCACAGCCAGCACCTCGATCGGTGGTGAAAGGCCGAGACGCTGTGCCCGCATCCACCTCGTCTTCCGCTCAATGCCCACGCACGGCTGTTGGTCAGTAGGCTGTACGTAGTACTTTATAGATGAAAAGACCTGAACTTACCCCGAATTGTGAACTGACGTCAAAGTGCCGGAGCACCTTCTCGCCGAGATCCAAACCCTCTTGATGCACTCGCTTGGCGATGCCCTCGGCCTCAATGGCCCGCCAGTACCGCTTGACTTGTGCGTCCGAGACGGCGCCGGCGTCAATCTCTGCTTGAGAACGGGCAACGGCTGCTGGTGCTGCAACTTCGGCCTCCTTCTCTTCTTCTCCTTCTTCTTCTTCCTCCTCGGCCAGTGCCTCGTCCTCGACTTCGACCTTGGCCTTTTCCTCGGCCTTTTCGATCTCTCCCTTCTCATCCTCCTTCTTGTCCTTCTTCGCAACCTCCTTGGCCTTGTCCGTCAGCAGCGCAGCCTCCTTGGCCGACTGCCGTTGCACTGAAGGCTTGGTCACTCGGTGGTTGAAGCTGAGTGTTGCCTGGCGGCCGCCCGACACCTTTCTCGCCGTCGGCATTGTATAAGTGGTTCTGGGGATATTCGGTGGTCTTTCGAGTGATTGTAGGGTTTTCTATCGATCTTTCGAGTGTAAAATATATCGTCTCTTCGCTTTTAGGTTCGTAGGTAGTGATAATGGTGGTGGAAGAAGGAAGATGATTTCACTGACGACAGGCGGTTTCTTTGCGGCCGCCAATGACGCTGTATCAATTACGAGCGGGGGCCCTAAAGAGGCCTGTGAGAACGTCCTGTACGACGTACGGACTGCCAATTCCTCTCTAAATGGCTGGCGGGGCAACGCCAAATGTACGGGAAAGCACGTGACTCAATTACACCAAATGGAATTTGACCTATGACTCTAACTCCAACACTGTCTCTTTACTTGTCCTCAAATGCAAGTACATGTACGGAGTACTGCAGTCATTGAAACCATTGTAAAATAAGTTAATATGGCCCTTGGTAACTTCCCAATTATAATAAGACCTTATTAGTTCAAGGCGACGCAACGTCGACTCACCGCACTCTGGCAGACTCACCGCCCTTCACCGCCTCCAATTCCCCCACTGTGACTTTTCTGCCACCTTCCTCCTCCGCTAATTCGCATCGACGAAATTCCCCACCGACCTGCCACTTTCAGCATCTCGGGCTCCTCCTTTCGTTTCGTCCCATGATACCCCTTTGGCTCTTGCGCTTCTTCTCTTCTCTTATATTCTTCTTCTTTATATGGCCGCTTCGCCCCTCGTTTCCACCCTCTACCCCCTCCGCTCTCTCTGTCCTCGGCCTCGCCTACTCCAGCCAAATCGTCTCTCTAGCCAATTTCTTCGTTTCGGTCGCATAAACCACTTCGGCACCATGGCACCTCCGTCTGATACCCGTCCTATTGTCATCTCCGGCCCGTCCGGAGGTATGTCCCTCCTCATGTACCCCAGATTGCAAAGGGAGTATCCAACTAACACCTTCTAGTCGGCAAGGGCACCCTCTACAACCTCCTTTTCGAGCGCCACCCGGACACCTTCTGCTCCTGTACGCTTCTTTTTTTTCTTCTTTTTTTTCTTTCGCTTCGCTCGATTCCTGCTTCGAAAGGCCATCTTACTAACTCCTCTTTCCTTGTTTACAGCCGTCTCCCACACCACTCGTAGCCCCCGCGACGGCGAGAAGCACGGAGAGCACTACCACTTCACGACGATGGAGGACTTTGAGAAGCTCATTGCTGAGGACGCTTTTGTTGAGCACGCCAAGTTCGGCGGCAACCGCTATGGCACCAGCAAGCAGACGGTTGCCGACCAGTCCGCCAAGGGCCGCGTTGTTGTCTTGGATATTGAGATGGAGGGCGTGAAGCAGATTCAGGAACAGCGGGCCCGTGGCAGCAGCCTGGATGCGCGCTACGTCTTCATCGCCCCGCCTTCGACAGAGGTTCTGGAGAAGCGCCTACGTGGTCGTGGCACCGAGACCGAGGACAGTGTGCAGAAGCGTCTAAAGCAGGCACTAATCGAGCTTGAGTACAGCAAGACGCCCGGTGTGCACGACAAGATTATTGTCAACGACGACCTAGAGAAGGCCTACAAGGAGCTCGAGGACTTCATCTACCAGCCGAAGCAGTAGCGTGTGACGTGGTGGAAATGGCTGTCGTGCGCCGGTCGTTGAGGAAAGCGAGTATCGTTGTGATAGGAGACACGTTGATAAAAGGGGGGTTTGCAGGTCCATCCGCTGGATAGGTGACACAAGGTAGAATTACAGCATAATGTTCTCCCACCAATATAGGGGTGGTCGATTGAACGCATGAATACATGAGCAGCCACGTTTCAATACCGCATTGTCACATTGTCAAAGATCATGAGAAGGCGAATATAAGTACTGGATCGCATTGGCGGGAAGAGGGTAATACTAAAAGAAGCACCCGAGGCTTATAAACCATGTAGGGCGGTAAAACAACACGTGCTGTACATAAAGGAAAAAGACTGACAAAGTCAAAGAGAGGTAAAAGAAAAAGGGAAGCAATTAGGAAGATACAGTAAAGGCATCAAAACCACAAACAGAAGCCAAGGCCAGGCAAAGAAAAGAATGGCCAGCGCCGTCTTCCACAGTCTTAACAAAAACCAAAGCCGGCAATTCCACCCAAAGCAATAATATGTTATGTGCCCTATTTTTGGTATTGTTTTCCGAAAACCACCTGCTTCCTTCGTCCTCCTTTTTGTGGTTTGGGGGGTTGGCGGTGATAGAATTATTGTCGTGGCTCCAGTGCAGAGACAAGACACAAAGGTCGACGAGTCTCACGCTTTGGCGAGCAGGTCGAGTCGAGTCATGCCGAGTCCAGAAATAGAGCCAGGGGTATGGTGTGAGAGCAAAACAATAGGCTGAAACAAACAAAGAAATGATCATGAGAGTAAAAAGTTGGTCAAGGTAAACGTTCAAAGGACGAAAGGTGGCATAAGGGTGCGTTGCAATGAAGCGTGCACCCCGGTTACCGCCCTTCCTCTGCGTTCGCAATCAAAGCTTAGTAGCCGTTCATGGTCACCCGCTGGGAGCCACGGCTCAGCTCACGGTCGGCCGCAGGGCTAATCGGCCGGCTACCGTGGCCACCGGCACCCTGGGCACTGCTCTCCTTCAGGGCCAGCAGCTGCTTGGCACGGAAGGTCTCGTAGTGGATCTGGGACGTGGTCTCGATCAGGTCCTGCAAGTGCGTGCGCAGCAGGAAGTTGCGCAGGTGCACAAACTCGCAGTGGTCCTCGTCCTCGACATTGATGACACCCCACCGGTTCTGGCGGGCCGGGACCTGCTTGCCGTTGATGATGATGGACTTCTCCGAACCGACGACGGCGAAAGGGATCAGGCTCTGCAGATAGCGGGTTAGCTTATGGACAGTTACGGGGATGTCGGGTTCTTTAAAATACTGCGGGAGCCTACCTTGATCTCCGTGTTGACGGCAACCTCCTCGTCGTCAAACTCGTCGTTGTCGTAGGGGTACATCTTCAAGTTGTGGAAAGCAAACTCTTCCTTGATACGGGCCTTGAATTCCTGGCGCTCCTCCAGGGTCAGGGAGTCAGACTTGGCAATGACGGGCACAACGTTGACAACGTCAGACAGCTTCTTCAGCACGACAATATCGATGGGCTTGAGCGAGTGGCCCGACGGCTGGATGAAGAACAGGCAGCAGTGGATGCGGGTGTCCTGGATGTAGCGCTCGCGCTGGGCGGTGAGCTCCTTGCGCAGGTACGCAGAGTGCTGGTCCTTGATGTACTTGACGATGGGGTCCCAGCAGCGGTCGTTGTTAATCAGATCGCCGTAACCGGGGGTGTCGACAATGTTCAGGCGGAGCCGCACGCCGTTCTCCTCGATAATGTGCGACACGGCGTGGATCTCAGTGGTCGAGCGGATGGTCTCCTCGGGCATGAGACGGCCCTTGGACTCCATCAGGTGGGAGGCGAAGATGGTGTTGATCAGGGTCGACTTGCCGAGACCGGTCTGGCCTAGAAGGGGGTGTTAGCTGGAGTTTTTCGAGTATACAGCTGTACCTGGAGGTATCACGACGCCGAGGCTACACCACAACACCGTGATGCACCGCAATGCGAAAAAGGGGTCGTCCGATGGCCGGGCCCAAGCTCCCTCTTTCTCGCGGCACTACTTGGGACTTCGATGCAGCACCGACCACCACCAAGAGCCACGGAACAGGAAGCAGAACTTACCAACGCAGATAACGTTGAACTGGAAGCCACGCTTCAGGAGCTTGCGCTCGATCTGCGACGTGATGCTGTCAAAACCAACATGGCTCTGAGGGTAAATCGTGGCAGGGGGCATGGCCGCCATTGTGTCGATTTTGGAAAAGGGGTTGAAGGGGAAAAGAAGACGAGTGCGGCTGGAGACAGGTCTGACGCGCGAGAAGACGGTCGGAAGAGAGCTAGATGGAAGACGGATGTGCGGTCGGCAGAAAAGTGAAGCTGGGAAAGCTAGAAACTGGAAACTGGGCTCGCGATGTCACAGGGAAAGGGAAACAAAATAGAGTTTCTTTCTTTTTGGGGGGGTGGGAATTGGGAATTGGAAATTGGGCGAAACAAATTGTGGTGTATGTGTGCTCCGTACAGAGTAGCACCTGCCCCCGTTATATTAGGGGGGACGAGGAAAGAGAGATTTGCTCCTCACTTTCCCTTTTCCCTCCTGCGTACCCCCTATTTCACCAGAGCAGCCAGGAGCGACCCAAAAGTCGTCTCCCGCCTGCTTTCCTTTCGCGGACAGGGGTAGAAAAGGGGAAGGAAGGCGGGCTGGCGGGCGTTGATTGGACAGAACGTGCGTCTGTGTGCCTTGGCCAGAAACTATTGGGCAACGGCAGTCCCCTGTGGGGCCCGCCAGGCAAGGAGAGCATGGGGAGGTGCGCACTAGCAGCAACGATCGTTGTTTCCTGCTCGAACGAGGGACTTCGCTGGTTTGCTGGCCGGTGGAGCACTTTAACAGTGAAGCAAGCTGGCGCGCTCGCATTGAAAGATGACTAAGCCAGAAAAGGTGGGACAGCACGATTGATGGGCGGCAGAAAAAACCGTGGGCCGAAAAAAAGCTTCACCGAAACGGCGTGAGCTTTTTGGACGGCACTGCGCACGCGACAACCGCCACCTCGACGACGATCAATCGGACGCAACAGACGGCCACTCACCTACTTTCTTTACCTACCAACCCACCACAAAACCCATACACCGTGCTCGCCATGGCTGCTGTTGCTATGCCGTTCCGGACGGCCGGCACGGCCTCGATCTTCCAGCGGCTTTTCGCGTCGTCTTTGCCGGCGACATCGACCCCCTTCACATCTACCGTCGCCTCGGGCGCATTAATATCATCAGGGACAATGCGCATTGCCTCCCTCTTCGCAAACCGGCTCGCCGCCACCCCCGTCCTCTCCGCCCTCCCTGCAATCTCTCTTTCGCTGCCATCCCTACCGTCGCTGCTGGGCGACATCTGGGAGTCGATCCTGCGGGCGGTGCCGAAGAAAAAGACGTCGCATTCGAAGAAGCGCTCTCGGCAGATGGCCGGCAAGGCGCTCAAGGACGTCAACTCGCTGTGCAAGTGCCCATCGTGTGGACGGACAAAGCGGATGCACCACATGTGCCCGCACTGCATGGAGAGTGAGTTGCCCTTCTCGGTGTATGCACGGTGCTCTTTTTGTTCAAAACAGGGCCTGGATCCATGCAAGTCTTCTTGGAGTAACATTCTGCTAACGAAACCCAGCGATTCGCGACATGATGAAGAAGCGGTTATAACCGCATCCACGCAAAATGGAGCCACTTTGACCCTCAGACATCGCGGTGCGGCCTTTGGTGAATGGCAGAGAAGTCGGACAAGACAACGGACGACTGAATTTTCCTCGCCAACTGAACGAAAATATACAACATGTACAATATAAGATGTGCGGAACATTTGAATAGAGGGTGGAGGGTGGTCAGGAGGGAGCTACGCACGGAAGTAGCTATGGAGGCACGATAGAATACTCCTCATGTATATACAATACCAAAATGACTGATTTTTAAGGCATTACTTACAACGATGCATATGCTTAGTGCCATGACGTTGTTTGCATCTACTTTGAGCCGTGTCAGTGGCATACTATGTTGTTGGAGTAGTAACGACGTGTAGTGTGTAGTAAGTACCATGTCGAGTAAGAGCTCATTTGCACCTTCTGCGCCCAGAGATGTAAACAGATATTTCAGGTATTTTCTGGGCAATTTATTGAGGAAGTTGCGAGTGTCATTGGCGACGGAATTTGGGAAAGAGCTACTGCGTGAGCGGCGCAGACGTGGAAGGAGCTGTTCACGGCGCCTGCCCCACATTGGCCTTGGGGATTCTGCCAAACGGCAAGAGCTCCAAAAACGTAAACCAGACAACAAGAAAGAACATTTCGATACAACTATTTTGTTCCCAGCTGTCTTCAAACCGACACCGCGATGGTATGCAACTGGACCTCCTCTCACATCCAATCTACAGCTTCTCTGTTCGCTTGCTAACTTCCGCGCAAGTCTAAACAATACTACATCGCGAAGGCTGTGGACAATGGTGCGTGCGCTGAACCCCGCCAAAAGGCAAACGACGAGGCGCCCAAGAAGATACCCCAATGAACATTTAACTAACTTTTTGACGCCATTTCACAGCCCACGAGACGGATATCTTCTCGATAGCAGTGACTCCGACCTCGGTCATTTCCGGCTCCGGCGCATCGACGCTGCGCATCCACAGCACGACCACGGCTGAATACCCCATTGCACAGTCCATCGACGGCGCACACAAGCTCGGCTGTCACCATGTCACAACAGCCAAGGGCTCGTCAGGCCAGGTTGCCAGCTCGGCCGGCTTTGGCGGCGAGGTGAATGTGTGGCGGCGTAGCGAGGCGGGTGACTGGACACTGGACACGGCGCTGCGGCCAAGCGATCTGATCAAGGGCGGCGCGATCCCCGTTGAGACAGAGGAGGGTGCCGCTGCAGCTGCCACCAAGACAGAAAAAACGACGGACGCATGGGCCCTGGCGCTCAGCAAGAACGAGCAGTACCTGGCCTACACGACACACGACGGGCGTGTGGGCGTTTGGGACCTGCAAGCGAAAGCACAGCTACTCGTCTACAGCGCACACAACCGGGCGACGAGCAGTTTTGCCATGGCCGTCGACTTGAGCCAGGACGGCAAGTACACAGCAGCAGGCTACCAGAGCGGATCCGTCAATGTGTTCAACAACGACCAGTCCAAGCTGGTGTACACTTTACCGGGGCTGGCCAAGCCTGTGCGGGCAGTGGCGTTCTCGCCTCTGGGCAAGCGGTTGGCGGCAGGCGGTGACTCAGGCGTGATCTCGCTCTATGACATGAAGCACGGCGAGCCCGTAGGCAACCTGACGCCTCCTGGGTCAACTACATCGAGCTCGGC
The DNA here is from genome assembly GCA_019925295.1 of Sporothrix pseudoabietina. NCBI lineage: Eukaryota > Fungi > Ascomycota > Sordariomycetes > Ophiostomatales > Ophiostomataceae > Sporothrix > Sporothrix pseudoabietina. The sequence continues at coordinate 264,606 of JADHKS010000021.1, read as the reverse complement.
CGTATGGGTCATGTCGCTCGACTTTTCGGCGTCGGGCGAGTACCTGCTGGCCGGATACATGGACGGCAAAGTGCGGGTGTGGAACGTGGAGCTGGGGACTTGTGTGGCTACCAACGGCGAGACGGAAATGTCGGCGATTTGGAGTGTTAAGTGGCTGCCACCCAAGTCGGAGCGGCCAGGTGCCGACACGGAGAGCTTCTGCACGGCGGGCGCGGACCGGCGGCTGACATTCTACCGTGAGGCCGGCTCCAACCCAATAATATAGATACGGCCTACTTTGCTTTACGAATAGGAATAAAAATACAGTCACGAACTAAGCATGATTCGACTGGTGTTTATACAAAAAGACTTGACAAACATGAGATGGAGTGTCAGACTGCGCGAATTCGATCTAAAGATTGCCCGTTGACAACAAGGAAGCAAGGTGGAGGACAGAGGATGTCGTGCGTCGTCTGTAGAATAGGTTCGCCGTGGGTCCAACCAAATAGAGAGTCATCACTGTCAGAACTGTCTCGCAACTTGACACTGTTCCAGAGAATAAGTAGATGCGGCTTCCAAGCGGATCATCCAAATCAAGAGAGGGACGCGTCCCAACGCACCGCAGATCATGTCGTCTGTCGTCCTTTCTGTCCCTGCATTTTGTCCATATCCTCGCTTCATTCACTACTTCAGTCGACGGACGGTCTGGACCGTCATTCTAATTTTATCCCCGTCCCGTTATTGTCGTCTTTTTTTTTTTTTTTTTTGACATCTTTGATACGCTGTCAGCCTAAACTTAATTCCCGGAAACCACTTGGAGTCCGATCCGCCATCTATGCTTGGCGAGACCGTAGAGGGGGAAGCTGAGTATAGAGGAGAGAATATAAAAAGAAAAGAAGGAGAGGGAGAGACAGGAAATCAAAGGAGCACGGAAGATCCGCCGGGGGCAGTGCCACAGTCTTTCATGTATGCGTATTGTAGGCTGCCCTCTTTTGCCATCTTTTCTTTCTTGGGCACAGAATACTTTGGTTGGTTTGAAACCGAAGCGATATGCGATGTACACCCAAGTCTGGCTCGCCATTTTCTGCCTTTCGGATTTCTGACTTCCTTGGCTCTCCGCCCCCCCCCCCATCTTTGTTTCTATCTCACGTACCCGGGGCAGCTCCACCCCCAGGTGTCCTTTCTTCTTGGAGTGGTGCCCTCTTTAAAACCTTCGCGAACCCCAGATGAGGTCTTATCTTGAGTCTTCCCCTCTCCTCTCTTTCTTCTTTCAACTCTTTTGATCGCCATGCTCACTTTGATGTAGTAACAACTGTTCCTTCTTTTCTTTTCTCTTTATATTGTTTTCTCTTTCTTTCCTTCTGCCTGGCGCTTTGTTGGCATATATCTTTGTTGTCGCGTGGAACGTAATGTTTTTGACTGGCCGTTATATGTTTTTTTCTTCTTCAAAAAACTGTCCTTATCAATACCCCCCCCCCCCTTTTTTTTTTTTTTTTCCAAACCAAAAAAAAAAAAAAAATTACCAAAACAAGAGTTGAATGGGATGCAGTGTACGTGAAAATAATATGATGAATGTGATGTGACGAGAGATGTGTGCTGAAGCCGATACGGATATATTCAATAGTATATCTGCGTCTACTCTATCTCTTCGATGCGGGGCCGTAGTGTTTGTCCATCTGACACCCCCGACGTGGAGGACGTGGTCGTGCCAAGACTTGCAGAATTGAGGGACAGACCTGCCAGGCCGGAAAGGCCAGAAAGACCTGAAAGACCGCCCAGGGATGGAGCTCCCGACAGCACATTGCCACTCTCACTCGCAGGCGGCAGTATCGACGTCATCTGCCAGTTCTCCAGACTCTCAATCACATCGATGGCGTGCTGTTTCACTAGTCCGTCTTCGTCCGTGCCGGCCACATACTTCAGGATACGCAGGATATCATCCTGGCTCTGTTGCGTGAGGCCAAACCCGAGACGACGACCGGCCTCTCGAGCATCGTGCAGCGCCCGCACAAAGCTGAGAATCAGCACAATGGCAGCACGCCGCAGAATGGCCTTTTCCAGCTCGGGCTCCATAGTCAGAACGTGCAGAGACAGGTCGACGGCGCCTGAAGCCAGTGTGGCACCGAGGCCGGCGATGTTGACGTCGATACCCGAGGCCATGATCGATAGAGCCGAAGCACGGATACGGACGTCTTCGCTGCCGCGTTTGCTGCCCCATCCCTCGACTATGCGGCCGAGGATCTCGTTGCGTTTACGCTCTTCGTCAGTCAACAAAGCATCTTCCATATCAATGTCTTCGTCGTCATCGGCATTCTCGTCCGCCGTCTTCCGTTTCGCCTTGAGATCACGCATCCGCTGCTCGCGTGCCTGCTTGGCCTCTGTCTTTGGTCTGTGTCCACGCCGGCCGGCAATCTCCAGGAGTGCCTGACCGACCTGTTCTGCAGTCTCGCCTGCAAAGGTCGCACCGAGACGCTGGACAACCTGCAGCAAAGCCTCGCCAAAGCGTAGTCGTGTGTCGACACTCTTCATCTCGTTGGCGTCGACGTAGTGGTCTAGCAGCTCTTTTGTCGTCGACTTGGGGTGCTTGTCTGCCAGTAGCGTGAATATCTTGATAACACGCAGGTTGACATAGTCTTCGTTCTCGTCAAGTATAGACGACATCATCACCAGCAGAGAAGGGATATCCAGGATGGAGCTATTGGACTGGATCAGGACTTGTAACAGGTTCAATCCCTCAGACCGGACGGGTGGTGGCGAGTCGGCCTGTGTGATGTAGGAGATGGCCAGACTATACGTCTTGCGGTCTTCGATTTTCTGTTGGCTCGTGGCTGATGTTTTGTTGTCTGCATTTTCGGCTGCCTCTGGATCTTCAATCTCGTCTCTGTACTTGAGGAACAGAAGCAAGTTCTTGGCTGTCTTGGCCGTCTCATTGACTTCGTCAGCGCCAGATACTCTGCTGATTTTGGTGAGTGAGTCTTCAATCGACTGGACGTTGGTTGGGTCGGCTTTTGCTCTCCGGAAGCCTGGGGACGTGACCACCAAGTTCAGCAGGCTCATCAACAGCGGTATAGTCTCGTCTTCCGCCAAATATTCTTCGTCTTGTTGGCTGAGAAGCCCACTGACAAGTTCGAGAATATGGTCTGGCCGGCCAGCAAGCTTTTCAGGAAACTTTTCCATCATTCTCTGCAGCATGCTGCCTTCGAGCACGTCGGCCAGCGGGTTGCTGTCTAGGCCCTCTTTATCGTCCTCGTCCTCTTCCTTGATCAAGACAAGACCCTTGTTGGCCTTCCGCTTGGGCTTCTTTGACGAAAGCCAGCGGCTGAAGAGGTCCAAGAAGACAGACGAAATGTCCTCATCATCAGTTGAAATTGACGCGAGAAGATCCACCAGAGCATCGGATTTGGGTCCAATCTCGTTCCACCGCGTCTGCAGCACCTCGGCTGCACTTGTTGGTGTGCTGGGCGCAGACACAATGCATATGCTGTTCTGGGCCGTATCCGCTGCCTGGTATTGCCACTGCGGTATCTTATTGGCGTCTCTTGACCCTTCAAAGAGCAGATCACGCACGATCGGCATCACCTTGTCCGGTGCTGTCGAGATCTTGAGGTAGATTTTGAGCAGGTTCCGTGCGGGAAGACAGTAGTCCTCCTCGCACTTCTTTGAGGCGTTGGTCCAAGAAGACAGAGCCCATAGAGGCAAAACAACGGGGTTCAACAGCCGCCGTGTCAGGCCTGGATTCGGATGCGAAATGACCAGAGTCTGCAGCCGCCGTAACCCCTCTGCCACATTGTCTTCAGACACAAGGACAGCAGCAGCATTTCTTCGTAGATCGACAATATCCTCGCCTCCACTTGATGTTGTAGATTGTGCCGAAACTTGACTTGTCGTCGGATCGATACACCGCAGCATTGGCTCTGCAAAGTTGGCCCATCCCGGCGTTCCAGGTGCGCCAAAGCTCCTGCGGCCCAATATGCCGAACCCAATGACGTAGGCAGCCACTTTGGCAAGCTCTAGGCCGTCATGTCCATCCAAAAGGGCCAAAAGCTGAGGTGCAATGCCTTTGAACCAGTCTTCAGCTGTTGCTCGTACTGGCGGACTCGCTAGTAGGCGGGTGGCCATTTTGAGCGCCTCGAGGGTGATCTGAGCACCTTGCTTCTGCGGCGCTGAAGCATTGCTGTTTGCATTGGACGGGTGAACCGAGAACACAAATTCGAGAGTGGCCCTCACGCCGTCACTTCGAAGTGGAAGCAGAGCCAGCTGGCTCATGAACCCATTGCGAACCACATCGGGCACCCGACCTGGCTGAATAAGATAGTTTAGTACCGGGAGTAGCGATACATTTGGTGTCCTAAGTATGTCAGTATGTAGTCGCCATTTTCCTCAAATATGTCTGCCTTTTGTAACTCACTTTTGAAGCAGGTCTTCTAGCTGCTGTTGGGCGGCATGGCGATCTAGTGTGTTTGGGTCAAAGGCAGCGCTGCCCAGGGCTGTAAGTGACTCCAGCAGTGTCTTTTGTGCCTCGCGTGCCTCGTTTATAGGAGCAGGGGCATCCATCTTGGCGTTACATGATATATCTTGTTGTTGACAACAGCAGGTTTGGAAGCTTCAAGTCGCCCGATCGTTCCTGCGTTGCTTAACAAACATCGAATCTTAGTCATCACGGTGAGGGTGGTGGGGAGCTTCGATGGAAAATAGTAGGTCTGGAGCTCACTCGGCCAATGAGCGTATGTCCCTGGGTCCTTAACGTGACCGTTGCCTACAGCAGCCCAAACGCGTTTTTCCAGCGCTCTTGCTCTTGCTGCCCCTGCAGTATTTACTATTTACTTGGACGCCAAAAAAAGCTTCACTTTTCCTCTTCTCTCGCAACCACCAACTGCCGACGTTTTTGGACCCCCGACCCTCGACCTTCCCAGCCCTCCCTCCCCTTTCCACCAAAGGCGCTGGCAGCATGTCGGCGGCCACGCGAACTCCCAATACGGCGCCGCAGCCCGCGCGACGGGTCCTGCCCTACAAAGACTTTCTACAGCCCGCTCTACACCGACGATTCTCCTCGACAGCCCTTGTTCTGCTCGGCATTGCCTATGCACAGTCACTTGCCCTGTCTAGCTGGTCGTCATGGCTCTGGGCCTGGTTCCCTCTGAGCGGCGCCGGCTCCCGCGCCATTGTCATCTTCTTCTGTGGGCTGGTGATTATCATCCTGCGCATTGCCCAGTTTCACATTGGCATTCGCACGACCAACTCGCCATTTGAGACTTTTATCTACAACGCCGCGAAACCCAAGACGGCCGAGACCATCCTTTCCTACTGCAGCGCTGGCTGGCTATACGCCCAGGTGTTCCGCTGGTCGATGCCCGAGAGCGCGGCCCTGAGCTGGATCACATACTATCCTGGTGATCGTGCTCGGCTCAACGAGCGTGCTCTTTACATTGTTGTGCACGTCGTGTGCGTCGGTGCTGTCAATGCTGTCATGCATCTGTTCCGGGACAGTGACCGGCTGCTTCTGGGCACGGCTCGATCGAATGCGGCTTCGGGCAGCAGTGGCGGCCGCACTGCAGGCAAGACGACACAGCTTTACAGCACCCTGCTTTACCAGCTTCCCTTTTTGATCTTCTCTGCCTGCACGCGTGCCATTGCAGGCCTTCTGGCGAGCCTCATTCTGTACGGCTTCTTTGTGCGGCCCTTTGCCTGGCGGTTTACGCTGGCGCTCTTCCGTCCCTTCTTCAGCCTGCCCAAGTCGTCGCTCCCGCCCTCGATGACGCCCTACTTTTCGACCATGACTTTCTTGCCGCGCTGCTTCCAGGCTGGCTTCTTGTTTTCTCTGCTGCTCGTCATTAGCAATGCGGCCTTTTCACTTTTTCTGGTCAACGAGCCGCTCAAGGACGGCAAGCCCCTGACGTCGGACTCCAAGGACCCCAACGGCAGTTTGTTGAACGGTCTGAAGAGCAAGAAGGACAAGATCAAGGCCTTTTCCATGTGGGAGCTGGCCTTTATTGCACGCGATTTCCCGGACCGCCGCGTTGCCATCTACACCGATATTGACCGCAAGGACGGCTCGACGTGGTCGCAGATCTGCAAATTGTGCCTGGATACGATCAAGACGCTCGAGAACCGCATCGACCCGCCCGCACCCGCCCCGCCCGCACCGGCTGCTACAGCTACCTCCGAAGATGCGACAGAAGTCAAGCGGCTAACAAAGCCCGTCCGCGACGACCCTAACATCATGGTGGCCACACCGCAAAAGAAGAAGACGTTCTCGAGCGAGATGGAGAAGATGGTCAACAAGGTCGCCATTGACCCGGCCAACTCGCCGCGCCTGAGCCCGCTGACCAAGCACGTGCTCCAGGATGCGCGCAAGCGGCTGCAGGATGTGCAGCGCGACATCAGCGGGCCCGAGAACCCCAACAGCAGCCTGCAGGGCCTTGTTCGGCAGGTCCTGGCCTTCCCCGTCGTTGGCTACCCGTTCCAGCTGCAGTTCCAGAACCGCATCACGGCCGCTGTTCTCGGCGGCCCCTACGGCGAGCCCAGCGTCTACGTGAACGCCATCAATGCGCTGAGCTTGCTGGCCGTGCACTCGCTACAAGAAGACAAGTTTGGCAATGTCCAGCGCGACGTGGCCACGATTGTGCGCGAGCTGACGCGGGTGACGCGCAAGCTGGAGAGCTTCAAGGCGTCGTTCCCGGTGCACTGGACGGACATTGACGCCAAACGGGTGTGCCCCGAAGTGGACGCTATCCTGGACGCGTTCAAGGACGGCCTCACAGACCTGATTGCCAGCTTTGGGCAGTACAGCCGCGACCTGCGGCTTTCGCAAACGGATATGCGGCTGGCCGAAGAAGCTGCCACGGCTGGACGCGAGAAGAAGAAGGAGCCGCAGCCAGCAGAGGGCGGCGATGACGAGGACAGCCCTGAGATGGCGCAAGTGCAGTCATAAGATTACGATTTGAGATGAGAAGAAAGGAAAAGAACACTGCATGTTTTTATTTATGGGATTTTGATTTTCGCGAGCTTTCTGTTTTATCGCAACCTTTTGTTCTTTTTTTTTTCTTTTTTTTTCTTTTTTTTTCTTCTGGCTTTAGGGAATGTAATGATAGAGAGAATACCCAGGCCAAATGAAAAGTTTCTCAAAAAGAATATTGGGCAGTAGTGAGGAATGCTTTTGAGTGTGGATGCAAAACAAGAAACGAAACAAGACGAGGTCAAAACACAAACACATGAACGTCGAGGCTGACCCATATTAGGCTCTAATTGGCCAATCAGAGGTGCTCATGTGGGTCATTGCCAACTTTCGAGATAGGCCTAGTTTGGGACAAGCTGGGGGCTGGTCAGTAACCAAACTCGCCAAATTACAGCAGCCTCACTCCCCTGTCAACAATTCTCTCCTTTCGTCTTTCGTCATCATCACTTTTCTCGACTGTTTTTCTTTCCTCACCCGCTCTCGCCACCTCGGCGCCCGAAATAACCACATCGATAGCACCCATGGATATCTAAGAACACCTCAACGACGGCCATGCGACAGATAACCACCTCTCCGGGGTGTCTGCATTCTTTTATGCATCCTTTGACGCCGCGTCGAAGCGGCTTTTGACGATAAAAAGACAAGAAAAAAAGAAGACGGCAATTCAGGTCGACGACAGGCCTGACGGGCCCTCTACTACCTCACGATGGCCACCTCTGCCGAAATCTTCTTCCGCATTCTCTACGGCACGGCCTATTCCTTCCTCCACCTCCTCCTGCTCGCTCTTTTGCTCGTCGCCCCAGGCGACATTATCAACCAGTCGCGGACTCGCCACGACATCGTCTCTGTCCTTATTGTTGCCGGAGCCTATGTTTTTGCGATCCTGGTCGTCACGTTCGTCTTCTTTCTGAGGCTCTTCCTTAAGCGCGCCGTCCTCAACTCCATCCCCAAATCCTGGGTTCCCATCGAAAAGGGCGATGTCTCCAAGCCGGTGCGAAGCATGATTAGTGCCGGACTGAGTCGAAGTGCTGCCATTGCCTTCGTATCGCGGCCGCGTGCCGTACCGGAGGAGCTGTTGGACGAGATGTGTCCAATGCTGGCTGCGGGTGTGTTTATGTCCGGTGGAAGTGGCAACAGTACGAAGGGCAGCCGAAACAAAGAGGGAAGTCCGGATGGGGACGTTGGCGAGAAAGAAGAGGAACACGGCGACGACAACAAACCGGGAAAGGTCGTTCGATTCAAGAAGGTCGAGACCATGGAGATGGAAAAGGAGCTGGGAATCGACCTGCCGCCGTGCCAGGCCGTCTGGGGCGTCATTGAGCATCCCGGCTGGGCACCACCCGACCAAGTCTTGAACCGGTCACGAGCCAGCAAAGCAGCCGGCGAAGGCGGAGCAGGAGTTCCACCACCGGCACCACCGCCTCTAGGGACAGGGGATCTTTTCGACGAGAACATCAGCCTCCAGTACAGCACAGTCCTGGCCGAGCTGCCCAACTTGGTCGAAGCGAAGGCGCTCACGCTGGCACCTCCAGACCCCTTCTCGGCTGCCGACCCGCCTCCCCTCGATGCCGACGCTGTTGCCCTACTCGAACGGCCTGCCTACATGGGCCTCCGCGAATATATGTCCCACCTGGCCGAGCTCGGCGTGATCGACATAGGAGCCGACGCCCCCTTTCGCGACGCACCAGCAGCCGACGGCGACCCTCGATCCCTTAGCGAGATTGTTTCCTCCTTTGCGGCCGCTTACGAGTACGCACGTTTCTCGACACGCCTGATTACCCACGACATGTTCCGCCAGCTCATGCACGACCTGGCCATCATCCTGCGGCGCATGACACCCCTCGATCCGAGCGTGCTAGAAGACGACGAAAGCGATGATGGCGGTTATGACGACAGCGGGTACGACAAGGAGGGCAGTTCCAGCTATAGCGAAGCAGACGATCGGTCCGGTCGGCCCTATTTTGGACAAGACAGTGAAGAGGACCAAGGAGAAGACGATATCGACAACAATCCGGCCCGCTCGAGCCCGACCACACCAAGACGAAGTCGCAGTCGACACAGTTCACATCTCCTCACACACCATCAACAACAATCATCACAACAACCATACGATCCGTTACCACAACATCCATCACAACTTGTCCGGACCCAGTCTGGAAGCAGCGGTCGTTCTGCCTTGACGACTAGTACTAGCAGCGGCAGCAGTACCTGCAGCACCCAGGACAGCGACGGCACCAGCCGACGACGCCGCCCGAGCCGGCAACTGACCAGCCCAGATCTGGCAAGTCCGTCAGTGTCCCGAAGCCAGAGACGTGCCCAACAACAGCCGCGTCTTTCGCCACAGAACGACGGCCGCCAAGGACGAAGGCCATCAAGGACAAATACCCGTCGGCCACCCTCTCAGGTGTCAAGCTCAAACAGCTTTGCCCAGAGCCGACACCCCTATGCCCTCAGCAGCCAACCATCAAGTGCCAGTCTCCGTTCGACCAACTCCAGCGGCTCTGTTATCCGCCTGGCCAACCGCGGCGAGCAGTCGTCTGGTCTGCCTTATGTGATTACGACACCGACCTCGCAACATGGCCGATAACCCTTTGGTACACATAACCTCTTCTTGGAATAATACGAAACAACAATAGAAGGAAGCTCAAAGATCTTCCACTACGGCCAGTCAATTTTGAGACTGGCCAAGTACATAGAACCCACTACACAAAAAGGGGAAACAACACCTTACAGTGCATGACTGTAGCATAACTGTACATATAATTCATAATGCAATGACCTTCTTGGAATATCTTCTTTTGCTCTTCAATCGTAACGAACACCACTCAAGCTAGTTGTCGCCTTACATGTCCATGATCAGCTGGCCAGCCACCTTTTGTAACACGTCGACCTATAAGCAGACAGTCAGTATACAGCAAGCAAGTTTAGAGAGCTGTGGCTTTTGTGGGAGAGACCTACATCCAAAAACGCCCCGTTACCGCGTTCGGCGACCGACCGCGCCACCGCTTCCCGAATAAAAATCTCCATGTACTTGTTCACCGATGCATGCGCGTCCTGCGTCATCCGCGTCGGCGTGCCGCCCGGGTTCTGGAAGAAGTGGTGCAGCAGTCTTGTCAGGAGAGCAGGCGGCAAGGTCTTGCTCGCTCTTGTCGCCGGATCGTCCTCGTCGTCGTCATTGTCAGTCGCAACGTCCGTCGCCGCTCCCTCTTCGGGTTCCACCTCCTCCTGGAACTGGTCAATGGTTCGCCGCCGCCGGCTGGCACTGCTGATCCGGCTGCGCTCGAGCTCGTCGACGTCGTCGTCGTCCTCTACTTCCTTTCCTCGCTGACGCTCGCTGATTTCGTTGTCGTCATCACTAATTTCGACATCGGCAGCTGGCCGGCTGCGAGATGTTTTGCTGGCTGATGTGGTTGCTGCTGCCGTCCTCGCCGCTCCGCCTGCAACTGGCCGTGGTGGTTTGAATGCGCCTGTGCCGCGGAAGCCGCTGTTGCTGCCAGTGGGAGCACCCCGAGCGCCCGGGCGTGCAGAAGATATTTGTGGTGGCATGTCGGGTTGGTGACGTGATGTATTTTGTTGTAGTAATACCTTTGACGTCGTCGAATGTGCGTTGTCGAATGTGTTGGTCGTTTGATCAAACGCGCTGAAGACGCGTCTCGGTATGGCGGGGTGAATGCTGTGCTGTAGGTGCTCTTGAGGACGCAATCAGATGTGATGAAATTCAAGAAATTCGGTTTGTAAAGTTTCAAATTATTTTGGGATTTGTCCTAGTTGCTATATGTTTGCAAATATTATCCGAAGGAAGCAAGGAAAGAGACGATGTTGACGTTGGGGTGGAAGGTGCGTTCGAGGATCCAGATCGCGATACGCGGTCACGTGAAAACCGCGCACAACATAATGCACTTTAAGTGCATCCACCACATGCACATGCCATACAAAATACCATCGGCATTTTCAACACAATACATCCTCAACAGCTTCTCTTACGCATACATCTAATTAAGAAGTAAACTTATTTGAACACATATTTTGGTCTAACGGAAAACAAACGTTCTTTTGATCAGTACTATAGAGAAAAAATTCTATCAAGGTGCATGCAACCCAAGGAAAATAAGAGAAGCGAGGGAAGACGCGAAAGACAGAAGACAAAAAGATCGCAAGACAGAAAAGGAAGCAAGAAACAACCCCAGTCAAACAAGACGAGAGATCGACAACTGCTCCAAATGGGACCAGAGACGTGTCGGGGAAACTGTCTTTTTGAGATTCGATAATAAATTACAGTGCACCCAAGGGGTGAACCTTGAACACACAACGGCTTTCCCGAGCCGTTTCCGTCCCATTTGGAAGTCAAATTCAACGCCCATACCAAAACTGATCTATTTCCCCCCACAAACTCTTGCTGTCAGGCGAATCTTTCGGTCAAAAGGCTGTCGCAATTCTCCCATCAGACTTCCCTTACAACACTGAAACCGCTGCGCCCCAAAAGGTCTAACCTTCTCTTCTCGTACCACATCACTGCTGCTCCTCTCTTCCCCTTTTCACCGTTGCCCACTAAACGCCATTGACGGCCCCGATTGAGGAACACGTCAAGTCGCCAGTGCATAATTTTTGTACAAAAAAGGTTGTGTATAGGTTGTTGGGGGAGGAAGAGAAGCAAACGCCTCTACCTCTACTTCAAGTGGATAGTGGTTGGGTTCAAGAAATTTAGCCCGAGCCACCCTTGAAGGCCTTGCCGAAGACGATGACCTGGAGCTGATCGTAGATCGACAGGACACCGGCACCAGCGACACCACGGAGAATGTTGGCGCCAGCACCCTTGAACAGGGACTTGACACCCTCCTTGGCGACGATCTGGCGGAAAGCATCGAGAGAGCTGGAGTACTTGACGGCCTCACCCGAGGTCATCATCATGCGACGACGGACGGTGTCAAGAGGGTAAGAGGCGATACCGGCACCAGTGGTGACGCACCAACCCAGAGCGAAGGAAGCGAGGAAGTTGTTGGCCAGGTTACCGACGAGGACGACGGGCTTGATGGAGTCGTACAGACCGAAGTACAGACCACGGTAGACAACGATACCGGCGACGGAGGGACCGAAGCCACGGTACAGACCAGCAATACCGTCAGAGGCCAGGGTCTTGCGGTAGACGTCGACCAGGCCGTTGAACTGGCGCTCACCACCCTTCTTGGCGGACTTGGCGTCGTTGGCCAGACGGGTACGGGCGTAGTCCAGGGAGTAGACGAACAGCAGGGAAGTGGCACCAGCGGCACCACCGGAGGCCAGGTTGCCGGCCATCCACATCCAGTAGCCGTCACGCTCCTTCTTGTAACCGAACATCTTCTTGAACTTGTCGCGGAAAGCGAAGTTCAGGGCCTGCGTCGGGAAGTAACGGATGACGTTGGCCGTGTTACCACGCCACAGGGACATGACACCCTCATCGGCGATGGTGCGGCGGAAGCAGTCCGCAATACCATCGTAGCGGCGGTCAAGACGGCCAGCCTTGATCATCTCATCCTGTAAAAGGTGGTGTTAGAGAACTGTGACTTGTGCTTTTATTTTCACGTTGCGACGCTCGACGCTAAGCGCCGCGTTGTCTCAAAGTGCACGCACTAGAAGCGATTCCAATTGCCCGCAAGCCCGATTAAGAGCAACGAAAAAGAAAAACGGCCACCCTTTTTGGGGTATGTCGATCATCGTCACGTGACACGTGAAAGAAAAAAATCGAGCCGTTGATTTTCTTATCGGTAACTTCCCCTGGTCAAAGGAAGCCACGACGTCCCCTATCCCGGTTCCGGGACAAAGAAGAAACAGTGGCCCCTGTTATTCCAGGGGAGAAAAGCTATCGCCCAGAGGTCCGTTGAGTTTTGCTCTCAACAGGCGATTTCGGTTTGCGGGCAATTGAAGCCCAGTGCGGGCACTATCAGGGGGTGGGCGGACCAAACAAACGACCAAACGAGGCTCGTTTGCTAGGTGGAGTGAGCACGTACCTGGTTCTGGACGAGAAGCTTGACACGCTCAATGGGAGCAGCAGCGGTCTTCGAGACGGCAGCGGAAACACCGCCCACTGTCAGTGATAGTCAGTACATGCATGATCCAGGACCGTTGATCGACAACGCGATCTCGATATATGGTGTAAATTGACGTTGGCCGATAAGCGTCGACAATGCTTATGCCGAGGCGGCTGCAGTCTGAGGGTCGAGTCGAAAGGAGTGTCTACATACTCAGGAAGTCCACCACGAAGGACTGAAGAAAGTCATGTTAGCAAACTGTAGTTCACGGCAGGCATTTGCAGGCAGCCTTGCCGACGTAGGAGGAGACATCGCCGAGTGGATGGAATTGGAAGGGAGGCAGCAGAGGTAGTGCAGGGAGACAGCAGGAAAAGTTTTAGCGACGATGCGAAACAGCCCCGGGTCGAGCTGTGCCAGGCATGCCGCACCGCCGCACAAAACAAATCACGCATAAAACAATTGAAGCAAAAGCCCAATTGCCAATCCAGCGTACTCCAGATGATTGGGATTGGGAGGGAAGCAGTTGGATGATGGTGTTGCGAGCGAAGGCGAGCGTTATCGCGATCGATCGTGAGGGAATTCCGGCGATGTCCCCAGAGTGTCGGTCAAAGCGACCAGGCAAACAGGAGCAGCAGAAGTGAGAGTGTTACTTACGGGCATGCCCCAGATCTTGATATCTTCCTTGGAAGTCATTTTGGCGACTGATCAACGACAAGTCTGAAGAAGGGAGTGGAGATGTGAATAAAGAAAGAAAGGAGGATGAAGAAGAGAAGAAGGGAAGGGGGGAGAAGAAGAAAAGAGGAAAGGAAGAAAAAGGGAACGAGGGAAGGGGGGGAGAAAAGAGAGAGCGGGAAAAAAAGTCCAATCGCAGGAAGGGGGAAAAAAATTCCTCGGTTGCGAAATTTATTATGGGACAAGGAGGGAAGGAGCAACGGCCGAAGAGCCACCAAAAAGACACCAGGAAGGCTCAATAGTGCCCTGAGCGGTCCTTCCACGCAGGGAAGGCGCACCCGCTGGAGCGGCAAAATAGCGGCCGAAGCACCAGTATGAAGATTTCAGGCCGCTGCAATTTTTTCTCGTAGCGCGTCCAGGGAGGCGGCGGCTCCTGCTCTTTCTGGGCAATATCCAGTTCTCTTCCTGTTCTTCCTGTTACCGAAGGCACAGAGGGCGGGTGCCCCTTTCTCTGGTGTAGTTTTTTTCAGCGATTCTTTCCGGCCGGGCGCGCTAGTCTCAGACGAACGACCCACTTTATGTTTCGTTATAACCAGGAGGGAAAGAGCACTGGTCCAGCTTTTTTGGGGGCTGTTTTGGTGCTGCTGCGCTCTGCCCGCGGTCACCCACGGCAACGAACGAGTGCAAAGAGAGGCTTTTTTCGCTCTCAGGCCAACAGCCCAAAGAGCGAGGAACGAGGGGCGACGTCCTTCTCTTGTCACAGCGTCGAGAGCGTCTCGGCCATTCACCCCTCTCTTAGCGCGCACGGCCAGAATTTTTCTTCTTTTCTTCTTTCCTTCTATTTTAATTCCTTGTTAACTCCTTCCCTCCCAAACACAGGAGTTCTTGCCGGTTCACTCCGATGGCCACCCACCAAAACGATCACTGCCACAGACTGGACTTGTGTATTGGAGAAACGACGCCAACGAAGCCCACGATGTTCACGACTGTGCCGTATTTTACTATTTATATGTAGATTTAAAAACCTGTATTGCGAGTGAAGGAGTGAAGACATCGTCCAAGTGATCTAAGGATAAGCCGGAATTCTCCATGGGTGTGGCACCCGACGGCGATATCTTTGCGAGGTTTGCGGCGGTCTTTTTTCTCCAGATTTTGCCCGTATTTGGGTGTATCTGGGGAAAAGAGCTCCTCGCTTTTCCGCGCCTGTAACATATGATTCAGTGCCTGCGGCTTTGTCTATTCCAATCAACTTGGGGCAATGTTTGGTGGTATTAAAACGGATAAGAGAACAGGGTCCCCTGGATCGAAAATAATAGTGGGCGAGGGCGATTGTGCTAGCGCTCTTTTGACACTGGTAGGCTTTAAGGGCACTGACTGCTCCCGGCAGGCGGCTCGGTGGTGTTGGAGTCCTTTCAGTTTGCTCCTGCCATCTTGTGCCGCCTGCCAGGACGGTCGGATAAGCGGAGGCCCGGCCAGCGCCAACGATGCAGTCAAAAAAAGATCAGGCACAAATCAGGCCGCCACGCCGCTGTCAGAAACAAAGTCCAGTACACAGTATATTTGCTCATCTGAAAATAACATGCCGTACTTTTCTCGTAGTCTGTCCTGCCAAGCCAGGCCCGGCGGCGGCATCAAGATACTCGGCCACGCCGGCATTTCCAAGACGTCCGATGATAGCCACTTCCAACACAGTGCACGGTGGCTTCGTACGGCCTTTTTTGTTATCCAATTGTGGCCTTTTGCTTGAGATCCAGTAGACCAATACTCCGTTCCTGATTGCAGATACGGGTTGTGGAACCCAAAAAGGAGAAAGATACTCTGTAGAAATCTGCCAGATGCCCCACCGCACAGAAAGAAGAGTTGCCAACTGACAGACAACTGGCGGGCAAAAGAGTTGCAACAGATTCGTGAGTATGCTCTAGAAAGACTGAGATAGCTCTCCGTATAACTACTGCATGCACTTAAATGCGGTTCCTCTTGAGTATGGGGTCCTTGATCCGTACGCACAAATATGCAATCGTAAGTGAAATGCATCTCGTGATAGCATCAGATGCAAATATATATAATATGATAAGAGCCACCGGCCACTCAGACACACGTCACTGCATGTAAACTTGGTTTGCTTTTTTTGTTTCTTTCATTGGATCTAGAGCCTCATCGTCCGATTGGTTTTCTCGGGACAGCTCTCCTATTTTTTTTTGTTCTTGGTAGCGTACATACAAAGACGCCCGGTGCTATGTGTTTTGCAGCAGCGGTGTGCATGCCTCCTGTTTCCATCTCAAGGTATGAAGTTTTGCTTCCGCGGCCGGGTCATGGTATTTATCGGCCGCGTCGGCCGGTCGTCGTTTCCTGTCCCATCCTTCTTCGCTATGAGGTCATCATGGCCAAGCAAGAGGAAAGCAGGATGTCATTTCTTTTTGTAAAAAAAAACATGCCCAATTATCCCGAAATCCCATATATAATTTTTGTCATCACACAACTCCGCCAAAGCAAATATGTTTGTCTGGTAGTATCATCGTGGTAGGTTGGAATTCGTTAATCGGTGCCGCCGACGGCGCGAGCTGGGGAATGTTAGAGAATGCTCGAGAAAAAAAAACAGACAAAATTGACATCAAGTGGGATATGGCGAGAACATACTGAAGATCTTCATCTTGCTGTGGCCAACAACCTGCTTGATCTGGCCCTTCTCCTCCAGATCGGCGAGGCACTTCCGTGCCAGGGAGCCGTTGATCTTAAGTCTGTCGACCAGGACGGCGACGGTCACGAGGCGGTAGGACTGGACATCCTTGTAGAGCTTCTCCGAGGTCGACTTGTCCAGGATGACGGCGTGCTGGGCCTTGTCCTTGACTGTGCGGTTGTTAGCAGGTGTTCGACAGACGGGTTGTTCCAGTTGCCTTTTCCAACAGGCGATCCTCGTCGCCTTTGAAGTCCACGGCAGAGGTTGGTCCGGCGCATCTGTTGGGCAACTCCAGTTCCTTCATCATCAATTTGCAAACCGACTCGATCGACGCCGTCCGGCCGCTGTTCCGGAAAGTACAGTTCTGCAAGCAACAGCCGGGTCGTCTCGTCGTCTTCGTTCGTTGGTGGATTGATGGGGATAAGAGCTGCTTCCAGATGGTCGTCGTTCCTCGTCGTGAACTCGGTCGGCGGCGGCGGGATGCCTTTTTTTTTCGTCATTTCAAATGCGTCGAGTTTTCGATAAACGTACCCTTGCCCTTGGACCACTTCTTCTTCTGCTTCTTTGCTCCAGCTGCGGGTGCCATGTTTGCTGATGTTGTTGATGTGACGGAGTTGAACTTGGTGATCGCACAAGGAGAGTGAAAGGAGGGAGGAGAGGAGGTCAAAAGTCGAGAGTGGTTTTCTTTTCCCACTCTTAGGATAATTAGTTTTTTTGGTGCCCCAAATTCTGGTTGGACAGAAAAAATTCACAGGCCCAGTTCTTTTCCCTCCTGCCACCAAAACGCTGTCTGACACAGCCAAAAGGCTAGGCGGCGGGGGCGGGCAGTATTTTTTTCCAGTGTCGCACGTGCATTATGTCATCCACACCGAGCCCTAATTTTGTCCCGCATGATTGGGTTCTAACCCACGCCAAAAGTTGCATCACGTGCAATATCCTCAAGCCCTGCCGCCCCTCTTTTTGGTGATTTTCATTTTTTTTGCTCGCCCAGAAAAGGACGCTAGTACAGTGACCACGGCTTTAGCAGGCAAGTGAGGAGACGCTCGCCCTAAGTCGCAGTCGCTCCTTCTTGCAATAATACTGTACTTTGGCCTGCCACAGTGCCCTTCTCCTTCCCTCTGGCTGAGCAGACTCTGTGTGCAAAAAAAAAACCTTAGCGACCGAAAAGAGAAAATCCACCAGG
This sequence comes from Sporothrix pseudoabietina, assembly GCA_019925295.1. Taxonomy (NCBI): domain Eukaryota; kingdom Fungi; phylum Ascomycota; class Sordariomycetes; order Ophiostomatales; family Ophiostomataceae; genus Sporothrix; species Sporothrix pseudoabietina. The sequence continues at coordinate 247,135 of JADHKS010000021.1, read as the reverse complement.
GCCAAAAAAATTCGGGAACGCTTCACAAAAACCACCACCATCCTCTACATCGACAAAACCCGCACCGGTGCCGCCAAAACAGAAAAAAAGAGCATCTCGCAGCCTTTTTTTCTTCGTCGTTCAGTACCCTTTTCTCCTCACAACCACAAGACACCCGTCGCCAACATGTCTGACGCCGAGATCGAGGTCGAGACCGTCTCGTACAACATCCTCCCCAAGGAGGTGACGAACGAGATCGGTACCGTCAAGCTCTTGTACGATATTTCTGAACCCCCAATTGCGAATGGCATCGATGCCGTCTCGTTCCTCGTCGCCTTGGCTGGGGTCTCCGGCCGGGAGACGAGGAAGCAAACGACATCTAGATGAACTGCCGGCTGACCGTGTTTTCTTTAAACAGCAACAAGTGGAGCTACGATGATGTCGAGATCCGTGACATCTCCCTCACGTAAGTTTCTGCATCTGCACTCTACGGCCATGCGCGACCATCGAACGATTGAGACGGCAAAGCGAAGGAGGTTGGGAAGTGCTCTTGGACGACATCGAATCGACGACAACCGACTGCGACCGAGACAGATTCGAGACGTCAGGAAGAGAAAGTTCAAAGGACTCGACAGAGAGAACGGCAGATCAGGCAGATCAGACGACACCAGACGAGAGCACTACTGCACCTTTTTTTGTGACCGACGACGTCGATCAAACTGCGCATGGCCAAACGAACACATCCACGACCCGATCAACCATACTAACTCACCATCCAGGGACTACATCCAGATCCGCTCGCCGGTCTACATCCCCCATTCGGCTGGCCGCTTTGCCGTCAAGCGCTTCCGCAAGGCTAACTGCCCCATCATTGAGCGCCTGACCAACTCCCTGATGATGCACGGCCGCAACAACGGCAAGAAGCTGATGGCTGTCCGCATTGTTGCCCACGCTTTCGAGATCGTGAGTCCACCTACACTCGACTTGAAACAACTACACCTCCAGCTACGCAAAAATACTAACAACAACACAGATCCACCTGATGACCGACCAGAACCCCATCCAGATTGCCGTTGACGCCATTGTCAACTGCGGTCCCCGCGAAGACTCCACCCGTATCGGCTCGGCCGGTACCGTTCGGAGACAGGCCGTCGATGTCTCGCCCCTGCGCCGTGTCAACCAGGCCATTGCCCTGCTGACCACTGGTGCCCGCGAGGCCTCGTTCCGCAACGTCAAGTCCATTGCCGAGTGCCTGGCTGAGGAGCTGATCAACGCCGCCAAGGGCAGCAGCAACTCGTACGCCATCAAGAAGAAGGACGAGCTGGAGCGTGTTGCCAAGTCCAACCGGTAAAGTGTGTTTGTTTTTTTGTTACTTGTTACTACTCCTTACAAATCCAAAAAACCACCTACTCTTTTGCCAGTTTGTTCTTTTTTTCATATTTTATGGTATGGTGCCTCGCACTTTCTTTGTTTGATGTTGGGTGTTGTTGGGTTTGCTTGGTCTCAAAATGTTTTCTCCATGTCCCAGCAGAGCATAGGAACGCCTCTTGGGAAGAGGCGAGTACTTGCTGCAAGGGTCGACATTTCGGGAACGGCATGACAACACACAACGGGGACTAGGACGGGAGACGATGTGTTCGGTGGGATGTGGAAAACGGGAGAGCGGGTTTCTAAGAGTATGAATTGGTTGTCTATTACCCTGTCTTCCTCCGAAAGGAGTTCAGCGAGACAGGCAAAGAGATGGAGTTCTACTCGGAAGCTCGCTTTTGTGGCCACTTTTTCTTTTGTCTTTTTCTATTTGCCGTGTATTTATGGGGGATATTCCTTTTTTATTTCAGACGCAAAAAACCAAAAGTGGGAGTTTTGTGAAAAATCATAACGGCAGAAACAAAAAACACAAGAAACCAAAAAAGGGAAAATGGAAAAAAAATTCAACAAATTTAATAACCTCTGTGCCATCCATCTACTGTGAATATATGTCAGCCTTAAGTGGGATGCTAATCCCTTGTCCGTTCTATCATAAAATGCGTAATGCTCCAGCATACTATCTCTGTCTAGAGGTCTCTATTCATAATCAATCATCATCTATCTTCCATCTATCCCCCGTCTATCGTCCTACTATTATCGTCATGTCTCTTCACACCTTTTTGGACAGGTCCAGCCGGCGGAACATGCCCACATGCGGAATGCCCTCTTCCCACCATGTGCCCATACCCTCGTCGACTTCAAAGCCAAGCTTCTGGTAGAAGCCCAGGGCATGGACCTGTGCGTGCAAGCACACGAGCCCGTTAAACTTGGTCTCGGTCGTCGCAGCTGCAGCCATTGGGTCAACCTTTTCAAAGAATGTCGGGTTCTTGTAGATCCAGTCGATCGCAGTCTTCACAAGATACTGGCCGAGACGGAACCCTCGGAAGGAGGACAGCACAGCAATCCGGCCTAGCTTGACATACGGCTCCTTGCCGTCGTGCATTGACGTGGCCCGGTCGGGTCCCACGGCGGCCAGGTTCTCGGCCTCGTGGTCCGCTTCCGTCGCCGGCCGGTACTCCATCTCTGACTCTGGCGTTTTGTACGTGGGCGCCACAACAGCCGCTCCCTCCTCCCCCTTGAGCACCCACTTACCCTTGAGCATCACGGTGCCGTCAATGATGCTGTATGCACCGCCCGGGGTCGGGTGTGCTGGCTGCGGGTAGGGCACGATACGGATCGTGCCGACGGGCTGCTGCGACAGGGGCGAGGTGTTGTCGCCGCCGTCAGTCATATGGGCGACAAAGTGGACCGAGCGGGTATCGTCCTCGTCGAGCTCGCTCTCGAGGGGCACCTTCTGCTCCAGGATAAAGACGTTGTGCCGGACCTCCATGGCATCCAGAAAGATCGGGTCGATCTCAGCCTTCCGCGGCTGGTCCTGCGGTGAAAAGTGCACATTATAGGCCTCCGTGTTGGGCCGGGAGACCGTGGCACTGAACGGGACGCTGTCGCCGAGTGCAGGGATAATGGGGGCCATGGCTTTTCGGCCTGTTGTATGTGATCTTGGTGATGTCGAAAATGTCTGAAAATTCTGAGATGTGGGCGAGATCGATGTGGTTTGGCGGGACTATGGTGTAAGGCGCCGGTTGCTATTTCGTCAAGTATATGCCAGACTCTTTAAGATTGGGTTGGGTATATTTTGAGAAGAATCGACCCTCCTTCCCAACAAGAAGTGAGGTTGAAAATATTTATGTAAGTTGTTAGTCAAAATCGGCGGTGGGCACTTTGGTGGTAGTCATTTTAAGTCCGCTCTGTTCTGTAGGCAGTTGGGATAATACGTCGCTAGTAACAGGAAGGAGTGTCAACAGTGCATGGAAAGGGCGTGGGGGATGACACCTGACTGGACTAGGAAGGTACTGCTGTAAACTATTGACGGAAAGAACAATCACCGCGAGAAGCCAAGAGAAATACTTCGAAATCAAAAGAATCGAAGAAAAGAGTCATAATATTATGTGTCAGTAATGAGAAAGAAAGAAAGAAAGAAAGAAAAAATATTCGATAGGATATCGTTATTGTTTTTGTTGCAACTACGGAGTAATACTATGTTGCCGGCTCTTAGTGTAACTGTCTGTATTTCACCAAACGTAATGAGCCGAAGAAAAACAACGAAGAAAGTGGATAATCATATAAAAAACCCTTTATTTCTAGGAAACAAAATCCATCTTTCTTGAAAAATAGTAGAAATACAGGGAAGAAAATAAGCGAGCTACTTGGATGCCGGTAGATAGAGTGTGCGATCGTAGATCTAATTGGAAACGGAAATGTAGACCTTGGGTGGAACATAAATGTCTTCGCTTTCTACGACGTACACTTGATCAGTCCGCGTAGAACTCTTTTTGACCACCTTCTCGTCCGAGCCTCCTTTTCGTTGAAGTCTTCTTTAGCCATATTGGGAAAAACCAAACATCTTAGTATTTGCCCAGTTATCGTGCTTTGTTTATTGCATTGCTGTCTTGTTTGTACTTGTCCTTCCCCCAAGAGACGGCGTGGGTCTTAGCCAGGCTATTAAGAAGAAACGAAACAAAATAGTCTTTACGTAAAGCTTTCCGCCCAGAACGGTGTTACGAGTACACACACATTAGACGGAAAGGGGCCTAGAAACACACGGTGACAAAAGGGCATGGAAGAAGTTGCCAAATAAACATACTCCAGTATGGGAGCAAAACGAATAGAAATACAAGAAAAAAACATGGTATAAATCCCAAATAAAAATGCAATCCCAAAAAAATAGCCAGTAATATCCACACCAACGCCGTCGTCATACCAATAGAGCCATCCTACTTTCGTATCATCTTGAGCAGCGGTGCGATTCTAAACTTCTTGCTGAGGCCGACCCGGTACGGGACCTTTCCCTGGCTGGCTGTCGTATTGAGTCCTGTATTAAGCAATGCGCGTTCAGGCGCGGTTGTCGACGCAGCTGGTTTGCTGTCTTCCAAGACGGGTGCGGGCTTCTCCACTTTGGCGACGACAGCAGCAGGCTTTTGAACCTCTTTCTTGTCTTCCACTTCGGCCTTGAAGGAGCTGGTTGCTGAGGCGTTGCCGCTGGTCTTGCCGAGAACCGTCTTTTCTTCGACTATTTCATGGCTCGCTTCTTCGACGTTGATAACATCCGCTTCCGTGGCTTTGCGTCCCCGACCGGCTTTAGCGTCCTTTTTGCCCTTTGCGGCAACCTTCTTGCCCTTCTTTCCCTTGGCCCTGACGGGGGTTGGTGGGTCTAGTTGGGCCTCGCTGTCGGCTTCCGAGTCGGGCGCCGCCGTATATTCGTCGGTCTTGGTCTCGGGCGGCTCGATTTTGATTTCGATGGCGTCCTCCGCAGTGCCTTGGACAAAGATGTCCTCCTCATCGTCGTTGTCACTCACTGCTTCTTGTGGCGGCGTCTTTTGCCGCTTTGGCCGGCCTCGTGGTCGTTTAGCCGTTGTTGTTAATGGAGCCGACTCTGGCAGAATTTCGACGGACAGCACCTCTTGCGCTGCCGCCGTAGTCTTCTTCTTCGGCCCTCTCTTGCCCTTTGTTGCTGTGGCCTTACTTTTGGCAGGGACGTCGGAAAAATCGCTTTCACTGTCCGCAACAGCTGGCGGAGCAGCCCCTGCCACAATAATGTCTTCTTCATCGTCGTCGGATGCCGCAATAAAAACCGCCTTTTTCTTAGGTGGTTTTGGGCTCTTCCTCTTTGTTTTTGTGGACTTCTTCTTCTGTTTTGGCAAGTCATAGGATGCACCAGACTCATATATGTCATGGGCAACCTCGCTCTGGATCACTGGTACATCGATGCTGATGGACAGCTCGTCCGCGATGGAGCTTTGCCGCTGTGCTGACTGTGATCTTGTTGTTTCAGCTGGATTTTCTGGATGAGAGCTGTGCATACCCCATTCAACACCACCCTCCTCGTCGTCCTCGAGATCGTCATCTTCTGGTAATGGACTGTGATTTCGTGGCGATGCCCGAGATTTGGGTTCTGCGATGATATCGGGAGAAGACATAATCTACACAGCGATATTAGTAAAAAGTTTCTTACTCTCTAGATTTAGTGTATCAAACATACCTGTGCCATATCGGCCGCCTTACGGGCCTTTATCGGCGGCGTTGCATCTTGCACTACCGCATCCACCTTTTGCTCTTGGACAATATCCATGTCGTGGCTGCTGCTGCTCTTCAGCTGTTTTGTGGCAGAGTTGCTGTTGTTATTGCTGCTCCCTGGAGCGCGTCGCCCCGAAGAGGCATAGAGACTAGGCGTTGTAAATGCAATTGTGCTTTGCGTGACGTCTTCGTTTAGAGGCAAGACTTGTTCGTATGGGGGCTGCTGGAGCGGACGGGCAGCTTCAAGGCTCATATCAAGGCTGAGGTCGAGGCTCGGCCTTTGTATGGGGTCGTTGTTGTTGTTGAAGCTGCTGCTCAGCAGTCGCGGGTACTGATGTAAACGGCTTGGCGTCAGGGGCTCAAGAGGGATGGAGATGGTCTCAAGTGCCGGAGTGGCGCTGCCTCCGACGTTGCCGGAGGCCGTCTTCTTCTGTTTCTTTGTGTTTGCCTGTCCCGATGCATTGCCGCTGCTCAGATTGTCAAGTTGGACGACCGCTGCCGCACTCTGCCGGCTTGCCTGCCCTCCCTCTTCCCGTTTCCGCTTCAAATACGACCCGCGCTGCTGGCCGGCCACTTCGATTGGGCTGCTCGGCACCTCCCACGGATCACGGCTGCTCTGCTCGACAGGAGGCTCAACTGCATGGCCTTCCGTGAGGATATCGTGGTAGCTATCGTCGAATCCTGGAGGGAACGGCGCCAATTGTGCACCAATGGCTCTCTGCTGCTCTTCGTAGACATCGCGGAAGAAGGAAGGGTCGGTCGAGGTGCTCGTATGGGCCAAATTGGTTGCTATTGTCGCTTCTCTTGTTTCTGTTGGTGGTGTTGTCTCAATCGGCGGCAGCGGAAGGGGCGACAGTTGCGGACTGGCCAGAGGGCTACTAAGCGGGCTCATGTCGTCGCCGTCGTCGTCCGAGTCGATGACTTCGCGTTTAGACGCCGCCATGGTCGTGCACGTTGGGTGTGGTGGTTCGTCAATCGTTGTCAATAAAGAAGTGGTCGTCAAGGTGACGTTTTTTTTGGTGGAAAGACGCGACGGAAGACGCGACTGGGGAGGGTGCGATTTAGATTGGCGGGGCATATAAGTGTACCTCTCTACACTAATTTGGTAGCGAGGTACAACGCTCTTTATTGACACCAACTTGACCCATCTTCAACGCCAATGTGCACCATTCACATTTCTTACAACACTTCCCAGTATTGCTTGATTTTACAATCAGTAAGAAAGAACTTCACCATCTACAACAGCATTGGAGCAGTTATTTGGGTTGTGTTTTGTTGTATTGTATTTATATAGATTTAAGGAAGATGACTGACTGCCATTATGAAGGAGCTACAAAGAATTACGGGGTTTGAAAAAGGAAGGAACGAAGGAGATCAAGAGAAAAGAAGGGGAAATCGAAAATCAAAAAGAGAGAAAAATAATCGTCCACAACAAGTCAAACAGACTCTCATATAGCCCATCATCTACCCACCACCCGCCACTTCACTCCTACAACATGAAGGCAGCACCGAAAGCCAGGGCCATAAGAAGAGCGGCCAAGCTGGAACGCTCAGCAGCCGGAGCCTGGCCAGAGATGACGGGACTCGACGACGAAGTGGCAGCACCGCCACCAGAGCCACCATTTCCACCACCATTGCCGTTACCGTTACCACCGCCATAAGGAGGCAGAGTCGTCGAGCCGGTGGGCTTGGCCGTCGAGGTGGCAAAAGTAGGCGGGCAGTCCGTCGTGGTACCGCCGCCGCTGGCAACGGCCGAGGTGGTCGTGTTCCAGGCGTACGAAGAGTGGGCACAGTAGGTGGTGGACGTCGAGGTAGAGTAGGAGGTCACAGTGGTAGAGTACGAGACAGGAGGGGGCAGGCTGGTGCCATAGGTGGCTTGGGCCGACGAGGACTCGAGAGGCGGCGACGAGTAAGATGGGACCGTGGGGGTGTTTGTGCCGTACGGAGGCGGCTGCCAGACGGAAGACGAAGAGGACGACTCAACAGTGGTTGGGTACGGCGACGGAACGTACTCTGAGGAGGAAGAGGTTGACTGGACGGGCAGGACCGACTCGGACTCGTAGCTCTGGACAGACGAAGACGTCGAGAAAGACGGCAGGACAGTCGGGTATGGGTAGGCCGTCAGGCTGTAGCTGCTCGCGAGAGTCGGGCCGGCACCATAGGACGTGTCGGCCGCGCTGGACAACGGTGCGGGTGTCGGATGAACGCCATACTGGGAGCTGCAAGCTGTTAGTGGGAGAAAATAGAAGAGAAGGGAGAACGGACGAAGAGGACTTACGTCTCCGAGTAGGCGTAGGACTGCCCGTAGGCGGCATTGGCCAGGCCGAAGGCCATAACGAGAGTGGACTTCATGGCGTTGTTTAGTTTTGATACTGATGCAATCTTGATTTTGATTTCTTGAAATCGGGGATTATGACTAAAATTATGTGCAAACAAGGACAAACGAGTGTAATGTGAATGGAAACTGTAGTGAGTGGAAGAAGGATAATTGTTTGGAAAAGGAGGAGAAGAGAAGAGAGGAAAAGAGAAAGAGTGACTCTTGAAAATGGTGGTGGAGGACAAAGAAAAGCCAGGCTCTTTCGCTTGTGAGATGCTGGGGCAACCCTCTTTATATATTTGCAAGAAGAGGGAGACAGATACCATGTGAGTAACGATAGAGACAGAGGAAGGACGAGAGACAGTCCACAAAAAGTCCGGAGACAGGCTCTGCCCAACCGAAGAGACAATAAACTGAAGAGATAGGAAAGACAAGAAAGAGACATAGACGTGCTTTTATTATTACATTTATCTGCTTTCCTCCTCGCCTTGACTGTGTCTCTTTGCTGTTTTGTTTCTGCTGCTATTTTGTTTTGTATCTTCATCTACTTGGTAACGAGATGATGTCTCTTCTTTGGCTATCAACAGTCTTTGTTCTTCGTCTGCTTCATCTCTCACTGCCCCCAACGACCTTCCCCAGGAGAAAAGAAGAATGGTATGCAGGCTACCTTGTCTACTCTTGTCAACGTTTACGAACTACTAACCGTGTAACCAAGTCAATCTGGGTGCAGACATGCTCCTGCGTCTTTCCATCTGTGCCAATATGTACTCATATGCTCATATGTGCCCATCTGTACCTTAATATATGTTGGCCTCCGCTTCCTCTTTTTCTGTCGTCTTTATTGTTTTGCAGCCACTGTTCGGCAGCTGTCCGGTGGTCACTCGACAACGCCACTGTCTTTCACCAGATACTCACAAAAAAAAAAAAACCCCTTATTTTCTTTACTCGTCATCTGGCACAGCAGATGCGAATTCGAAGAAAGAAAGAGAGACATGCAGACTACCGAAATTTGACACCGCCAGAGGTAACGCGCCTCGTTGCCTTTTGTTCTCTTGTGTTTGTTGTGTCGTTGTGTGTATCACCGTTCAGTTTTTCATCCTTCATCTTTCAGTTTGCTTTATGTACACTCTGCACGTCTGTGTACGTTTGTGTTTGTGTATTTCTTGTGTACTTTTTATTGTACTTTGTGCTTGTGTAGCCTAGACTCACTGTGCATTGGCTGCTCTTTTCTAGCAGACTATTTTTGAGTGCTTGCATGTTTGTTGTTGAATTGATTGGTCTTACAACGCCACGCGGGTGCAATAAATAAGTATAGAAAATGACAATAGGAGAAGATGGAAAACGGAGAAATGAACGACAATGGCACAAAATCCAATAAGACAAAAAAAAAAAAACCTCGAAATGGTAAATGAGAAGAAATGGAAGAATGAGAAACGGAGCCTATTCACACCAGAAATTCAAAGTAAAACTGACTGTCTTGCATCAAAACGCAAGCCGGGATTTGCACGTCTAGAACTGGCGACAAAAGCAAATCACCGATACAGTAGCCTCTTCAAGACAGATCAAAGAGATAGCCCGAGACAGACATTGGCTGCGTCTTGGGGCCGGCATCGTAGACATTCACAGACATAGAAGAGGCAGAGACTGACGGACCAACTCGTAGCCTGGGCACATCCTGGTCAATCCTGGTCAACCTCGTGTTCAGGTGGTACAAACTCAATAAAGATCTCGTTTCTCTCAAACAACCCCATGTCATTGCTTCGTTTCCCTTCCCGTCTAATTTTTATTTCCAGATTCTTCCTTCTTCTCCCCGTTGCTAAGTCGAAACTTCCAGCTCCAGTGGGCAGCCGGGTTGGCTGCCAGTGAGCGCATGTTTGTTAAGAAGGCCTGATCGGCACCGCGTACCAATAGGCCGCGGTCGAGGCAGCGACGGGCGGCTTGCGTGGCACGCAGAGCATCACCGACGCCGTTCCATTCGAGGGCCAGACGGTACTCGGCCTCGTGCATGCGCGCGTGAAGGTTCTCAAGCTCAAACAGGAGAACCGAAAGCTCGCCGGCTGAAAGGCCTACGGTCACATTGGCAGCACCCATGGGTTCCGGGAGTGGGACACTGTAGTCGTCTAGTGCTGTGAGCAAAGCCTTGATGGAGCGGACGCGGTCAACAGACTCGGCCACGCGGTGCGGCGGTAGGCTACAGCGTGCACATGTGCAGCTAAAGCCCCAGTGGCGGTGGAGTTTGGCCTGGCGGTCGGCGTGCGTTTGAATGGGATCATTGTAGGAGACAGTGAGCTCCTCGCCCTGCATGATGTCGACGACGGCATAGATGTTGTGCGTCAGGGTAGCCGGGTAGAAGAAGTAGGCACAGTTGGGCTGGCAGCCGTGATTGATGTGTGATACTAGAGGCGTTGAAATGCTGTGTTAGCTTGTGTCGTGTGACAAGTAGAAAGAGGGCCAGGATACGCACCATCACGGAACACAGAGTGTAGGTCGGGCCCGCCGTCGGCAACTCCCGTCCGAAACGCGTTGGCGGCAAAGATTTGATATGCCTCGTTCTCATTGGCATCTTTCCCATCTGAGCCGTAGTTGGTCGACAGGTTAAAGAACTGCCCTCGATGTGTTTCTGGCAGACTCGAAGCGGCATCGTGTAGCAGGCTAGCAAAAGCAGCAACCGGTAGAGCATCCACAGAGGCACCATCGATCATGACGGCGGGCGTGCGTGCTATGATGCGTTCTCCACGGCGGATAGGTCGAGCAGCTAAGAACCCAGCGCCTTTGCCCGGTATATTTTGCTCACTTCAGGCTGAAACAACAACCGGGTCGTTATCGAGTGGCTAGTCTGCACTCTTGTGCGTACGTGTACTCGCTGCATCGTCGTTGCCTCCTCCAAACATTGGCCGAGTGGCCATCTTGTCTAGCCTCTTCGCTGTTGTGATGGGTGGGTGTAGGCACAGTATTCGAATTGCTCTTCACCTGGCCTTGCGGCCGTGGTCTTTCCTTTTGTCGGTGCACTCCCTCGTCGACAGTTGCCTTTGATCCAGGGCTCCGGTACCGAGTCACCGGCCTGTCTCACTGTATCGTCCCCGTGGCCGAGCCCTACAGGAAACTGTTCTTTTACTCTTCGTTTGTCGGCTGGCGGCGCATACAGCTGTTGTTTAGACGTGCTGTCGCCCCTGCTGCTGTTGCTGCTGTTGCGGATGACGTGGATGCCGATGACGAGGACGACATGAGACACACAGCAGTGTCGACTGATGGTGAGACGGCATCACTCACGCCCAAGGCTGTCCACGGACAGAATGCTGGAAGAGGGTCCACATGATTGTGGTGATGATGCTGATGGCCATATCCAGACTCACTCGCAAATGTAGTATGTGAAGTGGCTAGGAGTAGGAGTAGCCAAAGGTTTGTTGTTGATTTTGTTTCTGGCGGCATTGTATGTGGTTTGGAGTATTTTCTACAGTGAGGGAGGGAAGGAAGGAGACAGAAGACAGTCAATCCCAAATGGCAGGAACGACAATAGCTAGAGCAGACCACGGTGGCATCTCCTGCCGTGTTTGGACATTTCACGCATGCTTGCCCCGTCGCCACTACTTCGTCTCTTGTCGTCACCATCGTCTCTTCCCATTACTTATTCGGTGCCTTCCTCTTCACTACGGGCTCCTATTTTATGCTTACTCCCTTTTGCTCTTTTTTTGAGGAAAATAAAACAAGGCTGAGGTATAGCAACAGTGTTGTGAGATTTGCAAAAGAAAAATAGCATAGGCTGGCCTCTCTGTATTAGAAAAAAAATAGAAGTGTGACTGCTAAGTTGAGCTTGGGTGTGATCACAAGCCTGGATGAGCAGTATTGTTGAAACAGTCTGTGGGCCCAACTTCCCTTGTTCGTCTGAATTTGCAGTGTAAATACATACTTACTCCGTATAGCATTTACATTTACAGCATGTGTAAGTACTGTAACGCGGCGGCTTCTCCTTTCTCTCAGATAAAGATGCCGTGCTGTAACTGTATGAAAGGGTCACAAATTCTTCAGCATTTAATTTTCTGTGCCGAATTCACTTATATTCAAGCTTTTAATGATATCATTACTCTGGTTAGCTTGCGATGCATTTTCTCGCCATTTTGTGCCATTCTCGTTGGTTCTCTTTTGTCGTGTACTTTTGTCCTCCGCCTCGACCCTTTTAGTCGCCATCCTTGTTTACTCCTCTTGGTAGATGGCAAACCAGAGCTGGTACATGTGCCGCTCCTTTTCCGTCCCATCGGCCGCGGGCTCACGCCGTCCGCGACCTGTCTCCGGCACCAGCTCCGCCTCCACGCGCCACTTGGTCTTGGTCTTGTCGCCAATCTCGTCCCAGAGCTGCTGCAGCGTCGCTGGGTTGTGGTGGAAGCGGTACTCGCCGCGCGCCCTGAGCTCTTCACGAGTGTAGGGCGCAATATTGGCGACCTGGCGGCCAAAGAGCAGCCGTGGCTGACCTGAGTTTGTCTTCTTGGAGGAGTCCGCTGGGCGGTAGAAGCGCACGACGCGCTCACCCAACTTCACCTGGTCTTCCCAGCTAAAGAGGTGGAAGAAGCTGGCGGCGTGGACAATGTCAAAGGTGCCATCAAGAGCAGCCAGCTCTTCATGACCGTCTCCATCGGGCGACAACATATCGGCCGCTACAAAAGAGCCCTTGAATGTGTCCTTGTCGCGAAACAGCTCGTACCCGAGATCGATAAACTGCTGCTCGAGGTCAGAGCCTGCGAGACTTGAGGTCGGCGCACCATCCGCGGCCAGTTGGCGCAAGACGTAGCCAAAACAGCAGCCTGCATCCAACAGGCGGTCACCGCCGTCCCGAAGCCGCTCGAGGACCGACCCATACACGGGCAGTTTGGTGAAGTAGAGGTCGAGGAACCGCCAGGCACCGATACACGTGTAAGGAAAGACGGCCCAGGCGCGCTCACGGACCGAGCGAAGATGCGGTTCAATTTCGTCGGCCGGGATATGGCTGTATGTCTGGAGCAGCTGGGCCACCTTGTTGTCGCGGTCTTCAGGGAGGGTTTCCTCGTAGCGCGTGCGGCGGTCGGCAAACTCGCTCTCAGTCTTGGGCGGCATTTTGTGGTGAGGTGTAGCGAGAAGAAACAAGGTGCAATGGAGGAGAAACAGGCGTTTCTTGAGAAAGAAAAGTATATTTCTTTTGACCCTTGTTGAACGTGGGGAAGCTCACTTATACGGAGAGGAAGGTGCGACCGACAGCTGTTGCATCGGCTTCTCGGAGCGTAATCGGCAAACAGTCAGATCGAGACGTTCACGCTCGACCCATGCCAACGACCAGGAACCTGGTTCAATCCACAATTGAAAAAGGTTATATTTCCTCCCGTTTCTTCACGTCCTCCCTCCAGATCCGTGAATTCTCAGAGAGCTACTGCTAGTCAATTGCTGCTGCTGGCATACTGTAGGATAGGCTGCAAGGTATCGGACGAGTCATTCGGGAGAACGTTTTCGATGCCACTGCTGACGGCTTATCAGGCAGCAATGTCTGCCCGGCTGTGCATGCCCAAATATGATTGAAAGAAAATAAGATGAAGAAAGTGGGGGAGACAACTATTTAAAGAGAACATGCTTCCCTCTCCTCATGTCGTGTCAATTTCGATGTGAATTCTCAGTCACTCCTTCCCCATATAGCTTCTGGTACTGGGCGCTCTAAACAAGAATCCAGGCAAGATGGCCGAGTTGGTTATGGCGTAGGATTAAGGTTCCTATGGAGCAATCCGCGTGGGTTCAAGTCCCACTCTTGTCAACTTTTTTTGCTCCTTTGTCGTAGCTGGAGGATAGATATTTCTCTTTTTGTCGTAAAAGTAAACAAGGGGGGGGGGGGCGTGTTGAATAATTTAAATAAATAAAAAAAGGTAGCGTTCAGTAAAATCGAAAACCGCGACCGGAAGAGTAGAAAATGTACAGTATTAAAAAAAAAGCAAAAAACAATGACAAGAGTGGGACTTGAACCCACGCGGATTGCTCCATAGGAACCTTAATCCTACGCCATAACCAACTCGGCCATCTTGCCTATAATCATTTCTGATTTCATTGGAATAAATTAAGCTTAGTCTGGTACATAAAGGCAGCTACGCTAGGGGCAGCCGGACCAGAATTTTCTACTCTCGAATTTAAACTACATTTCTATCTTGACATAAAATTGCCTCCTTCATTATACAATGGATAAAATGAACAGTATGGTATTATCGTTAAGTTACAGAGCATTCTATATCTTAGATAAATAAGAACAAATTTATGTCAACCGCACTTCCTTCACAGGCTCAGGCGCTTCCACGACGTCTGTCGCCATGCGCCGCCGGGGCTCCTCCAACCACTTGTCCCAGACTGGGTCCATGTAGTCGTTGATGAGGCCCATAATGTATTCGCCTGCGTCGCCAACCTGCCACAAATGGCGGCCGTGATTGAGGAGGCAGGCATAGTAGGCCAAGATAATAAGCGACTCCGAGTTCCTGGCGGCCAGCAGATCGGCAAATTCTTTGGACATGATGAGGGCCCACAGCAATATCATCTTGTGGCGGTAGGTATGCTCCGCCTTGTCCTCCTCAGATTCTCCTTCGTCGTCGTCACTTCCATCATCATCATCTTCGTTAGTGGTCGGTTCGGCAGCCGCGCCGTCCATGTCCATGGCATCTGCAACGGCACCGCCGTTATGGCTGGTGGTGTTTGTCGAGGACGTCTTAGGAGTCTTGGGCGTCTTGGGAGCTGGCAGGTACAACACGTCAAATCCGACCTGCAGCAGTCGGATGGCTCGACGGCACGCATCCTTATCGGCCGTACTTAGTCGGTCGTCGGCCGCACCATTCACGAGTGTCCAAAGCTGGGCACAGTCGTTGCCCCGTCCCTCACGGCTTGTGAAGCGGGCACTCCACTGCAGGATGGGTGCAAACTCGGACTGGACCAAAAAGGGCCAGGTGGTAATGGCAATGGCATGGACACCCTGCTGCAGCTGAGCACACTGGACATAGTGCTCCAAAAACTTGTCGAGAGTGTCGTCACGGCGGGACAACGAGTCGGCGAACAGATGATGGCCCAGGACAGACGAGAACAGTAGCATGGGCACACAGTTTGAGCGGTCCATGACGCCGTGGCTGGCGCGCCATGCGGTGTTGAAGAGGGAGATGGCACGGGTCTGCAGGAGGACGGCTTGGCGCTTGTAGCGGGCGGCGGCGGCGGCGGTCTGGGTCACATAGGGCGGTGTCGACGAGAAAGAGAGCATCGGCAGCGACGACGGTAGTGGGAACTGTGGCTGCGCCTGCGCCGTGGAGGGCTGGGCTGACGACGACGGCTGTGGGGGTGCTGGCGAGTTTGCCGTGCTCAGAGAAGGCGAAGAAATCGACGACGGTGACGATGAAGAAGCCATGGACAGCGATGACGTCTGGGAGGGCAGCGAGGACGACGATGGCATCCATGGCACGGATTGGCTGTTCTGTTCGGCCGTCTCTTGCTGCTGCTGAGATGGTTGCTGAGGTGGCTGTTGCGATGTCGACTTGCTGCCGGTGCTGCTCTTGCTTTCACTGCCGTTGGCCGCGAGGTACGAAAGATGCCGAGCCGAGAAGGCGAGCATGGCATACAGCAGGTACGGTGTGCGAATACCAGCACGAAGACCGAGGATCATGCCGCTGGTCAGGTCTTCGCGGTTGGCCGCCAGGCTCTGGATGTCCTGGCTGCTCAAGAGGTGCACGATGAGCTCGGCATGGCTGACGTTGATGGCCCCATCGGCATCGTCGATAAGGAGAAGCGGATCGGTACCATCGCCGTTGTTATTGGCAGAGCTGGGACTGCCCGTGGACTGGTTAGGGAAGACGGGGAGTTGGGGAGCAACAACGGGTGCGGGTGCAGCGGGCAGAGGAGAAGTGCCACGAGGGGCCCCTGGGGGGATATTAAGGGAACTGCCGTCTACAAGCGGCTGCTCGTATTCGGAAGGGGGGAGTGCGGGAAACGTGCACGCTCTCTCAGATACGCTGCAGAGGGAGCAGACGGGGCGGCGTTCGTCGCACTGGGCACATCATTCAATGTTAGCGATCCATTACCACGTGCTTATAATCGACCATATCACAGGACAAGGTTAGGTGGCCTCGTTTTTGCAGCACTCGCTTCATCGAGCACAAGATTGATGCGGAATACCCAACCAGATCGATCGGGTGGTTCCTATCGTGGTACATCTGCAGAGACAGGTTCTAAATGACAGATTCTGGGCCTTGAGTTCATACCTTGACATGCCGCCGTTTGCTATATTGCGTCGTTAGCAGGAGGGAAAAAAAGAAAAAATGGACGAGCAAGATGACGAGGAACGCCGTGTAACCGTCTTGCCGTCGGAGGAAGGACCTGGATGGAGTGTGCCATACCATTCTAAGCAGCCCGCACGCGACTTCTTGTGGCGCCGACGAAGCATGGCTGGTCGTGGGGTGTGTGGTGAGTGCCGTTGACGTGACTGAGAGGCTGGAGGGTTAATTTGGGGGGTGGGTAGCTCATTTGTGGGAAGCACGCCGAAACGATGTTGGTGGTTCTGTTCCACGACGGCGGGTTATAATGTAGCAGGTAAAGCTGGCAAAAGGGTTAAAAAAGGAAGCCTGTGGTGATGCTGAGGCAGGAGAGTGAGGCGGGTGAGGCTGTAACGGTTGACGGTGAGACTAGGCACACTCTGGGCGTACTGGCGTTCTGGACCTTCGACACTCGTGGGTAAGTGGGTGAGAACTTTGGTTGTGGTGTGTAGGGGACAGAAAGGAGAAAGAACGGAAAACAAATACGCGTTTTACGTTATACGCGGGCCGGGAGAAAGAGAAAAGAAAGGACGATGGAAGGGCGGTGATGTCGCCTGTTTGAGGGGTCTTATAATGCGCCCAAGAGGGTCTCGGCCACCAGAAGCTGGCCATTCGGGTCATCTTTTCTGGAGCCTGGCCCAGATTTTTAAAAGTTTTGGGGATTTTGTGTGCCAGCTGACGTCGTCCGTTATTGTGATTTGTGTTTCTCGAAACGCTGGACAAAGGGGGGAGCGGGTTGCGGTAGGGCAGAAAGAAGCTTGATATCGAGGTCTTCAGGTGATTGTGGAGAGGCACAAAAGTAAGAATAGGAGAATCGACAGAGACAAAGTCACGGAAGGCAAGACAGGCAACGATCTTCAGTCGTTGAGTTCTCGGAATGCCCAAACGGGCAGGCATTGGTCGCCCTGTGGCTCCTTCTCTTTCTTGACGTGCAAGCGTGCCCCGGTCGTGATCCACCTCGCCGCAGCTCGTTACATTCATCCCGGGCACCTTCCTCGCCTTGTGCGGTGGGAAAGGGGGAAAAGTTGGAAGGAACGGAGCATTAGTGCGGCGCTCGTCGTCATGCGTATTAGCTAATACGCGTGTTTTCCATCGTACCCAGAAATGGGTTCCACGCTATCTCCCGTGGACCCACTTCTGCGACTAACACGGACCCGAGCCTCCTCGCTTGGCTTCCCCTTCCCATCCGGACGGATCGTGAGATTGCGTTGACCATAGCGTAGAACGCGCAAAAAATGCAAAAGTTGCTGCTGGGCAGTGCATTGTCGGAGCCCGTGGTCGAAGATGGGCAGTGCAGCACGAGGCACCTTGAGACGAGGACCTTTTTCTTCTTCTTTTTTTTTTCTTCCTATTTCGGTGCCTAGAAAGCAAACGACAACTTTTGGACGATCGGGTAAGCTCGAGATATACGGGTTCTTTATCTGTATTTTGTCGTTGGGTTTGTGTTGTCCTTATGGCTGGCTAGTCTTGGCTCCTCCTCCTTTGATATGCTGAAAAAAAAATACGACGTATTCATTCTTGCTAGCCTCCATGCTCGTTTCTTGTTGTTATGCCTTTTTTGTTTTATCTTTACTCTCCATCCTTCACAGCCGCATTCATGGCGATTTCTATGGAAAGTGGCCGATACGATGGATCCTCAACACGCGGAGAGATTATATCTGCCAACAAGGCTTGGCTTGGAGATGATATTTATGGTCGGCCGTCGTCTTCTTCGAGATGGAGTTTGAAGAATGCCAATATGATATCAAGCTCTTCTCTTCTCTTCATTTTCTCTTTATTCTTCTCTTTGATACATTTTCCTTTATGTTTCCATCGCCAGCTGCTCCTTTGTTTCTGTTTTGAACCGTCTTTTATTTTCATATCTCTTCTACCGTTTATCCTCCTTATACTCATCGACAATGCCGACTCTCCAACCATATGTGGACGGTGTGTACCTGTGGAAGTACATTCCCAATTTGACACTGTCCATTGTCTTTATCGGCGTCTTCTTCGTCGTCACGCTCGCCCATGTTTGGAAAATGGTGGCCAAGAAGATGTGGTTTTGTACTCCCTTTATCATTGGAGGCTTCTGTAAGCCAACTTACTCGACTTCTCTTTTCTGATTGCCATCGTCTAACACCCCCTCTAGTTGAAGTCATCGGCTATGCCTCCCGCGCCGGCGCGTACAACAACACCGGCTCCCTCGCTCCCTACCTCCTGCAGTCGCTCTTCTTGCTGCTAGCACCCATCTTCTTCGCTGCAACGCTCTACATGGTCTACTCGCGCATCGTGCGGGCCGTGCACGGCGAGCAATATTCGCTGATTGCACCACGGTGGACGACCAGACTCTTTGTGTTTCTCGACTTTTCGTTCCTGTCCATCCAGTCCAACGGTGGCGGACTCCTGGCCAAGACCAAGACGGCCCAAATCGGTACGGACATTATCGTCGTGGGCCTGATCCTGCAGGTACTGGGCTTTGTTGGATTCATGGTGTGCTGTGTGGTGTTTCACAAACGCTTTGTTGCGGCTCAGCGGCTGGCCAGCCGTCGCGGCGGCGGTGGAGGTGACATGGAGTACCCCGGCCCCGGCAGTCTGGCAGTCACCTCCCTGCCATGGCAGTCGTGCCTCTACATGCTGTACGTCACGTCTCTCGCAGTGTTGGCCCGCAACCTGTACCGTGTGGTCGAGTTCTCCATGGGTGTCAACGGCTTTTTGCAGGTGCACGAGTGGCCCGTCTACGCTTTTGACGCGTCCCTGATGCTGCTGGTGATGATCATCTTTTTTGTGTGGCATCCAAGCAGGCTGTACCCGAACGGCGTACCTCCTGCATCGGCGGCTGCCTCGATTGAAGACGGCCGCGGTGGACCCGACCAGCGGGAGTCAATGATTGAACTGACGGGGACAGAGACGGCGTTCCGGCCAGAGGGAAGTGGAGGATACTCTAGGTCTCCCGCCTCGCGCTACAAGGAGCACGACAGCGACGGTTTTAAGCTCGAAGACTGGTTTTGGCCAGCCAAGGTCTGGAGCATCATCAAGAAGAAAAACTGGGAGTGAACTGCAGTTGGCGACGAGGACATTGTGTGCATGGGCTGCGCAAATTAGGACCACATACAAGAGCCATACATGGCAACTAATATCATACAACATAGACACGGCATGCAGGGTATACAGGATTGCCATAAATTCAGATTGTTTTCATTGGTTTTTCACACACTACTTCGACTGCACTCTCGCTGCGACGATACTCATATACACACCCCATTGGCCCAGTGGAGGTGACGGGGAGACGAGTGTTGCTTCTCATCTTGCCTCTCAATGTTGTCGGTCCGTTTGCGGCCTTCTCGACTGCCGACTGTACGTGCTCGGCTTCTGCCGCCCCCTGGAAAGGCATACTCGAGTAGCTGCTGAAACTTGTTTGAATCAATTCAATTCAGTAGATAATAAATCAAAAGAAAAAAAAATCATAAAAAGCAATAGGGTATCCTGGCGACTTTGTAAACCGAAAACAAACAGAACAAGAGTCCACTGTCCCTCATCATTATGCTCTCGTCCTCCACCGTGTGTTGTGTGTGTATATTTGCGTCAGGGTATTTGAGGGGTTGTCGTAAACAAACGTTGGGGTGGTCGGTGTGTCCATCCCGTAAAAAAATACAAGGTATTATCGATGTCGAGTTTTTTTTTTCTGTTTTTGTTTCTGTGTGAAAAGACAAATTGTCGCGTGCATCGCAGTCTCGCAATCTCGCAGCATCGTAGCGTGGGTCAAATCAGAAGGGTAGGGAAAGGCTCGCAGGAATCGCAGAAAATCGAGAAGATGGATCAGATGGATCACGGATCACGTCGAGAAGAGCGTCGACCAGTTGGAACCTGTGGCTAAATCACCGCAAGAGAACCCCATCCCCCTTCAAGTCAGCGAGAACGGCAGAAAACGACACGACATATGAAAACGAAGCGTCTCAGCCCTGGTGATCATCGTCATGTAGTCTTCTTTGCACTACCGCTCTTAACTTCAGCTTCAACTTCTGCCCCTCTACATTTGCTCAATCACCCGGGCGTTGACGGCAGACTGGAAACCGTGGTCCTGACCTGCAAATTCGGAAAAATGCGAGGGCTCGCTAGCCTCGCCAACCCTGGGGGCCTGCATGGCGGCGTCGAAGGCCGGGGAGCCGGGCATGGTCTGGTTGGTGGCGGGCAGGAAGATGACCTTGCTGTTGGCCGACTTGGCCATGGCCTGCATGGCCTCGAGGTAGCGGATCTGCATGGCAGGGGCAGACGACAGGATGTCGGCAGCCTGGCGCATGAGCTTGGCGGACTCGACCTCGGCCTTGGCGGCAATGATTTTCGATTCACCAAGACGAGTGCTCTGGGCAGCCATGGAGAGTGACTCCTGAAGCTCCTGGCTGAAGATAATGTCCTTGATGAGCATGCTCTCGACCTGGACACCCCAGCCCGCGGCGACGTCCTCAATGATCTCGCCAATGGACTGGGCAATCTCCTCGCGGCGCTCAATGACGTCCTGGAGGACACGGGCTCCGACAACGTGGCGGAGAGTAGTCTGGGTGCGCTCAATAAGGGCCTGGCGGACGTTGGTAATGCCGAAAGCGGCCTTGTGGGGGCTAACAATGTGGTAGTAGATGACCGATGTGAGATGGACGGTGACGTTGTCCTTGGTCATGCAGACCTGTTTAGGGACCTCGACAATCTGGATCTTGACGTCGATCTGGATGAGACGCTCGCTGAGGGGGTTGATCTTGACCAGACCGGGGTCGACGGCCTTGTAGAAGCGGCCGAACTTGGTGACGAGGCCGACGTTGCCCTGACCGACACTCTTGTATGGATTGGGGCAGCAGATGCAGCAGGGAACGGCACCGAGAGCTCCGACGCACGAGCCGAGAGTGTTGACTGTGTTACACGGTTAGCAACGGTCGTGATAGCAGGTAGATGTGAGAAAAGAAGGATCAGAGGGTAATCATACTCATGGAACCGTACCAGCCGGCCGGGTTGTGGTCATCGCCGACAATGGAGGCGTAGCTCTTCTGCAAGTCCTCCTTGCGGGGCGGGACGACGGCCATGTTGACCTGGGGACGGAAACCGACGTCGGCGACGGGCTTGGCGCCGTTGGTACCGGAGCTGCTGCCAGGTGCGGCTGCATAGGCTTCCTGGTGGGCACCAGGACCACCGGCTGCGGAGCTGCTAGCTGCTGAAGCGCTCATGTTGGCGGATGATGTGTTGTGAAGAGGAGAAAGGGACGAGGTCGACAGTTTGGTGGATGAAAAGGTCTTTCGCAATTGGATGCGAAAGAAGTCAGTCGAGAAAAAGAGAAGGACGGTGTCGAGAGCAAGGCTGCTTGTAGTAGTCTTGCAGTAAAAGAAGATGTTGTTTGGTTTGGTGATCAAATGCGTTCAAAAGACGAGTGGGGTGATGATGCGAATTGGGATGGCGATGAAACAAGAAGAGAAAGAGATCCGGGTGAAAAAAAAAAAAAGAGTATCACAGGCTCTTTATATAATGGCATGGGGGTGGGAAACGAGAAAGGAAAGAAGGCGGAGCAAAGAATGGGGAAAGAATAAACGTGTGAGGGGTGTGTGTGTGCCTGTGTCAGTGTGTGCATCCTTGAGTCTGCTTGGGTCTTGGGGTGAAGGAAAGTGCGACCTGCACACCAAGACGGCAGCTCAAGCTTCATGGTGTGAGGTTGCTCATACGGTCGAGCAGAGTGCCTGAGATAGAGGAAGGAGCGTTCCCGCACTCCGCTTTGCACAGGGCTGTTTTTGTTGATTCGACCTTGAAAGAAAGGGAAGGGGCAACAAAGCCAAGCCCTGGGCGAGTGTGCCAGGGGGATCCACTCGTGCTCTTGGGTGGGCGTTTCTGGCTGTGCAACGGGTGCTACCCTGTATTCGTGAATTAAATACTCCGTAGTAGGCGTGTTAGTGCTGTGGAGAGTTGGAGACAGCAGCCCCAGAGCAGTCGACGTCGACGGTGCTCCAGCAAAATTCCCCTTTGGGATGCACGCCGCGCTCTGTTTCTTAGCGCGTTAGCGTGGAGACCAGGGGGTGCCTTGCGCTGGGCCTTGGGGGCGTTTGTGCCTTCCGTGAGTCGGGGTAAAAAGGACAAGGAGAGGAAGGAGTCGGCAGCTGTCTCATGTCGAGTGTGGGCTATGGCGTTGTGGGGCATACACAGTGTCTGTACAGTGTTCAGCAACGTTTGGGAAGGAAAGATGCCGCAGTGAGCTCACACGATCGCCTTTTACTGAGTGAGAGACTTGACAGCCTTGACTATGTATCTTCAGATTGCTGGTGCCGCTTCCGGTCTGCTGCTCCCCCTTTTGCATGTTCACCGACGGCACAGCTTGTCTTTTACGCCCCATTACCCTTGTTGCCCTGAGCTTGGCGATGCGTGGAACAAGTTTCTTTTTCCTCTTCTTTTTCGCGGTGCCAATTGGAGTTGTTTTGCACGGCCTCTTTTTTCTTGATTTTCAATCTACAAAATACATCTCGGCATCTCCTTTGGGAAGCTGGAATGAGCTCTTCTTCGATTGATCTATTTTGTCTTCGAGATTGCTTGGAGAAGTGTTATGACTGCTATCTTTGTTGTCGATGTTGTCCTTTTTTCGCGATGACGCCTGTTGACTGAGACTGACACAAAGACAGTGCGGTGCACCACGATTGGCACAGTGACACCATGAGACCATGAGACCAGGAGACGTTGGACCCAACGCCCGCTAAAAGTTTGGGGTTTCAAGGTAGATCTACTGGACAGGCGAGATAGGCAGGTGCACGAGCCCGATGTCGAGGTCTCGAGGCAGACCCGAAAAGTACCTCTTGGAAAAACCCTGACTTTGTGAAAGGGAACCAAGCAAAACAATCAAGCGAGCAAGCTTACTGCCGAAAGATGAGAAGCTTGACAAATAAGAAAAGAGTCGCCGCGACTACAGTTGTTTTGTCTCCACGGACCGACGTCAGATGAGCAGTTCACTTTTCACTTTTCGCTTTTCTTTTAATATTTATTTTCTCGACTCTGACAAGGTTGGGTGCCATCCTCCGCCATCACATCCCCCGGAGTTCCAAATACTTATCTGCAAGTCTACAAGAAAGAAGGCTAGTGCACCGGCTGCATGGCTTGCCGTGGACAAGAGAGATAAGTGCTCGACAACTGCGTTCACAATGACATAAGAGGATGATTTGTGGTTGATGAAATCACTTGAAAGATGGGACAACAGATTCCAAAAAAAAAAAAAAAAAAAAAAAAAAAAATTGGGGAAATAGCCTAGTAGCTTGGGAGCTTTCGTCTGCAGACGTTGCACACCCTCTTTCTCTGGCACTGACTTTCTTTTGGCACCGCCAAAGTCGGCACTCGGATGAACACAAACGTCAGCATGAACAAAAGAAATGGGGTGAGAAATCGGGCAAAGAGGGGAAGGAAAAGGCGTAGTTGAATACGAGAAACAACGATGAGCTACAGGGACAGAAGAACAAGCTTTTTCGGGAGACTTACGATCCGGCCGCTCAACCTGTCTACTTTCTGCACTTTCTGTTTCCCCCGATATTTGTCTCTCTTTTCGATTGTCGTCGCCTGTCAATCCATGGGGAATCAGTGAGTCCGAGAGTCTAGTCCAAGGGATGCGTTGTTCTTTGTAGGGGAAGGGGCCACGGGGAAAGGGGACGACCCCCTACACAAAGTGTATCATGATGAGGAAACGACAGAGAAAAAGAGAAAGGGTCGCGGTTCGCGCACTGACCGAAATGTTTTGCGTTGGCCCCTGCTTTCTACTCCGAGTTCCCCAAGCTTCTTGACTGATCAGATTGTCCACATCGCTTGCCATCTCCTCTTCGATTTGTCTACTGTGTAGATCGTGATCATGAATCTTACATTTGCCAAAGCAGAAGAAGATTTCTGTGCCGAAATTCCGTCTCAAAAAGAAAGCTCTCGAGCTTTTGTCAAGGCTGTCGACCGGATCGAGCTTACCCTTCTCTTTCGACTTCATGACCATCTCTTTTGCACTGCCACTTCCAGAAGGCAAAAAGAAGAAAGCGGGGCGTACGGGATAGGTCGGAGGTTCGCGTCGAAAAGAACATTCGAAGGTGTCGAGGGTGTGACAACGGACGCAATGCACGACTCGACGGCAAAAAGAAGAAGAAGAAGAAGAAGAAGAAAAGAATGGCGGCTCCAGTGACGAAAACGCTTGGCGTTTCTGGCGCACTCTTATTTTCTGGGGATCTACTGTGGGGCGGGCACGGCAGACAACAAGAACAACCCAAAGAAGCTGCTCCTGCAGCTGCACTGTGGTGCAATACGAGATACGGGGAAAGTGCGACGGAATGCTGCCGTGCCTGCCATTGATTGGGACCAGCAACAGCGGTTGTCTGGCTGTCTTTTCCATCTGTTGTCAAGACAAAACGGCTTGCTTCATTAATTGAGCTGGCCGTACGTCGTACTTTGTGACCGAGATGCGAAATACGTACGACGTGCAGTGCCCGACGAGCAGTGCCCGACGGTGCCCTTTTCACAGCCTCGACAGCCAACGAATAGTCTTCTCACTGTTCCTTGTGCCTTCGGTGAGCCGATTTGGCGGCTTGAATACCGAGTCCATTATAGCCTCGTGGACGTGGCTTTTGAGAGGTTATTCTGATGATGCTATCTTATTTTCCCGACATGGGTTTGTACTTTGTATCTTCACTTGTTCTGAGCATATTCGGGCAGTGCTGTCAGCATGTGCCTTGTTGTGTTATCGTTGATTCATCGCTCCTTCCTCAAGTGTATGTTGTACCTGTTCGTTGTCTATGTACCTGCCCGTCGGACAAGTCCCAGTGTAAATAGTACGGAGTAATGTCAGTCCAAATCCAAAAGAGGAAGTGACCTACAACATTGTGCCTTTTTCTTTCGTCATGGTCTCTTCGCCAACCCTTTCGCTGCTGTCTTGGGGGCACAGCTGCAGCACTATCCCATGATGCAGTGGCCGAGAAGACCAAAATGCACGAAAAGCAACAAGCGGGGCGTGTCTGCCCTACCGCCAACTGTCTACTAATCATCCGTCCTCTTCGTCCAGTTGCACGATGATATTGAGTCTTGGCAGGCGACTGGAGTTCACACAGGCACTTCTGGAGTGGGCAACAAGAGACGGCCCCTACTGTGTACTCCGCAGATGTTGTACCCTTTAACGCGCCAGGGGCTTTTTAAGAGGCGTTTTCGTGAAAGTGGCAGAGTGGCCTCAGTTGGTGGGAAAGGCGTGGGTGCGTGAGAAAGTGACGGCATTTTTGGGGGCGGTGGAGAAGTCGTCATAGTGCTGAGTGCTATTGGCATGCGAGGCACGCGTTGGACATGCGGGACATGCGAGGCACGCTTGCTTGATTCCAGTGGCCTTCATGATAGGTCCACTTCATGATAGGTACTGCTAATATGACTTCTCACTGTTCTCCGTAAAGAGACCCAAACACCCAGAGAAGATAAACTTTGGGGCAAATACAGCGATCCCTTCTGTCTCTGTTGCCGGCCAGCCGTTCCTTCTGGCTTCGTCTTATTCCTCTTCTAGTCTGATTCTTGATCGTTGCTGACTCTTTTTGCACAGCCTCGTCTCACACTCGGGCACTTGATGGACCACATGACCACACAAACAAAAGGCCGCCGTTGCATCTCCGGTGCATGGGCCCATTGCCGCATTTCCCGAGCCTTATTAGAGTGCCCGGCGCCCGAAGTGCCGACTCCCGATGACCGGGGATTTACTGAGAAAGGGAATAAGGAAGAACAATAAGAAAAGTACGCCGGGTGCGGACCGGCTATAGACGGGACAAAGTTCGGGGAAGCCGAACACAAAAGAAAGAAAGCTGTTTGCCACGTAAAAAACAAATCACCTGCAGTGGACTGCCAACTTGGCAGCCTCGCGGCGTCTTGGCTGACGTCGAAGCTTTGGAAGCTTTGAAAGCTTTAAAAGATGCTGTCTGCCAAGACATCAGCAGCCCAAATGCCAAGCATCTCAACCAAGGTGATTCTCTATTTTCTCTTCACGAGTAAAAGCTCCAAAGAACGACGAAAGGGTGGATTGATAAAAGGATAAAAGGAGAAATACACTTGCGAAGATGGAGAATTAAGTACGCTGGCTCCGATGTAAAGACATGGGCTGATGCGTGGGCAGCGAGAGAGTGGTAGAGGGCGAAGTAATGGTGTCACATCTGCGACTTAGTAGCTTCCTCACCAGAAAATCGGATGAAGGAAAGGAAAGGAAAAGTTAATGTGTCGGTACCGTTTAGACGTATTATGGAAGGTCAAAAAAAGGCAAGAACCCGGTGCTGGATGCCTACGTCAATATGCCAAAACTCGTGAAGATGGCCGCAGAGAATCATATGGTAAAGCTCACTTCAAGGCCAAATGCCTCGTATTTGTAGCAAGCAAGTCAGCAGGATCCAACAGCCATAGAATTGATGTTGATTTGGGCGGTGCAACCGGTCAAGAAGTGGTTGTAAGTCGATGTAAATGTAAATAGCGGAAGTAGCTAGGTCTTGTAAGCTTAGTCATCCGATACCTAAATTGCATCGGCTCAAGGCTACAGCACCTCAACTCTCACCAAGCTACATGAGACGAAGCACATCAACTCACCCACAAAATGCCGCTGTACGTTCTCTCTTGGCTCTAAGATCTATATGATGCCAAAATACTGACCGTCGAACAGAAAACTTTTGGCCAAAAAGTCGTGGCACGTCTACAGTGCAGACAACGTCGCCCGCGTTCGGCGCGACGAGGCTGAAGCCCGTGCCCGCGAAGCCGATGAAGAGCGCCAGCAACGCGCGGCAGAGTCGTCGCAGCGGGCCGCCCTTCTGAGGGGAGAGTCTGGCGATGGTTATGGCGATGCTTCAGGCGAGCAGTCCGAATGGGCAGCGGCGGAGCGGGTGACTGGGCGCCAAACGGTCGAGGACCCTGTACCAGCAGTGGCCTCTTCCCGGCCATCCACACGACGCCCACGCAAACGCCATGGAGAAGACGACACCGACTTTGAGATGCGCATGGCGCGAGCGCAGGTCGACGAGGAGGAGGCCGCACTGACAACTCGACGACAAAAGACCACCGCCACAGAAACAGAACGCCCACTCTACGACCGCAACGGCAATTTTGACCTTTTCGGCCAGCTTGAGGAGAGTGCAGTCACACGGCAAACACGACCAGTGGACGCTGCTCCGGATGCGCAACCCTCGTCTATGCGTTTTGCCGACGCTGCAGGCGGGCCCAATGCTCTCAGCGCGTGGTATGCCGGCGAAAAGGGACCAACACCGGCGTCCAAGCCATCCTTCTCCTCTATTCCACAGTCGTCCTCCAACAAACCACGTCGACCACCCATTGCGGCTCCAGCAGGATCCATGGCGGCCGACCCACTGGCAGCCATGCGTCAAGGTGCGGCTGCAGTGCGTGCCCTAAAGCAAGAACGGCAACGAGAGACTGAAGAGAGGAACCAGGTGATGGCCTCATTAATGGCAGAACAAGAGCAGGAACGGGAGCGTGAGAGGGAGAGGGAAAGAGAACGGCGCCACCACCGTAGGCGACGTGAACACAGACACCACGACCGGCACCGTGATGAGAGACGGCACCGAGACGAGGGCAGCGACAAAGACGACGTCGGCAGCCTTGAAGGTTTTACATTGGATGGTGGCACCAAGGAGACGAAGCACCGCGATGACAAAGAATCCAAGGGCAGGCGACACCATTCATATAGAGACCACCGGGATGACCAGGACAACAGACATTCGGAGAGGAGACATCACGACCGCGAGAGACTCCATCACAGGGACGACAGAGGCAGAGAGAGGAGTCATCGCCAATGGCATCGCGACCGAGATGACAGAGACCGTAGTCGTCCACACCGAGATAGGCTACAAAGCAGGGATCAGTCATCATTGTCGCCTAGGTCTCGTATATCCGCATAGATTGCTGGCATAGAAGACGCACGTGCCTGATATTGGATACTAGAAGCTAATAGCTCCGTCATGATACCCAAATTAGTTATTGCAACTTCAATTTCATTCCTCCTAAGATATTATCCCGCCTCGGAGATTTATTTGAAAATAAAGTGTTGGAAAAACGGACCGCTTATGTTATACCAAGATTATCCTATCGCTATTTCTACAGAAAAAACAAACAGATATGCCTGTAAATGCTTTTACCAAAAACACAAATTCAATCTGAGATGCCACCCCAGCCCTCTCCACCCTCTTTGGCTATCTCGGCCGCCTCGGCCTCGTTCTTCTTGCGGATGCTTTCCACGATGGCCTCAATACGTTCCGCCTCGGCCCGCTCCTCGGGCGACATCAGTGCCAGACGCTCAGCATCCTTCTTGCGGCGCTTCTTGTCACGACGCTCGCCACGCACATTGTCACGGTCGGCCTTGCTGCTCCACGCCGAGTTGCGTTTCCGCTTCTCGAGCTGTGCCGCACGTGCTTCTGCGGCCTCGGCATCCAAGTCACGGCTAGCTGCAGCCAGCTCAAATGCCCGCATCTCCGCCTGGCGAGCCTTTTCCTTCGTCTTGTCCTTGAAGGGGATCGCACGCACGTCAACCTCGCCCTCCAGGCCAAGTGACCGGTCCGTGATGCCAGCCGCACGCAACTCGGGCATCTTGGGCAGCTGCACGAGGCCCCATGCATGGCCCAAGTCGACCCAGTCCACATCCGTGGGGCGGAAAATCGAAGACGCCTGGTGCTCCTTGAAGGCACGGGCCCACGAGACAAAGCCGCGCTTGCTCAGCTCGTGAATCTCACGATCGGCCTTAACCTGGTCGCGAATACGCTTGGTGATGGCGGCTGCCGCTTCTCGGTCGGCAGTGCCGTCGGCCTCCTCGTTAGCTGGCAGTGCGCCCAGAACATCGACCAAGTCGGGCACGGCCACGCCTAGCAGCTCGACTGGTGTCTTGCGCACAGCTAGGAATGGGACATAACCCTCAGCCTCGCGGCCCGGACGCAGCATGGTCACTGCCAGGCCACGACGGCCAGCACGGCCTGTACGACCGCAGCGATGCAAGAAAGTCTTGGGATCGGTCGGCGGGTCGATGTTGATAACGAGGTCGACGTTCGGTACGTCCAAACCACGACTGGCGACATCGGTGGCTGTGATTGTTAGTAAACTGCTGCGGTGTAGAATAACACACGAGAATGTGGGACGTACTCAACAGGATACACGGTTTTGTGGAAGACAGGAATCGCTCATATGCAACCTCGCGCACGTGCGGTTTCAGCTTTCCGTGCAGCGACAGGACCACATAACCCTCCGGCATGATGGATGGCAGTACTTGCGAGAAGTACATCACCGAGAAACAGGAGGCCATGAAGACAAGGGTCCGTTGTGGTCTTGGCTCGATTTGCTCCAACAGCTGTACTAAGCCGGGCAGCTTTTGGCTGGATGGTAGGACCATGTATGTGTTGAGAAGACTGGCTGGCGTCTTCTTCTCCTCGATCTCCGGTGCAGCCGCAGCTTCCAATGTCTTTCCTGCCTTTTGTGCTTCTCTCTGTTTGGGTGTTTGCACGCGCACAACGACACGTTTCGGGTTTCGTAAGTTCATCTTGATGAGCTCGCTGATGGCCTCGTTGACCGATGCCGAGCACAAAAATGTCCGCCGCTGTTTCGGGATAAAGGCAAGGATACGGCGCAGTTCGTTAGCGAAACCGAGATCGAGCAGACGATCGGCCTCGTCGAGCACGAGCGCCTCAAAGGATACTGTCGAGTTCACGGCCTGGCTGGACAGCATCTCTGCTAACCGACCGGGCGTACCGATAAGAATGTTGGTGCCCTGGCGCAAAAAGGTTGCCAAGTCGCCGCTGGCCTTGATCGCCGCACCGCTGATGACAAGCTGTGGCACAACCACGGCCTCGGACGTCTCCGGTCGCCGGGTGTTGGCGAGCAAGGACGGTGCGTCCGGATCGTCTTCACCTGCTATCCGCTTGCCGTCCGCCGACAGGCCCGACCCTGGCTTCTTCTTGCTCCCCTTGCCCTTGCCCTTTTTTCCCGTATCTTCCTCTTCGTTCAGATGCTTCGATCGTTGTTGCAGGTATGGTAGTATGGCGGCAGATGGCGGGTGGAAGGCGATGAGTTCGAGCATGACGCGGTGCAGCTGGACGGCCAGCTCTCGTGTCGGGGCGAGGATGACGGCGGCTACGTGGCCGCGCTTGATCGGTGACGCATCCTTGCCGCCAAATCTCCTGAGGATGCGAGAAACGAGCGGGATGAGGAACGAAAGACTCTTGCCGCTACCTGTTGGCGCTTCAACGACAATATCTGAGTTGCCCAGGAAGAGTGGGATGGCGGCGGCCTGAGCGGGTGTCGGCTCGGTGAAGCCCATGCTGGACACGGCCTCGAGGACCCACTCAGGCAGGCCCATGGTGTCCCATGACCGCGCGCTCTTCTTCTTGACTGGGGCCATCGTGGGCCGGTGGGTTGTGAAGGTTGATGGTGTGGTCGAATAAAAGTTGAAACAGTTTCGCAGGTGGCGCTGGTCGTGATGATCGAAACGAGTGTAGAAGTGGAAGGTGCGACAAAGGCAGGTGATTGGTGCCTTCCGGATGGTCGCAGAGCCGGCTCCTTCTTCTTACCGACAAGGAGGACAGTAGGAAAGAGTAACCGACGTGGTCTCAGGAAAGAGCGACTTGATTTTGAGTAAACAGAGCAGTTGTGCCTTCCTCTCGCGCAAACGTGCATGCCCTCCACATATAAGTTCAGGGTCTCTTAACTTTTTTTCTCGTTATCTTATCGATAAATTGATTTCTGGGAAAGAGCAAGCCAGTGCATATCACAGTGCGTCACTGTCTCACGGCCCCAGTTTAAACTTTGGCTTACTGTGCGATTTTTTACGGGGCACCTTATCATCACAGCCAATCAAGAGCGTCGTATGTTCTTTCCGAAGCAACCGCAAATCTCTTCACAGGTAATCCATCCCCCTGTCTACCTCTGTTCCTCAGCGCGGAAGTGTGGCAGCCACGCTGCTCGACGCCTACGAGTAAATTTTCGTATCCCTCGTCGCTGCCGTCCCTGTCTCTATCTCTGTATTTGGCGTCATGTCACGCTCTCAATCGCCACGCAACATCAACATCGCTTTTTGTCCTCTATCCCCCTCCATGACCAGCGACACCACAATCGCTTGTCAGCGTCTTTTCTAGAACTCTCGATCGCTTCGTTTGCAGCCGGGTTTCTCAATCAGGGCCTCTGCTTCGTGCCTTTCCTCTTGCTGCGTCGTTCCCTCTCCTCTGGAGACGATCACAAGCCAAAAGAGCAGATTTGTTCCCCTCGGCCAACAGGTCAACAAAACAACCACTTAGCCAGGCACCCTTCTCCACGACAACAGCATCCGCCAATGCCGAGCAACGTCTAGGAGACTCGACTTACGTTTACGTTTCCTTCCTCCCAGCATCCATCAAAAGCAGCTTACCCACCTGCCCTCTCGAAGCACGCGAGCCCCTATTAGTTCTACCAGCTGGGCATCCGAAGTCACGGTACTTCTCTCGGCGATCT
Organism: Sporothrix pseudoabietina; assembly: GCA_019925295.1. Classification (NCBI taxonomy): domain Eukaryota; kingdom Fungi; phylum Ascomycota; class Sordariomycetes; order Ophiostomatales; family Ophiostomataceae; genus Sporothrix; species Sporothrix pseudoabietina. Next base: position 215,500 of record JADHKS010000021.1, on the reverse strand, counting down.
TGTCACCTCTCCCCTCTTTCCCTACTCGCACTGCCTTTTTCTCGGCGGCCGAGCCCGACTCTGCCGCTATTCTCTCCGCAATCGTGGATCCGTTAGTCCAGTGCTTCTCCGACCTCTTTGAGACGTCCCAGTCCTCGCTGATCTCAGCGACTGTCCCGCTATCTGAATCGTCTTATCGGCCTTCCGAAAAGACACATCACCGCTCCTCTTTCTCTTCCTCCTGCTCTTCAGCATCGTCTTCGTCTTCGTCTTCTTTATACGCCTCGTCTTGCTGGCCGTACCACCAGTTCTACGACCTACGTCGCTTTCTCAACGGCGTAATCACTTCTCCCGCTCTCGCACCCTTTCCATACGACGACATGTCTTCCTCCACTTCACAGCGGCGCCGCATCCCGGCTACGCCCCGCGTTATCTCTCCGAGCCCCACACCATCAGAACGGCAAGGCTCGGTGGACCGTGACGCTGACGGCTCGTACAATGGCCCGATGACCCGGTCTGCTAGGAAAAGACTTTCCACCCCGCAACCCGTCGAGGAGGAGTCGTACGACGAGGATGAGACAAACACAACCGAGAAGACGACAGCAGGAAAAGGAAGAGGAGCTGGTCGTGACAGCAAAACTACTGCGGCGGAAGGCAGCGACAGCAGTGGATCCGAACTCCGGCGTGCCCGCACACGAAGCCGCAGCCCGATCATTACACGGAGGCTCGGCGAGCTCACGCCAGCCACTAAGAAGGGGGCGTCTGCAAGCGGAAACGGCAGCTCATCGTCAAAGAGCGGTAAGACAGAATCAGCGACGACAAACGGCAAGTCGGCGGAAACCCAAAAGAACGGTCACCTGCGGCCACCTCCACTGAACGGCATCTCGGCTGCCGGCAACTGGTGGCGCGACTTCAGCCGCAGTCCGAGCCCGCTGGGCCTTATCCCGATCCACCGGCACTGGCGGTCGTTTGTGCACAAGCACGAGGTGCCACGAAAGCTGCTCCACGTGTCCATCGGCTTCCTGGTTATGTGGCTGTACGCGTCGGGCACGCAGACCCGCTCGGTGTGTCCCTACCTGATGGGTGCTCTGATCCCTATTGCCAGCGTGGACCTGTTGCGGCACCGTTACGCACCCTTCAACCGCTTCTACGTGCGTGTTCTGGGCGCCCTGATGCGCGAGAGCGAGTTTGACGGGTACAACGGCGTCATCTTCTACTTGCTGGGCGCGTGGACTGTGCTGTACACCCTGCCCAAGGACGTCGGCGTTATCAGCGTCATGCTGCTGAGCTGGTGCGACACGGCTGCCAGCACCTTTGGTCGCATGTACGGCCGCTACACGCCACGCCTGCGTCGCGGCAAGTCGCTTGCCGGCTCGACGGCTGCTTTCATTGTCGGTGTGGCCACCGCTGCCTGGTTCTGGGGCGACTTCTCCCAACGCATCGGCCCCATGCCCGGCGACGAGGACTTTATGTTCAAGGGCACCCTCAGCCTGCCGTCCTCGGTCGTGTCCTACCTTGGCTGGGACGAGTCGACCAAGACGAGCATTTCGGGTGCCCTGGCGCTCGGTGTCGTGAGCCTGTGGTCGGGCTTTGTTGCCTCTGCCAGCGAGGTGGTCGACATCTTTGGCTGGGACGACAACCTGACGATTCCTGTCCTGAGCGGCCTGGGTATCTGGGCCTTCCTGAAGGTGTTTGGCTAGATGGTTTCTGCCAATTTGTTCTCCCCCTTCTCTCCCTTCTCTCCCTTCTCTACTCGACTCTCTCTTCTTGTCCACGTTATATCGTTATGCTTCATCATTAATTTTCTCCACATCCACCTATTCAACCTACATACCTCCCTCGTTTGTCTATACATTCCCATTCTTGTTCATCATAATTTACCCAGCATGTCTTTACTTTGCAGTTTGAAGAGAGTTTACGACACAGGCGTTACGATTTTCTTGGTGGCTTTTATTTGTTTCAGTTTCATTTCTTCTGTCATTACATCGCGCTTCGCTTCTACCAGCTTTCCTGCTCCCCGTCAGTCAGGTCACACCCTCTTTCAGAATAGATTTTTAAAGGGTTGTTTTGCGGGTTGCACTCCTTTCTGGGGATTTCTTTTTGGCCAGGCTGATGCCACCTTGGCTCTATTACCTGTTATCTATCTTCTTTCTCTTCCTATTGCACCTGCCCTACAGATACACACTTTGTTTCGTATGCCACCTTCCCCAAGTTCGTGATTCAACTCACCTCATGAAATAGAAACTTCCCATTATTGCCAATGTACTTTGTCCCCGTAACAGTATATGAAGCATGTAATGTCCGGCTGGTACAGGAAGAAGATTTACGACGCCGAGATGCCCACACTCTCCCGTATTCGCATACCGTCTTTCCGTCCTTAACCTCCATACTTTGCTTCGCCCCCTCTCCTCGAACATCGCGCCTGCCTCACGATGTCCCCGACCAACTGCAAGGGAACAGCGACGCGGCTAGACCGGATCCGTGAGTAGGCGAGGATGCTGCGCTTGGAGCTTCTCCCAGTGCTTGACGATTATCTCTACGAAGTGTATCTTGCCGTCGTCCTCGCACCCTTGTCTTCGCTCTCTAGCGGGCCATTTCAGGACTTTTAGCCTCACCCTCCAGGATCTGGCTTCGCATGCGGTGCTCGTCATGGGATCTCCTTGGCCTTTTCCTTCTTCTGTTGCGGATGAAAAGAGAATGTAAAAAGTCGCACAAGGGAGAATCTCGAATTGCGAACCACGAGTAACGCCAACAGAGGACACATACCCACGTTCACCTTGCCTTACATTGTGCTCCCAATGTCCTCACACGAGGTTTTGTGTGCATCATCGCCCGTTACCGCTCATGGGCCGTGCTTCCTATTGCCCTGTGAGTCTCCCCTTAGGGGGCAGCCAATCTTCCTCAGCTTTTGCTGTGCCGTCTTTCTATGCATTTTTTTCAGTGGTATTTTTTCTGCTCACATCTTCTGGCTTTCGCAGAGTCTGATTACGCCTGTTTTTTTTTTTTTGAAAAATCTCCAACGGCCATTGGCCGTTGGCTGGCTTCTGGGTCTGAGCCAAAGGTGGGAGGGGAGACCTGCAGGAGGATGAGGGGACACATGGAAAGAGGGGGGTAATGAAACAAGTAGAGAAGCAAAAATGCTCTATTGTGGCGTGCAGCTTCCGTAGCTCACACACTCTCACACTTTTACACTCTCACACTCATAGACTCACAGCCTCTCTAACAGTCTCAATCTATCTTGCTTACAGTATCAGCCCTCTGTTTATCTGGTTTGACCACTGCCATTTTCTTAGGAACGAGAGCCGAGCACTTTGTACCTCAAACAAAAAAAAGCGAGCACCCATTATATATTTTTCTCATCTTTCCCTAGGGCACACAAAACAAAAAACAAAATAATTAAATAGCTGGCGATACCCAGCATGCGATTCCGCCATTCTTAGTTGTTGTTTTCTTTCCTCCCCTTACCTTCTACAACGCAGGACGAAAAAAAAAAGAGGACACAGAATGTCTTGTAGCTTGGCTCACCCGTAGACTCGCGCACAAAAAATAATTTGAAGTGGTTTCACATGGCGGACTGCACAGGTAACTCGATCGTGTCTGTACGCCAGGGCCACAACATCAAAAGCCGTTATCCTTCCCCACGGAGTAGACAACCTTTTTTTTTTAGGGGGGGGGGGGTTGCACCTGCTTTCTGTAATTTCCTGAATCGTTTTTGTTCTTTTACTTCTTCAACTTCACCCACCTACCAACCTGCAACCACAACCACTACCAAGTACGCAATGCACAATGCATCTTGCTGCCGGCCCTCTCGCTTTTGCTCTGCATATTTTAGTACTCTCTAGTCTAATTGTCGTGCCTTAGCTCGGCGACCCGGTCGTTTTGCCTTCATTCTCACTCCTGTGCCCAGGCTCCCCACGTCTGATTCTTTTCCCAGTGTCTTTTCAATCTTTATTTCCCAGTTTAATTCTGTATCAAAGTGTATGGACAGTCCCCTGTATGAAGAGCCCCTTTTACGAACATTGCCTCTGAAGAATTCAAAGTGGCCCGGTGCTAGAGTTTGCCCGTGAGAGGCAAGATCAGGCTGGCGGTTCTCATGAGATCTTCTTTTTTGCTGTTCTCTTCGCGATTTTTCACACTTTCATTTCTTCTCATGGTTGTTTCCTCACGATTATCGTCCCTCATTCGCTTCTACCCGCACGCCCCCTCCATGAACGCCAGTTTTGAGCCTCTAAGTGCTCGTCTTGCTCCGTGGGATGCCTTCTTGATATTGCCTACTTGAGGTGATGCACAGAACATGACAGAATAAAACGACGACGCATAACGATGCAACAGTACCACAGAAAAAAATCGATAAAATCGGCCGAGACTGATAAAACCCAGCCACACAGAGCAAGAGAAAATGCACACTTGATTCCGTCTTTACCCTCTCCATCCAATGGTATCCCAAGAAAACCAAGAAAACCGAAAGAAAGAACCATATCCGGGGAGCCGTTCTTTTTCTCCCTTTTCCCTTTCCCTCTCGCTTTTCCCACCAACCCCCTTGGCTCTCTGGCCTCCTTCTCTGGCTTCCTGCCTCTTTCTAGTCTTTTTTGTTCTCGACCCTCTAATCCGGCCAATGCATTATGTCCAATAAAACGACTTAGTGTCCTCTTCTCGCCGGTTGCGAAAACGAGGCCAAAATAAGCCCCTCCACGCTCCACCCCCTCTCATGGCCCATGTCTCCTGTCACACAGGAGGGCAACTGCGCGTGGCAAGGCGACGCTCTTTCCTCACCCAGTTCCTGCCCTTCCTGGGCACTGGTTTTACTTGGTAGTTCCTTCCGTGCATGAGAACATCGTCTGGGAGGGAAGAGAAGGAGCACTGGGCACCGGTCCTAAACCCCGACATGCTCTTTCCCTTTTCTACAATTATTATCTTTTCACTTGCCTCGTATTATCCCCTACTCGTTCGCTCTTGCTCACTTTGACGACGCACACATGTATTCTCGCATATATACACTCGCACACATGTGCATTTCCAGTTCATATGCACGGCTGGTTTTGCATATTCCGACCGCTTTCGAGCCCCTTGGCTCTGTTGCGTCGGTGCTGCGTCGTTCCCTTTCTGCCAACGCATCCTTGCAGGGCATGGGCAAGACGGGTGGTGACAGAAAGAACATAAGAAAGACACAACGTTGAAGCCAACAAAAAAATAAAATGAAGACGAATGGGAAGGCACGAAGATGCTAAAGGAGGGAGGGGTGGTAAATGCAGACCAAAGGGGAAGCCATGCCCGACGACTGCACTCCTGCCTGATGGACGGACAAGACAGCTTGCGCTCGTTCGTTCGTTCCTTCGCCTCCAGACTGCGTATCTTGCTTTAGTTTCCCGAGCTATTTCGGCTTCTCACGCTCCTGCTCTTTCCCTCCATTGATCGTGCTCTTTCCATATTCTGCAGCCGAGCAAGTACGGTACTGTAGAGGAAGGAACGATCACGAAGTCCCTTGACAAAGGCAGGTGCGAACTGTGAGAAAGGAGACCAAACCTCCATCTTGCCGGTGTCTAAAGAGTCAACCTTCTCCTTTACAAACACCAAACAAAAAACCTCACATTCGATCCTCCGAAAGACACCAAACAACACCGGTCCACACGCCGAGAAACATGCCTCAATACGCACACCCCTATCCGTAAGCCGCCAACTCCGCCGCCCGGTTCCCTGTGCACACGGAACAACATGCCAGATCCGACTGTGTCTTTCTGCACCAACGCGCTTGTTTGCTTGTCCCCTCTTTTTTTTGCTCTGCTTTTCTTTGACTTTTTGGCTTTTGTTTCTTCGTTGTTTCTCTCACGCCCCCTCCATTGCCCCTGGCTCCCACACTTTCTCTCTCCCTATTCCAAGACTGGATGGCCGCTTGCAGATGGCTGACCCCATCACTCTTCATTCATCACAGCCGATGTACTGTACTTGTTGCCGTCTTTCCTCCTTTTGTTGGTCTCTGCTTTTGCCGTCCAGCGGCGGCTTTTTTCACTGTCGTCACACTCCCAACAGTCTTGTTTCCCTGCTGTCGTCTCCCACCTTGCATGCGGCTAAACCTGGTTCTGCCTCCGTTTGACACCCACCGTTTTGTCGTCTTTCTTAGTACCACTTTGATCCTTTCTTTGACTTTGGTCCTTTCTCAAACCACGCTTGGCCTTCACCGTTTCGGTATATCTCTTCCTGCAGCACATTTTCACATTACGCTCGCACAAGGCGGCTTTGGCTTTGCACGTTTGTTCAGCCAGATATAACGGCTGTTCGATTTCTCGATTCTAGTCCACCAATTGATGTTCTAGTACCTCATTGCCTCATCCACAGGTCTCTTTTCACGTCACATCTTGTCTTGACCTCGTCTTTGTCCGTCCGTGAGTGTCTAGGCATCCAGCCCATGGTTCGTTTGACCAAAGACTAATCTAGTCCATCCAGCCGCATGTGCCTGGTCTTTGGCTCGCCTCTTTTGACAATTTTGTGCCTCTTATCCTCGTCTTCTTTTCCTCCATTCTGTCTAGCTTCTTCCTGACCAGTCCTCCTCTAGTCACTTCCAAGGTCTGCCCACCCTCCCAACCATCCCAGAATGCAGCCATTGACGTTCCTCAGCTAGCCATCACGCCGAACAACCAATCCGTCACCTCTTTTCCTTCGTTTTTCTGCCTCTTTTGTTTGCCATTGCCTCCGTACATATCCTTCGTGATTTTCTGGTCCCGGATTATCCTTGCTAGCTTCGTATCTCTTTTCCAGACCAGCATTCTGCTCTTCCCCCCTCATCTTCCCTTCGATGCTCGCCTCCTATCTTGGCTCATCGTCACCAATATCATACTACGCCCACCCCCCTGGATATCTCTTTTTTTCTTCACTCCTTTTCATTTGGCTCTCAACTATCTTGGCCCCGCCTCCTCACCTGTCTTGGCTTCTTCTTGTTTGTCAAATTTTCTCGCCGCATGATCAGCTTTCCCACCCTTTCAACTTGTCCTGATATCCACCCCAATGTACACCCACAACGTCAAATGTTTACAAGATATGTCTCGCTCACACGTTTCTTCTCATCCGTGACCCCAGCACATCATTTTTTTTTCTGAAAGTTGCAACTCTCTTAGTCCTTCAATATTTTCTGCTCCCTGAACAATTTTATCTTCCTTAGCCGCCTTTCGTCGAACTTTTTCATCAAGTCAACTCTGGCCCCCTGTTTGGTATCCAAGGTCGACTCTCTCCCTACTTGAATGTCGTCTTTGCAAAATATTTCTTCCATCCCTTTTGAAATCTGCCTTTCAAATTTGCATGTGCACCATACTCGCTTACTTTTTCTTTCTCTCTCTCTATGTACACTCCCACCCTCTAGAGACCCGTGTGCTGTCTAATAGTCCTTTCCTCTTTTGTGTCTTGTCTCTGAAGTTTTACACGCCCCCTTAACGTCGGCCAATTCTTTCCAACGGCCTTCACTGCACCTTATATGCACAATTATCGTCTTTTACATTTTTGTCTTGGTCTCAGCATATCCTTACGGGCCGTCTGTCTGCTTTTTCTGACTTTTGGTTGTCTTTTTCCTCTCTTCATTTTTTTACCTTTTTCATATCTCCCTCTTCCCCTTACTATTACTTCCTGGCCCGGACCATATTCCATCAAAGACCACTCCCGTTTCCATTTCAAACCATACCTGGATCACCCCGTCGATCGCCACACCTTCTCTACCCAGTCTGGTCCTACTATCGCCTGACTTTAGCTGCACGTCAACATTGCGGCGTTGTTACGTCCTGTCAACGGCAAATGCACATACCTTGTGAGTGACATACGTGCATGCACACTCAATGGGAAGACCGAGCTGTTTGCATGAATATTTCGCCTTTGTGCCCCCCTCTCTTCGACTATCCTCAAGCTCCCCAGTCTCTTCAGTCTCTGTATCTTTCTCACACCTTCTTGCCTCCTTTGCTTCCTTTCTCTCCGTTTTCTTTTCACTTCCTCCTACCCACCATATCTGCCCCTTGTCTTGCCTTGTTGCCTTTTGCATATCCCCCACCCCTCTTTCTGTCTCTGACCTTCTTCATATCACAGTTGCTCGTCTCCGGTTCCGTTTCTCGGCCTCTCCTTGCCTTTCAATCCAAGCGGGGTCGCGCCTTTCTTCCCGTCATTGACGAATCGAGTTCTACACTCTTATCCTTCTCTTCTCGACAGAAGCCGACTCGAAGCCGGACAAGATGGCTCAAAAAAGTATAAATATGTCTCTTCTCTCCCGAGTTGAGATGTGTTTTCTTCTTTCCTTCTCTTCCTCTTTTTTTCTTTTTCTCCTTCTTCTCCTCATCGTCTTCGACTTCATCTTAAATTCTCCATACACTTTGAACTCATACCTTCGCCTTTCCAACGCACTCAGACATTACATTTTCTGTCTCACACGCTCTACTTCTACTTCCCGCAAGAACCCATCACATTTGTCTACTACATCACCACTTCTATCCGACATCATGTCTTCCTATACCTCCCACATGTACACCAGCACACTCCCCATGGCCGTCCCCGGCAAGGACGACTATGCTGGGTACTACCAAGGCTACAACAGCGGGCACAGCGCCTACTCGGTGTCGCCGCCTGAGTCTGAGAATGTGAGCTCTGCGTCTGGCGGTGCGTCGTACGGCGTTCAGCCCGGCTACTCCACCACCGCAAGTTATGCGGGCAGCATGCAGGGGGACTACGACACCTCCATGTCTGCGAGCGGCGTTGATTTCAATGACTACATGCAAGATCGTTTCAACGATACTTTCAACCCCATCCCGCTTGATAAGAGCGTGGCGATGCAGGCGCAAGCGTGAGTACAATTCTCTATTATTACAAAACAAGAAAAGAAAAACGAGAGAACAGAAAACAGCCGCTTCGGGAAAAGCGCATCGCGAAGAATCAGCTCGCTAACAATTCGCAGATCTGGTCGTCTGAATGACAAGCACCGCGAGCTCATGGAGCTGCAGGCGAAGGCACAGGCTCGTCTTTCAAAGGCGCGCACCCGGTTCGCCGACGGCATGCGCGAGGCGCGTGAAGTGCGCGCGGATCTGGAATGGTCGCAAAAGAAGCTGACGTGAGTATTAAACCAAAAATCATCTCCCTGGCTGCCTCTGGAGTCGCACAAAATTTGCACGTGGCAGCGATCGCATTGCGTTGGCGACGGGTTTGACCTGTCGTCGGAACGGCGATTTGCCAAATTAGGCAATACGGTTTCATGACGTCTTCTCCAACTTTGCGGGATTCTGCTAGTTGAGAGGAAGCGCAAAAGTCAACAAAAGGGCATTTGTGCGACGGCGAGGAGATTTTTTTTTATTAAAACAAAAAATGGCTGTGGATCTGAAACTGACGCGTTGAAAAACAGGTCCCTGAACGCAAAGGCGGCGAAGAAGCACCCCAAGGAGTACAAGAAGGCCCGCGAGCGGTACCCTTCCCCGGACTACTAAACGCATGGAGCCGCGATCAACCCGGTTCGGCGGGAGGCGCCTGAACCCGCCCCCCCTGCTTTTAGCGTTCCTTCGATTTCCTCCGACATTCGACCCGGCAACCTTATTTCTGGGTTGATTCTCGAATGTCGTTTCCTAATTGCTCTCCTCTTTTGTTTGTCTTTTCGAGCGACCAGGGGGCTCATCTTGCGTACACCCCACCACCACCATTTTCGTGCCTCGAGCCGCTTCCCCACCACCATCTATTTCTACCATCTATTTCTGTCTTTGGGATTCTTGCGTTTTTCTCCGCAAGCGAGCAGAGAGCAACGGAGCTCAGACGACAACCGACGACACCAGCTGCAGTTCGAAAAAGAAGGGGTCGATCGAAAACGGCGGACATCTCTTTTTTACATAAGCAGCCATTTTGAGCTGCGGCGGCAACATCATTTTTTATCTACTGGGATTTGGCGATTTCGCTTTTCGGGCAGCGTTTCTTTTTTTGCTGCTATTATTTTTTCTTATTCCCCCTACCCTTTTTTGCTATTTTTCTGTTTTGAATCACCCGCGCATTTTTGTTCCCGCGCGGGGGTGGCCGTTCAACGACGTTACGAATTATGATTGGGCAGAATCAGATGGATCTTTGACAGGAAAAATTGATGAGAAGTACAGTACAAAGCCATTTTCTGGCAGTTTGGGTGGGTGGGAGCATCCGTTCGGCAAGCGCCAGGGCTGCAGTAGCCCGCTGGGCAAAGCGTGCCCGTTGCACTTACACGCCCCCTCCATTTTTGCTGCTCGCTGGTCGCCGGTCTTGCATGCTGCAAGGGACAGCCGGGAGAGCAGGGCGAGTGCAGGGGAGGGCGTGCTGCGTGGCAGCAGAAGCGGCTTGGAGAAGCGACGAGGGAGGGGGAGTGTGCTTTTCTGGGCTGCCAATGGCTGCTGAACAATCCCTTGGGGGCAGCGTGAGAGCGAGCGTGGAAATGGGGGGCGTGTGTGTGAGCAAGCGCGCTTATAAAGCGGGCACTGTCAGGGCATGGCACACGGCCGTCTGTAGATGAGATCGGGGAGGGAACGATCTGGCGGGCGGCTGGGAGACAGAGAGAGGGGACGACAAAACGGTGGGCGGCGGAAAAAAAAACGGAGGACGGGAGATGGAAACGGTGGCAGCGAGCTCTGAGCCTGTGCGCCTATCTGTATATAGCACTTCTGATAGCCTCATGGAAACGGCCGTGGCGCTGTGACCATGCTGTTTTTGGAGAGGCGGAGAGAGGCTGGCAGGTAGACAAGAGACGAGAGCAGGCCACACCAGTCAGCGGAAGGCGCCCTCGGGTGGTCTCGCTGTGAGCAGTGGTGTTTGTTTGGATGGGCTGACTTTCTCATTGGCCCAGACGAGGGAGCAGACTGGCGAGATGCTGCCGTGTGGCTCTCACAGAGAGTTCTGTATGCACCGGCTTTGTACTGTATTTGTCTTCTTTTAGCCTGTGCTTTGCGGTTTTCCTGGATATGAATATAAAGACTCGATAAATGAATTCGTATGCTTGACCGGGGCTCTGTAGGCGTGTGTAGACAGTGTCGGTAGGCCCGTAGAAAGGGAGAAGTGACGCCACAGTCTTTGCCTGCGTGTGGCTTGCGCTGGTGTAAAGACACAGGTGCGTTGATGCCCGTATGCTCGTATGCGCGTATGCATGGTGCTGTACGTAGGTGGTGTGAGTGTTGATGCAGCTTGGGCTATCCCATCACACCTCCCACCTCTCACAATCCTGCCCCTAATAAAAAGGCTTTCATACCCTTTCACCTCTTTCTTTCACCGAGAATAACCCAAATAATGTAAAGATCTTCACTGTCTTTTTGTTTCCTTTTCCTTTTGCCTCTCTTTCCCTTTGACGCGTCCCAACTTTCTTTTCATCTCCGTATTGAGTTTCATCCCAATTCACAACTTCGTTCTTTTGCCACTTTGGTCAGGCACCATCGCTTCGGATCCGCTGTCTTTGGTGCTGCCAACAGACATGTTTTGTACCACCTGCAGTTGTTGTCCGAAATATTCTCCCCCCTTTTCCGGTTTGTTTTCTTTTACCCCTGAACAGGATGTGGTATCACGTGATGCGACTTCATCCGAACAGACGGTAGATGGTGGTTGGGTGTCAGGACCTGAAGAGGCACAGACGCCTATCGTGATAGGCCCAGAAGAGAATGAGGCACGTTGGGTGGCAAAAGAGGTTCGGGGTCGTGTAATGCGTAGACGCTGACTGGGATAAAAGCATTTGTTTTTTTTTTGTTTTGTTTTTTTTTTTTTGGGGGGGGGGGGGGGGAAGACGTGCATGTAGACAAGGCCTGGAAGGCACGAAGACGAAAAGGCGAGAACGAGGTTGTGCAACATGCTGGAAAAGCGGCAGGCGGCAGGTGGCATGGTTCGGGACAACGCGCTCGCTCGTGGCAGGTCCGGGTGGTAAAGGTGGGCATGCCGGACATATTGGGCTTTGAAAGGTTTCGTGTTGGGCTGGGCGCGAAGGGGACGAGTTGGGTGAAGGAGACATAGGAAGGTGGTGGGGGGAAGAAATAACAGCTGAAATAGCACTGACAAGTGAAATTTTTCTTTTCTGCCTGACGCTTTTGCTTCTCCTTGACCGCTCTGGACGGTTTAAGTATAAAGCGAGATGCCGTGTCGAGTGAGCTGGCGGAACACATAAACCAAGTTGTCGTTCTGCTCCGATCACGCTTTCTGAACGCGTCCGTGGCCTCGCTCGAGCCAGTTGCTGCCGCGCGTCGGCACGCCCAATTTCTGCTCGATCCGGGCCCACGGGTTCTCGTTGCTGGTCGGGTCATAGTAGCCGGTCCACCAATCTCGCTGCTGGCCGTGGCCACCATGGCCGCCATGACCTCCACGGCCGCCTCGGCCTTGCCCTTGTCCACCGCGGCCTCCTTGCCACTGGCCACGGGCGTCTGTCGAGCCGATATGTGACGATACATCACCCATCTCCGAGTTGGCAGCCTCGCTGCCTGCGGCATCGCCGGCGCCGAACTGCGGACCGGCGCCGGGCATCAGGTCCGGGTTGAAGCCGTGCCGATCAGCTGGGCGAATGCCACCATGATGGCGGCTGGTAGAGTGGACTGTGCCGTCTAGTTGTTGTGTGACTGCCGCTGCTGTAGTGGGCGACACACCATACGCGGCATTGCCCGACGCCACGACGGCGTCAATCCGGGCCTGTAGCGCCACCGGGTCCTCTTCTTCAACCTCTTCGGGGACCGGGTCTCCGAGATGGTCTCGTACTTCTCCCACGGGCCGTGATGTGTCGAGATATTGCGGCCCTGGCTCCTCGTCTGCGTCTGCCCCAGCCTCGAGGCTGACACCACCACCAGCTTTCCTGTCCTCCTCGCCATCATTGTCGTCATCGTCATCGTCGTCGACTTCGATCTCATCCGTGTTTGTCTTTGTCGGTGGTGGCAGCTTCATGGCCATCTTGGTGCTGGTGTGTGGTTGTGGTGGGTGGAGGGGGATTTCGCTCGATGTTGTCGAAGCCGTCGTCGGGGCCGACGGCGCCACTGTCTTCACCGGCCGGGGCGGCAGTTTTGTCGCATTCGCACCCGTGCCAACGGAGTAGGCCTGCGTTCGTGCTGGTGGCCGGCCATCGCGCGGCGTGCCAATAACGGCGTCGGCCTGTGGGTTGAACCGCCGCTTCTTATTCGGCGGGGCCTGCGCACCGAAGCTAGAGAAGCCCATGGCAGCAGCGACGGCAGCCGAGTCGAGCTCGTCGACGTCGTAGTCGTTGTCGTGATCGGCCATGGTTGTGTTGTGTGTGGAGGATCGATAGGATCGATAGGAGCTGGAGGGAGGAAGAAGTCGAGAAGACGTTCAGGGGTAAAGACGCCCCTTCTGGATCGGAGGTGGAGCAACGGCAGTCGAGATCGAGCAGCGGCGGGCAGCTCCTTCCGTGTCGGTACCGGGACGCACAGCTGTGTAGAGCGCGTGTAAGGAAAGAGCGAACGACTGCGCTGTGGCCAGTAAGAGAAGAATTGGAAAGAGTCGATTGACGTGCTGCGGGACGTGGATGTGGAGGGAAGGCGCAAATGTCGCGGGTTGCTACCTGGCTTGTATGCTTTGTCATTCGCGATGCTTTGCTTTCCTCACATTGTTTTTTTGCTAAGCTATTTTTTTGTCCGCTCGCATTTTGCGGGGAGCAAGGTGACAACGCAGATTGGTCAACGCGCTAATTTGCCACTGCCAGAAGTCGGTGGCACGGGGACCTTTGCCCCTGTTTTCAGTTTCGTCAGTGCATTTCCACCAGCAAAGAAAAGATGGGGCATATTTTGAGCCTCTTCTTCTCACTCAGCCCTGTACTCCGTATTGAGCGGGCATATACTATTTACGGAGTATTACGTCGCATTGGGAATGCTTTTTATAAATTCGGGCTGTATATGTATATGTATTCATATAAAAAGTAAGCCGAGACTTTTATTCAGAAGAATTTTTTCGGCGTTGGAGCCCTGCTGCCTGGGGAGTTTCAAGGCGCAGCACCTCAATGACAAAAGGTGCTGCCATTGGCCAGTCCGAGCCCCTCCAGGAGCATATTTCATGTTCTCGTTCTCGTAGGCACATACTCTCTGTACATATATTTACATGTACATGTACCGTTTAAGACGACTTGCTTTCTTTTGATTTGTCCATCCTTGCATTCCGTGAAGAAAAATATGTAAACAGGAAGACAGAGGCAAGTGCAGAGGAAGTGATCAACTGGTGGCAGTGCAGGGTTCTGGTTTATCAAGGTGGATTCGCGACGAGGTCAAACAATGTTGGCCATTGTTTACAACAAGTTTTATGTACCGCGTTTGTACTTGTCGTAAACGGGATGTCATTGCTTATTTTCTGTAATTTTAAATTTCATTTCATTTGATCCCTGTGTCATTTGATCCCTGTGAGTTTGAGGAATTCGGCTTCAGCCCTGCCAAGACCTTCGTAGTGGCGCTTTTCACGGTCCACATCAGTAGCTGCCGTGCCAAGTCCTCGTCAGACAACAACCTACTGTGCATGACGTGTCTATAAACTGAGCCAGGATAGTTGTTCATACAGGGCCATGTTCCAAATTTCAAAATATGTTCATGTTGGACTTGATTGATGGATGCAAAGAGACAGACAAGCTGGATAAGCAACGTTGCCAAAGCACTTTCGAGTCCTCCAGCTATTACGTGCCTCGGGACCGGGGCAATATAAACGTAAGATGGGGCTATTATAAAGTACAGCTTTCCCCCCTCGGGAGAGAACGTGTTTCATTGATAGGCTGGATCGGAGGTTAGGCAGGTTTTCTTGTGGGCTCCACCTCGTACTCGGAACCAAATCGAGTTGCCGATCATATATTTAAACGAAAACTTGTCTCGTATTTGCACCCCTGGAATGGGTCACATTCAAACGTTATGAGTACACTCTACCAGAATAATGTTTTGGTAATTTCCCCCCTTCGCGTGTCAGAGAGAGTGATGTGCATCTCCTATGTTCGTGCGTTACTCGGCTTATCACATTTGGAAATAGCGAGCAGACGACAAGACACAAAGAACGACTGCCGGCTCTGGCAACTGGCTCCTTTTTATAGGCTTTGGTTCGTAACAAGGTTCCAGCGACGACGTGCATGAAAGCAAATACTCCGTAACTCTATGTCGTATCAGAAATTTGTAGATACAAATGACGCATGGTACCCGGTAAAAGCTTGTTTTTTTCGGGTCCCAACACTGGGTCCACCCTGGCTCAATTGCTTGTGGTTGAGACCATGGTCTTCTTCTTTTCTGTGCTTTTGGTGTCGACTTTTTCTTCTTGTAATACGAACTCCAGCGCTCGGCCCGAAGCTTGTTTTGTCCTTTTTTGCTTGTTTCGCTTGCCCTTGCCCGAGACGATTGGCAACGAATCAATGCTGTTGTTATAAATATGTAATTTTGAATGATACTGTAAGGGAGGCCGCAGTGGCACGAAAAAGAACAAGTGAATACGTCGTTTGTATGGCGAGGAAGGGTGGCAAGGGGAAAGTTTTGGCAACAGATGCAAGTCTGCTTTGAGGGCCTGTTGAGGGCCTGTTGAGGTACCAGGCTCAAATTTGACGATGCTGCCAACTCAGCCCAGGACGCTGCTGCGGGCGAAAAAAAAGTGTCGACAGTTCTACAAGTGGATGTAGATAATAGTCCTACCGTGCCCCGGCACTACTTTCTCAGCAGATTTTACTCTTTTCTTTTCTCTTTCTATTCTCTTCGACGGGCATGCCGCCGTAACTACGTCGTACTCCTCGCGATTTTATATGGAGCAGATAGATCTTGGGCGGCTGGTATGCTCGAGGGATGAGGAGTTTCACTAATTCAGCCTTCACTGGTAGGCTGCAAACCCAGATCTGGCCGCTCTTGTGTATGATAACCCACTGCACCCCTTTGGCGGGTTGTCGCCGATCTTTCTTTGATTTCAGCAGAATAGAAAAAGTTGTCCTCCCTGTTCTCGTATTTTTCTCTCTGGCATGGTGCTCCCTTCTCACTACGGAACTTCGGGCTTTCATTCTATTATGCTTACGCTTTGGGCATTCGGTGTTTTTCGAGCTGCAAACTGACTGAGTCGCCAGTCTTACACCATGTTTCCTCTCCTTTTTCGCTTTCTCGATGTTCTGACCATCCACTCTTTATAAAAATAAAGAAGGTGTCCTCTTAAATGCCTTCTCCTTCCCACATCCATTAACGCACCCAGCAAAATGATGACCGCCGAGGCACTTCGGTTTGCCAGCTCCCGGGCTTTCAAGGTTATAGTCCTGGTAGTCTTTTGGGTCGTCAGTCTCACCATCTTGGCCGACACGAATGCGCTCGCCGAATGGCGTGCACCAGGAAACAGAAACGCGTTCGACCGTCTCAGTCACGGCCGGCTGCGGACAACAGAAGCACAAGAGCAGAAGCCTAGCCTGAGTTCACTGCTATCGCCATCCCAGCCGCACGATACACTCATCACCTACGTCTACTCCGAGTCCACGTTTGGCCGCGAGAACCTCGCCTACTTTATCCAGATTGGCCTCCACCGCACTGCCGACTTTGTCTTTATCTTCAACGGCGAGACTGACGTCGCCAGTCTGTTGCCGGACTGGGATAACATTCGTGTTGTCCACCGCAACAACACATGCTACGACATGGGCGCCATCGGCGAAGTCTTGAGAACCAACGACCTGTGGAAGCGCTACACGAAATTCATCAGCATCAACTCCAGCCTGCGGGGACCGTTTGTGCCTTACTGGTCCGACAGCTGCTGGACCCGCTTATACCTCAATAAAATCACCGACACAGTCAAGTTTATCGGCCTCACGGCCAACTGCGAACCTCGGCCCCATGTGCAGTCCATGATCTTCGCCACGGACAGCATCGGCATGGCCGTCCTTCTCGACCCAGAACATGCCACGACTGGTGTGGCCGACCAATACGGCAATGCCAACGACACCGTCGGCCTGACTGGGTGCTATAGCGGTCATAGATCTGCTGTCCACTCAGAGATTGGTCTGGCCACTCTTATTCAAAATGCAGGCTACTCGGTGGACGTGATGATGGCCGCGTTCCATCAGGAATCGAGTCTCGACGCATACTGCAACGCCACGAAAATGGGCGATGTCCTGCACAACAATAAATACTTTGGCTTCAACGTCCATCCTTACGAGACCATCTTCTTCAAGACGAACCGGAAGATTGATCCGGTCGCCATTGAGAAGTTGACCGAGTGGCACCTCAAACGGAACGTCACGGCTCAGACATTGTGTCCAGCGAAGTGATATCGGGGTCCGGCTTCTTTCGGATACATCTTCTATAATTCATGGTTGCTTCATCGTGTTTGTACTATAGTTGTCCTTTATGTTTCTGTCATTTATGACAAAGCAGGCGTCTTTGGGGGGAAATCGGAACGAGACTTATGGAAGAGGGTCCTTTTTGTATAGGTAAATGGTGTTACTCTGATATTTCTTATGTTGATACTAGAGTTTAAATAAACAGTCAACCTGTGAAAGGAGCTTCGTGTTTTAGCCATTTATAGCAATCTGTTATTCCTGTTCATCGACCACACAATTGTTCGAAACGGCGAAATAGCTGGCAGGTGCCAACACTGTGATGCGGGCCGTAAATGGTGTGCAGCGGCTAGTGGGCCGCGTGCTAAAAATGGGTCCGGTTTACCTATTCTCGGGTCGTGCTCCTTCCGGGATTGTGTTTGAGAAAGCGTGGCTGGTAGCTTCTTGGAAGGGAAGGAAGGGGCGGCCGACGTCAGTCTCCAACTTCCCGGGCTCTTCTTAACAAACGGCAGTTGCCAATTATCGCACTCTTTTCAGCGTCCTACATTTTGACCTCCTTATACATCGTATAACAGACGAGTTATCGCTCTGCCGCCGATTCCTAGTCGTAAGCAGCATCCGTCAACTGAACCTACCGTGAAACGACGGGCTGCTAGCTCGCAGGCCCAACTTATCGCCGCCACTCAACTTTCACATACTCATTTTCTACCTCCTCCGCATCTCAATTCCTCTCTTTTCATATCATCTCATCATCATCCATCATGGCTTCAGCAGAACCAACATCTGCGCCGGCTGCAGCTCAGGCCACTGCCCCTGTGCCCGCACCCACAGCTGCTCCAGCTGCCGCGCCAGCAACCACTGCCGCGCCGGCTGACATTACTTTGCGCACACCTTCCAAGCACATGGCCTCTTCTTCAACAGCAGCTCCCGCCTTTAATGCGCCTCCGGCCGACTGGCTCGTGCGAAAATGGTCCGTCACTCACTCCACCCTCAGCATGTGGCGCTCCGCTCAAAACGTCCGCATCAGCTACAGTTTGCTGCCGGACGACGCCAGCGGCCGGCCGCGCAATGAGGACCGTGTGGAGTACGAGTCCAACAAGGGAACAGGTCCCAAGAAGGTCAAGTCGGTGGAAGGAAGCAATGTTCAGGGCGCAATGGGGCCGGGCACGTTTGACTGGCGTGGTAAGAGCTGGTTGTTCTTTGTGACGAGCCACTGGGAGATTTTGGGCTGGGGCGAGCGCCCTCTTGCGGGCGGCAAGCCGGGAGAGGTGGAGCGGTGGGTGGTGACATGGTTTGCACCGACGCTGTTCACAAAGGAGGGGATTGATTTCTACAGCGACCGGCGGGAAGGACTAAGCGCAGAGACGACGGCGGCACTGCAGACAGCGATTGACACGACGGCAAAGTGGCCGGCACCGCTGGCGGCGCTGGCCAAGGACCTGCTGCCTGTCGATATCAACCTGCCGTGGTCGGAGTAAGAGGAACTGAAAGAAAGAATCGAGGAGATAAGCGGATATCATTGATACCCTTTCGTCGTTTGGATACACTGTCACAGTTTGCTATATACGTTTCGTAATTTGTTTGGATCATTTGAATTGTTCGCTTCCATTAAAGTAAAGGTGATATGCTCGCACGTTGGTAATCTATTCGAATCGAAAAACTCCCGTTTCCGAAAATAACAGGATGACGTATCTTCTGCCCTCGTGAGAAGATTGTATCCTTATACCGTGTCCCAGATTCCGGTTTCCCATTGTCCCGTGGTGTTTCCATGTCCGGTGTTTGTCCCCATGTTCCCCATGCACCATTGCTTATGGCCCATTCGCCACAAAGTATGACAAACAGAGATAAACAGGACGGATGAAAAGAAGACATAAAAAAACGCACACATAAAACGCCCTGAGAATACCGCTATATAAAAAAAAAAAAAGAACATGCTCGAAATAGCAGTGAAACAACAGAAATAGAGTAAGGCAAAATCGTTTCCTTCGTAAAACAACAAGACACTTGCATGCCGGTGCTTTGCTATGCAGGGGTATAGAGGTGCAAGTAAAATGAGACAGATGAAAAAAGTAAATAAAAGTAAATAAAAACAGAGAAGAAAATGGCCAAGTGTGGGTGAAGGGAAGCGGAAAGAGAAGGCCAAAAAGAAAGTGCTGCCGCATGCTGGTGCTGAATGTATGCAGTAGATAAATGAGATGGTGGAAAATGCGTAGTAAGAAAAAGAAAGAGAGATTATGCGGGAGATTATCGTGCTGGAGTCGTGTCCTACTCCAGCGCGTCAGAGTATTTGCGGATATCGTCGTCGCTCAGAGCGCTCATCCACAGACAGCGCTCCGTGATGCCCTCGATCGGTTGGAAATTGTACAGTGCGCTGGCCTCAACGAGACGCAGCAGCGTCTTGACAATACTGGCTGCAAACCGGCACCGTTCAAAGTTGACCAGAGGTGCTGTTGTCGGGGAGCTGGCGATCTCGGACGGCCGCTGGGCGTTGAAGAGCAGGTCGTGCGTGTAGATACCGACAAAGGGGATGCAGCCCGCATCTGCATTGTCAATACCCACGGCCTCCATCTCGGCGCGCAGGCTGTAAAAGTTGCGTGTCGGCGAGACCAGTGCCTCCAGGTCGCGCAGAGTGCGTGCGTCGCTCGGCGGGATCATGGCCCATGTCTGCGTGAGCCGGCTGACTTCGTTGCTCGTGAGAGCAATCGTAATTTGGCTCATCGTCGCGTAGTTGCGGTACCGACGGCAGTGTGCTGCGATATGAATAAACTTGATAAGGCAGCGGGCGCGTTCCTCGAGGTCCTGTGTCAGAATCACTTCCGAGATGGCCCACTTCACCATGATGTTGAAGCGGGCAATAACCACCTCGACACCGCGGGCGTCCGAGTTGCGCAAAAAGTCCACCCAGGACCGCGCGTTGCCGTTCTCGGCGTCCTTCCACCGCATCTCAATCAGCTCCCTCCAGTCGATCTCGTGAAGTGCGTCCTTTTCGATGAGTGTGAACTGCTGTGCCAGAATCTCCGACTCGAACGCGAGGATAAAGGGCAAGTGGACCGAGAATGTGCGTGCAGCTTCGGCCTTGGCAGTCACTTCTGCAGGCGGCTGCTCAAAGACAGACCGAAGACCCATGGTGTTGAGAACCTCGGCCTCCTCCGCCTGCTTTGTACGCAGTGTGTTGGGTGCGGTTCCGTCGGGGCTCGGCGTCGGCGGGAGAGGCTTGTCCTCCCAGACCTGGAAGTCGTGCAGTTCGGGGATCTTGGCGGTATCGGGCGACATCATGAGGGCCTGGACAAGCGTAATGGGCGGCGATGGCGGGTGGCCATCGTGAATATCAATGTCCTCCACAAGCTTGCCAGGGTGCTGCTCCTGGAAGGGCATCGGTGGCGTCTTGGCCGGCTCGATTTGCGGGTCGCCAAGCGGGTGGGCAGGCAGGCGCGAAACAACAGTGTTTGAACGAACAGGGTGAGCATTCTGGTTGCTTGATCCGTAGATGCCGTTCTCCTCGTTCTCATCGGGGAACTCAACAGACAGCTCGGAAGACAGGTCGCTGGCGTGGTCGCTCTCGTCCTCGAGGAACGAGACGTCGGTTGCTTGGCCAGGGCTTTGCGGCATCGTGTCTCCAGGCTGGATCTTCTCGATGCTTTCCGTCTTCTCGACCACCTCGTACGAGTGCTGGTGGGCAAGGTGGTTTCCGCTGCTGGGACCGGTCGGGGTCTGCACGCTGCTCTCGTTGCCCTCTTCAAAGATGGACTGGTTGGCCCACTCTTCCGTGGGAGCACCCTTACTTCTCCCATCGTCGGTGAGGCCCCGGTCGAGCAGAGGGATAGACGAGTACGACTCGCCAGATTCGGACAAGAACGACTGCACATCCCCGACCATGCGGGGAACAGCAGCCGGGCGGAACGCGGGAGGCGGAGAGAATGCGGGGACGTGCGAAGAGGTGCTCATGGAGCTGCCTCTCGGTTCATCCGTCTGCGTACCACCATATTGGCTTTCGATAGCGTCCAGTTCCGTGCCACCCACAGTGCTCTGCTGGCCGAGCTTGGAGAGCATGGACTGGTGAGAGGGAGCGAGGTCGCTGTGGACGATTTGCCGATGCCGGTGGTCGATCTTTTCTTCGGCTGTCAGATGGTTGTTGTCATGCGAGCTATTCGGCTGTGGCGCCAAGAAACCGCTCAACGGAGGTGCTGCAGTCCCCTTGGCCGCCATCAATGGCGTGTAAATCTTGAACGGCGGCTCCGAGAAGGAGAGCTTCTTCGGCTTGCGCTCGAACTTGCCCTCGAGCTTGAGGAGTGCCGACTCCACACCGCCATCGTCGTCAACATCGTCGGGAATTTGAGCAAGCTTCTGTGCCTCCGCCTCAAATGAGGGGCGCATCACGGGCTTTGACGAGTGTGCGCTGAACATGGACATGCGCTTCTTGAGCTTCTTATCCGTCAGCATGCCCACTGAGAACGTATCTTCCTTGCCACGCGTTGGTGGCGCAGTATAGTCCACCGAAATGACATCAACAAATCCACCCGACCCACGAGCCCGGCTGTGAATGAAGGAGCCGCGAATCGACTCAGAGTACGTCGTCAATGAGCCAACCGAGCGCGAGCGGCGGATCGGGCCCTGGTCCAAGTCAGCCACAGTTGTCACGGCACGCAGGTCGCCACCAGGCCGTCTACGCAGAGCGCGAAGAGGCAGCGGTGCCTGGGCTTCAGAAACGTCGTCGACAGAGGCATCGGTGTAGGTAGTGGCGTCGAAGCTTAGGACACCCGCGGGCGGTGCTGTGCCACTGGCGTAGGATGCAAACCGGCGGCGTCCATAGGAACGGCTCGACTTATGCGACATATGCGACATGTGTGATTTGTGCGAACGACTCGAGCGGTGTCTAGAGTGTCCCTGGATCCAGCTGGGTGTTGGGCGGCGGATGGGGGGAGAGCTGGGAAGACCAAAACTGTTTGTCGCCGGGTTCTTGTTGATCGTGATATCCTCCTGCACCTCGTTCACAGTTACATTCACTTCGTCATTGTCAACCGGGCGCTGCGGGAGGATGATGCTGTCCTCAGGTTCGTATTGCAGGACGTCGGACGAGGGGCGAATGCTGGTATCCGCAATCAAAGGACGGGGCGGCTCGGTTGTGGAGCTGTGTCCCAGAGTATCCATATCCGGGACAAAAGGGGGCAGTGGGTCCATGGAAAGCGAGGGCCGAACAGCTGGCTGGCCAAGGACGTACGAGGAGCGGCGAGGTGTCCCCATGGGCTGGCCGGGCGGTGTTGTCGGTGGTGTCGGATCAGCGGCCACCGACAAAAACGTCTCACCAAACATCTCGACGGATCCATTGTTGCTGTTGGGGAGAGCCAGGGCGCCCGACATGGCCGGGTAGTCGAGAGGGAGCGTGCCGTCAACAATAACGATAGACTTGCTACCCGTGGTGATGCCGGTATCGCTAATAGGCCGGACCAAGTTGTCAAGTCCACCAGGAGTCCAGCCGAGGAAGAGGCTGTCGGAGTATTCGGATTGAGCCACATTCGCGCCGGGCTGTTGTTGCTGTTCGGGGGCAGCGGGAGACTTGTTGGCTTCAGCAGGAGCATCCTCGCCAGGCTGTGCGGCAGCATCCAGGGATGCATCTTCACGAACTGCAACTTTGAAGTCCTCGGCGATTTTAGCACCTAGAAGATCGATCCGAACAGGCGGGCGGAAGCCGTTCATCCGTGGGCGAGCTTGCGGGACGATGGCAGTTCCGGGAAGTCGGTTTGTCGTTGCGCCACGCGGTCCGATAGGTGCCATGTTGATAAAGTTGCCCTGGGTCGCAGAGACGGTCTGGCCCCGTGTACTCAGCGCCCGTCGAACACTGCCAAGAAGCTTCCGCATACCTTGGCTGGACATTGCGGAAGCCTTCAGCTTTTGCGAGTCTGGCACGTCAAGAGCAAACGGCTGGAAAAGTGTCGTTTGGCGGCTGACACCGCCGCCGGTTCCAGGGGGGAGGACTTCGACATACGGCTGGCCAGGCGGAAAGACGGCACCGCGAACAAGGCTGCCTGCGTAGGGAAGAGCCATGAGAATCTCATTGTTCTTCTGCAGGAGCTTGTCCATGGCCGATGCACGCTCGCGCAGAGAGTCTGTGAGACTATTGTTCCGCTTGTGCTGTGGTCCTTGGCTTGAAGTCTTCTGACCGTCGTTGGCACGAACACGTTTACCAACGAGTGCGCGTGGTGTTATTGCAACGGGGCCACTCGAGCTGTACACCAAAGACGGTTCGACAGGATGGGCACCAAGTGGCTGTCCCATGCTAGCCTGGAGGAGCTTCATGTTTTTGGTCGGGAACGAGCAAGACACAATGTCGAGGCTCGTGATGCTTTGAGAAGCTTGTCTCCGCGCACTGAGGTCGTTGTACGACTCAAGGTTCTCAGGAGTTGTCGGGCGGTCGCCGAGCACAACAGAATCGATATGGCCGTCATGGCCACCCGAATGGTGGAGACCGCTACCAGGTTCCGGGTTGACCATAGACTCGGGAGACTGAAGGTGTGTGAGAAAATTAGGGCCTTCGTCTTCCTCTGACTCGTCCGGCACTTCGCCAAACGCAACCTGCTCCCAGAAAGTCGGGTCGAGAGTGGGATTCCGGTGACCAGCAATACCGCCTGGCGTAATCGGCACGTCAGGTCCAAGGGAGTCGTCGAAGTCGGGTCCGTCCCAGTACTGTGCGCAGGAGCGCCGCCAACATTTCTTCAGCTCGGTCAGGATTTTGAGCTGAACCTTGCGTCCACGAGGATCCTGGGATAGCTCATTCACAAAGCCGTTGAGCAGGTCGCAAAAGAGCACACGCAGTTCGTAGTCGATCACAAAGTCGTCCATAAAGTAGTTGAGAATCCAGTGGCGGAAGGCAACAAATGTGCGTACGCGAACAACCATGCCGGCCTCGTCGTCTCTCTCCACAGCCCACCGCAGACGAGCCACCAACATGCGGAGCAGATCCCGAGCATCAAGGAAAGCGCGGTAGGTGAGAAAGAAGTCAGAGACAAGGTCGTAGTCCATGAATTTGGGCGATGTGATCTCTGCAACGAGGCGGGGCGGTGTAGCTGCGGTAATGGCATTGGTCGCTGGTGAAAAGCGAACAATGGTGCGGTCGTCACAGGCCGGCTTGAATGTAAGAGAGTCAAACATCTCGGTAACAATCACGGCATAGTTGGAGTGGTATGCTGGGCGTGGTCCTTCCCCGTCGATGCGGAAACGCGGTGAGCCGAGAGGTGAGGGTATGCCCTGGCCTTTGCCCTTCTGCCGTTCGAAAATCCCTTGCCGAGGCGAAAGTGGCGAGTCGTCCTCCTCCAGCAAAGAGTGAGAGTGGTCAAATGCCGGGCTGAAGTACGATGGCCGGCTCGAGTACGGCTCTTCTGTTGGGGTATAGGAAGAGCCGCGAATCAAGGGCGTACCACGGAGAGTGAATCGAGGTGAGCCGATCTTCCACGTAGGGATGGCGATTTCAAGGTGAGGTGCAGAACCGCTCGCATATGTTGGTGACAGGTCTTCAAGAGTCTTGGCCCGCAACTTGTCGTCCGCTGGTTGAGTGATGACGATCTTAAAGCCACCTGGCTCGGATTCACGGGCGATGCTGGTATCCTGTATTGTCGAGTCGGAAATGGCCCTGCGGTGGCCACCCCCTGGTCGTCCACCTACTGCGCCGGCTGTGCTAGGCCGTGGGATCACGTTGCGTGACGTGTTGTTGGCGTTGAATAGGCGAGGCCTCGACACGGGGAGTGCCGTGGGCGAGGAAGGCTGATCCGGAGTCCAGTCGCTGCCGTAGAAATTGCTTGATGCCTCGAGTCGTAGTGGTTGAGATTGAGGTTGACGCTGGATCTCGTGCCGCTGCTCTTGCTGGTTCGGTTGCGACTGTTGCTGCTGCTGTTGTGGTCTGTGCTGTTGCAGGTCGCTGCGCTTGTCTTTGTCTTGCATTAGGATATCGAGACCTGCTGTGCCAGGTGGCGTCATGGGAAACACAAAATTTGGTTGGGGCGAGCGTAGATGTGCTGGGCGCACAGTTGGTCTGCAGTGTCCTGTGGTCAGCCATATTCACTATTCACGGTGCCCGAAGACACAAGAGAAGCAACAGAGACAACTCCAACACATGAGACATGCAAGGTCAGGGCAGCTTCGTTCTCGCCAAATTTGCAGCCTCGTTCATCTATTTCTCTCTCGCGTCGTTTGGCCGGGTCTTTTCTCTTTCTCTCTCATGACCACTCACCTCAGGTAAATGCGACCATTGTTGCCAACGTTCGCCACAGTGAATTGCCGGCCCTCACGTCCAGCAGACGAGCCATCTGGTGCAATATCCCACTTGTCGCCGCTGTCCGTGGCCTCCTTCCTTGCTAGTCGGTCGTTCTTGTTTTCTTCTTGGCTTTTCCGCTCGGTGGCGGGCAAAAGAGACTTTGGTATATTCGTTGGGGAGGTCCGTTTCTTTGGTCGCCCTATCGTGAGTCGTGCGCCTGGCCGTTCGCTGCTTCCTCGCGGCTGGGTCATCCGCCGCAGCTTCAGCTCGCGCAACGACCCGCCACTATATGTGACTGGCTTGTTCATTTCGCCATCTCCGCGTGCGCCATGCGCCTTGCCGGCTGTCAGCCATGCTCGTGCAGCACTCGAAGATCCGGGTAACCGTTTTGGCGAGAGCGAGGACCGAGAGTGGGCGACTCGCAGCTGTGATAGTGACGGGGCTTCTGGCGGCGATGGTGGTCGTAATGGCGGATATGCGGGTGCCGCCCGGTCTATGACAATCCGCTCACCAGTTGGTGACTGGATCGGGAGCTCGAATGCAGCCTCCATTGTTGTCGATAGCCGCAGCAGCAGCTAAGCAAGTGCCCGGCTCCCTCTTGGCACTGCTTTTTTGCTTGCCTGGTGACTGTTTTTGCGGCTCGACTCCGACTGCTTTCGTTGTTGGTTATTCTGCTGCACAAAGGCAGCCCGCACGGGCAGGCGGGGTGTTGTAGAGTGTGCTGATGTACCACAGCAGCTTTTCTGTTTTTCAACAACGCATCGTTTACCGTCTGGGTCGAGAAGTGGTGGAACGATTGGAATGTGTCGATCGTGGGGTTGTCAAAGGCCAAAACAGTTTTGGCACGCGGTGTCTTATCGAAAGTGTCCGTAAGGGAGGAAAGAGCCTCGTGCTCGATCGTAGTTGTCGAAAAGGGAAAGAACGAGAGAAAACTGAAAGAAGGAAGGAGTGACTGTCGAACGAGTACGGAGTATATTTTGCTAGGTGAGAAGGTACGAAGTATTACAGAGTGACTGTGCGTTGTGTGCGCCCAGGTTCTGTACACGCTGAAAGGAAGGAGCAGAGCAGCCGAAAGAGCACTGGGTGGTTCCTTGCATGGGGGGGGGGGGGGCGGTGGGAGTCCCGGGCAAAAAGGCAACGGCGAGGGAGCTGCATAGACAATAGGGAAAGAGCGTGGTGCATTGGAAAGTGGGAAGGGGCATTGAGTGGAGCCGGAGGATCGTGTGGTGTGTGCGCGCGGAAGGAGCAGCGACACACTAAAGTCGCAGTGCAAAGCGGCACAAAGGTTATTTCATGTGTGCTGCGAACGCGCCGTACGAAGTATTGTCGCATTGGAGAGAGAGAGCGGAGAACACATGCCGTTCACAATAATACAAGTACGACGTGCGATATACTCAGTACTGAATATATGAAGGCAGGTCCGGAGTACGGAATACAGGTGCCCTATCTACAGGAAACTTGGTCGCGCCTTCCTCGAACAAAGAAAAGAGATGACTTCTGGGCATGACCGTTACGGAAAGAACCAACAAACAGGCAGCTGCAATCTTGGTTGTCTTTACTTCGGGGAAGCAGGAAGGTCCGACTCGAGAACAACCGAAGCCAGGCTGGGGAGGTGCGGAAAGAGCGCGTCAATGTACGGAGTAAGAGAAAGAGACAGAAGGAAAGAGAGAGGGAAACTGGCTGGTCGAAAAATAGGAGCCGCAATTGTCCAATAACAGCATCAACAACAAAAACGCCAACAGCCGGCACCAACACTCGAAGAAAAAGGCTAAAAAATCCTTCCCTGCCCGACGCGAAAAAGCAAAGCAAAAGGAGGCGAGGCACAGAGCACCAACTGGGGCAAGAACGGCGAAAGGATTGCGGCCGGGCCAGGGTACGCATTAGGGGAAAAGGAGAAAAGCTGGGAAGAAAGGCTCCAGAGGCACCAAAGAGCGAAAGAAAGTGACTGGTCGCCGAATGACAGGCCTGGCTCCGGGGAACATTGGGAGGTGCGCTGCAGGGGTCTGTTTACGACTGGGGCCATTGATTACAGATTGGTACCAGGTGGACTTCGGATGGGACAGGGTGTGGCCAAGGCCACTGGGGAAAGGCGAGAGAGGAGAAGAGCCGGCGAGATTCAAGGACAAAGAGAAGAGAGAAAGGTGAGTATCGCAACGACGGCCTCCCGGCAATACTGTGTACTGTGTAATGACTGACGATGGATGGAGCTAACCGGGTGCCAGAGTGCGTGACGAAAGACGAAAAGCGCGGACCAGGGTTCTCCTGGCTGGGATTGCAGCCAAAAGGCATCCAGGGCAGACGCCAGGATGGACGAGGCAAGCCTGACCTCATATACTTGTGGTCTGGCCGTGGCTTTCAAAGGATCAGGCCGTGTCGAGATTAGAGCCATGCAAAGCCAGGCTACCGTTTCGCTAGTAAACGAAAGAGGAAGAAAAAGCAGACCAACATCGACAACAAACCAGCACAGGTCACTGCAACCAACGGGCATCATCCAAGCAGGTCTGACGCGCCGTCAGTCACCGGTGCCTCACAGTCTGGTCACCAAGGAAAATCGCGCGCAACATAGCTCATCCCGACCCATTTAGTGGCGCCCGTCACGCCGTCACGCCGTCACGCTGCCGTGTTGTGCAGTTTGTGGTCCATTGTGACGCGTGAATCTGCGTAGAGATCAGAGCCCGGCCTGTCGTCCGGCGTCATGCTTTACACAGCTTTACATGGCACAAAGTCACAAGTATCTTACGAGGACAAAATTGAGGGCAAAGGCTGGCTACGACAGAAATTATGCGCACGAGCGATGCCGCACGCACATGCTTTTTCCAACAGAGCGTGCAGTCCAGACTCCAGAGTGACAATGAGAGCGTCCCTCACGCCGCCCGCGAGTCATCACTCCTCATACCACAGCGTTACACTCCGACGGTTAGCATCGACAGGAACAGCGCTGATCTTCGCGACCGCGGACCAAGAACGGCAAAACAATTGGGCTGTCGGTCGTCATAGCGCGTGATGTTCGACATATATGTACATATACATATACTGAGTGAAGCCAAGAGCGTTTTCAAACGCCTCGACCTTTGTGAACTTTCTTTTTCTTTTCTCGTGGCTGAAAGTCGCACAGCCGTCGGCCAGGCTGGCGGTGTGCCTTTATTTTGGTACTTTTGTCGCGCGCCGCCGTTTGACATACTGAGAATGGTCATGTGGACACGATGTCGATCTGGAGTGTGCTCATTCTGTCTGTCTGTCTGTCTGTCTGTCCGTGAGGTCTCTTAGCTCTGTTCGTCGCAAATCCTCGAATGCACCTGTGACGACAAGAACGGCGCCTTTCTAAGCGCCACAAACAAATGGGGTCCACGAAGGTGCGTCTTCCGCGCCTGATTGACCAGGATAGCGCGTGATGGAGACAGACGGGTGCAAAGAGGGGAGAGAGAAGATGAGAAAACGGGTCGCATCAGTGGGCATCACAGCGCCCATCACATCGGGCAAGCACACAGAGGCACACAAAAAACAGCAACACAAAAGGACAGGTCAGGCCAGGGCCGCCAAAGCAGCCAAACCTGAACGAGTCTAGCTCGCGCGTGCCCTTGTTACGAGCCGTGGCGGGTGCAAACGGTTCGGCTTGTTAGCCAGGTCTCTCGTCTCTGGCGCGCCCTCTTCCGTCAATCGACGGCGTCCCTTTTCTTCTTTCTTCCAGCCCATTGTCAGCTTGCCGAGCTTGCTTCTCGCCGGCGTTGTGCCTAGCACCGTTTCGCCTCCTCGTCTGGCGGGTGCCAAACCGTTGGACAAAAAAGTAGAGCCGGGGCACTTACACGCTTGCGCGGGTGCGGTCCTTTTGTTGCCATTCATGGCTACCAGCCATTTCGAAACAAATACCAAACATAGCCACCCAACTTCTCGTGGCCTGAGAAGTACTTTTTGTCCCGTTGCCCTCGTTGCCGGGAGAGACTGTTGAATGCAACGAACAGACGAATCCTTTCTTTGAATCCTTTTCAACGCCTCTCGGCGGAGAAGTATAAAAAATGCTGCTTTTCTATCAAGCAAGACGGTGGGGGCGTTGAGAAAAGGCGAGCTGAGGGCCCCTGAACTCGCCAGACCACCTGCAGGCCGCATGGCAGACCGGCCAGTTTGCAGAGACAGATGAGACAATTGAGATCAACGGCCTGTCCGTCGTCTGTCGCTAGCCGCTGTCACTGAGACCCAGTCCGCGCGGGCACGCAAATGTCAAGCAAGGAGCAAACAGCAGACAGCCGCAAGCTGAAGCGAGCCAAACACCACCAGCAGTCAGCCGTCAAAAAATAAAAACAGAGGGCAAAGACGGGATGTGGACTCAATCACTTGCCGGCATCTTGCCCACAACGGCTCGCCGCTCGGACCCTCTCGGTGGAAGCCATCAACGAGGATTAGTTCCATTTTACTGAAAGCATTCATATCTTCCTTCACATCGGCGCGGGTAGCACCCAGCATCCAGTACCCAAAACGGTGATACATGTGAGGTTTTTATCAGCATGTGCAAGTCGCTGCCCTGCGAGTCTGTTGTTCATGCCCACATCCAGCTCTCGATATGTGCTTCGTTTCAGCTGCACTACATATACCTCGCCAGAGCTCTTCCCCCACGGACGACCAGGGCCACCCAGCGGAGTGGGGGGAATAGGATTTCAGTTGCAGCAGCATCAAGCCACCGAAAAAAGGTGCGGTCTGTGCCAAGCTTGTGATGCAGGTGGGAGCTTTCAGTGACAGAAACTTCTTCCAAGATCTCCTAATGCTGCTTCTACTCTCACGTCCTAGCCCCCAAAACTCAGCAATCAGCAACGGCGCAAAGATTGCCAGAAAAGCCAGCAATCACTTGCAGCAAGCACGAAATCATCAGCATCTTCGTCAACAAAATACTCGTCTAATTTTCTCATCACAGCAGCAACGAGATTTTCACGAGGAGAAACCCACTCAGAAGATCACGGGAGTACACTGGAGGTACTTTTTCCTTAGTTGACGGAAATTGGTGTATTTTTGTGGGCGAGTTCTTATTAACGTCGCACTTAAATTATTGCAATGTGCAC
This sequence comes from Sporothrix pseudoabietina, assembly GCA_019925295.1. NCBI lineage: Eukaryota > Fungi > Ascomycota > Sordariomycetes > Ophiostomatales > Ophiostomataceae > Sporothrix > Sporothrix pseudoabietina. Next base: position 185,028 of record JADHKS010000021.1, on the reverse strand, counting down.
TGAGCAGCGTCGGTCACTCGCTACCAGGAAACAATTGCAGACAGAGGACCAACAATCAGACAGAACTCGACGAGCTGCGATCCAAAAAGAGGCATCAATACATCGAGGATACGAGAATACTCGATCAACCAAGGCCCTTTCAAGTACTCCGTACATGTACACAATCTTACCAACAAACGCTCCGGTCCCCACCTGCGATCAAAATCGTTACCAAGCAACTGGTAAGAGTTGCATCCGCCCAGACTGCCAGAGTCCCGACAATCGGGGTGGGCAGAGAGAAAAACATCAGATTGCAAGCTACGATTACGAGACTTCTTTCCAATTCACATTCGAACTATTAGTTGTGCCAATATTTGCCTTCGTTCGTATGCTCCATACGTGGCAAACAGCGACCTTGAAGCTCCCATTGGGCACGACCAGCCCGACGGGACATCCCAGGAAAGCTGAAAAATCGAGATGCAGGCCCCTATTTCCATTCTGCCAGCCAGACATGCAGGACCCGGCTCCGAGAGAACAAGAAGAGCAAAAAAACAAGACGAAGAAGCTCTGCTGTGGGGTGCATTCGTCGAACTTGCCTCTGCATTGCATGTCCGAATCCGAACGGGTTGGCAGCCGAAACATGGCCTATGAAATCGCAAAAGTCAACTCCGAAGGACATGACGCCGTCGGCACACGATATGCAACGAAATGGGGCCGCGAGAAGCAAATTGAAGAGAAACAACGTCAAAAAGCAGACAGGTCAACGAGGAAAAAGAAGTCTACCTATATCACCTCTTTGTCTCCTACTGCTGGGTCGGGGAACGAGGTTGCGTTCCGGGCCAACATGCCGTCCATGTGTGTTCACTACTCAGTACATGTACGTCGTAGGCAAGAACACATACAGACATCCATTGGTGTTCCCTTTCAAGCTTAACCGACCAATCGGTGCCGGTGGGAACATGGTCCGGTCCTGTCCTTGTAGCTCAGCAGCGGCGACAGAAAAGAGAAAAAGCACCAATCGCTAGCCACATCTGCTTGCCACAGGGTCGCTCAAAGCTTAGATGGCAAGGCTACCCAACGCCAACCGTTGCACACAACCGGCGCACGATGCCCATTTCAATGTCCAATGGCAGCATGAAAGTCGAGGCTCGTTTGTGAAAACCCCCATACTTTGTACATGGGGGCGTGCAAGGGATAACGAACCGAGGTCGTCATCGTCTGGCTCGTCTGTGACGATGGCTGACTGGGTGCATTGTTTCGCGTCCTTTTTCCAACTGCCCAGATGCTGAGATACCCCAGATCATGATGTCTTCCCAGCAGTAAAAAGAAAGAAAAAAGTGCACCGCGGACAGTCGACCCAAAGACAGGCAAAGCGCCAGGCCCGGGCTGTCCAACACATATCAGTTGCGAACCAGCAGGAGGGGCCAGGCTCAGGCTAGTTTAGCTTCGAGTTCCGCGGGCCCATCCTCCGGATCCCGGTACACTAAAAAAGGACGCCCCTAATACGAAGTAGAGTGGATGCTCCCAGTAGGGCGACGTTGTGAGAGGCCGTTGCAAGAGAAAGTGACAGAAGAAGGCAGGTGGAAAAGTGCGCACAGGCATACGACGTACTATGTACTGATCTCAGTTCTGTGGTAAGAACAGGCCATCTCCTTCTTACTGTGTATACTTGATTGCTGGGGGTGCCTGGCCCAGCATAAGCAACAAGACGTCTCGGAATTTGCCCTGCAAGTTGCAGTGCTAATATCTTACGAACGAAGAGAGGGACTCCTTCTTCTCGGGAAGGAATATACAGTAGGATGAGTGAGTGAGAAAAGGAAACCGGCAACGAACGAGCGAGAGTGAAAAAGCGAAATGACATTGATGGCTACGGCGTGTCCAGTCGCAAGGCAAACAGAAAGAGGCAAGGCCAGTGGGAGTCAGTGGGAGCCAGTGAGAAACGAGAAAAGAGGCTTTCCCAGGAGCCGAGTTGTCGGGTTTCTCTCTCCAAAGTGGAGAAGTGAAAGCCCAAAGCCCTAGTAGGGAGTAAAGGCCTCCTTGCCAAGTAGGCTGGCTGCGGAAACGTGATTTGCGGAACAAGAACAGGCACAATCACCAAAGAAGAAGTCACAATTTCATACGAGGACTTGATTTACAGATCAAAACAAGAAAGAAAGGCTCGATAAAAAGAGGCAGGCCTTTGAAAGCGCGTGGACATGACGGCATTTGTCTCTGAGGAGGAAGAGATTCCTTTGAAATGAGAAAAAGGGGTCAAATTTTGTGTCTGAAAACTAAAAGGAAGAAAAGGGGGGCAAGCACTTTACAGCTATCGTCACCTTCTGTTTCTTTTTGCCTCACGAATAGACATTCCCCCTGAAAAGAGGCAAAGAGGCAAAAATGAAGGCAAAAGAAAGCAGAGTGCAGCAAAATGCCTCCCTTCTTTTGATGGGAGAGCCAATCCGTTGGCTCGGAACTGTTTTGTGATACATCACAAGAGACTAAAACACTGCAAAAGACACAACAAATGGAGGGCAACATGAACAGGACAGAATACGGCGAGCAATGTAGGGGGTAAAATCGCCCCCCCAGAAAAGAGAAAAATCCAGACGGAAATGTTAGCTGCATATGATGTGCAGTCGTACAGGGCGAGCTGTTGTTCTCATGACTTTTGTGTAAAATCTCACAAGAAAATCGTGAGATAATGTCTAATCGCAAAACACACGAAAATCAATTTGAATCTACAAAATAAGGAAAATTTGGAACGAATCTCAACCCTGCACTGGCTCACAGACAACTGGCTCGTGACGTCTGTGAGGGGAAAGAGCACGGAGCTTATGCGGGCTCGAGATGCTTAACGGGCCGATCTAGTGAAGGAGCGTGCCGAGTAACGCCGCAATGGAGGGTGCAGAGGCCGCGATGCCTACGTCATAATAAAACATCACGGACCACACGAAGACCACGAACGAAAATCACAGTATATCGGATCAAAGTGCAAGAAAGTAAAATAAACATCGTTTTGGGAGAAATCCAAATCAAACTGTTTCTCCGCGCATCCGCTATTTGGAAAGAACAGAAAAAAAAACCCATCTATACATCCCTATCCAAAGCAAAAATGTACCGCCCTGCCAAATGTGTCAACGTGCTAGCCGTGCTCCTCTCAAATTTACATGTTCGGGTTGTTGGCGGCAATGGACCGGCTGATCTGCTCGGCAAACCAGTTGGCCGGGTCGTCGACCATGGCAGCAGACTCGGCCATGGTCAGCACCGTCTTGATACCGACGCCGACCTGGTCGCTGCCGCCGTTGTACTGGCGCACGGTGTTGATGGCCTGGTTGACATCGGCCGGGTCGGGGAAAGCACCGAACAGCTGGAGAGCCGTAGCCAGTTCGCGGACGTCGGAGACGGCCGGGACGGCGATATGGCGGTCAAAGGACTCGGTCATGTCGATCTGGTCGAGGACAGAGCGGCGCGAGGTGGTGGCAATGATCAACAGACGGTGGCCCTTGGGCGGCGGTGCCTTGAGCAGCGTCATCAAGGCCTGGACCATGACGTTGGACATGCGCGGACCGACGGGGTTCCACTCGATGAGACGCTCAATGTTGTCCAGGATCAACAAACTGAGAGGGGACTTGTAGGCGTCCGTGAACACCTTGTGCAGGTAGTCCTTCTTGCCAGACTCGTTGAAGTAGCCGACCAGGTTCTCGGGGGTGACTGCAGCAGTTAGTATATGCTCAAGAAGAAGAAAAAAAAGAAAAAAAAAAGAGTATGTGGATGTTGGAAAGGGTACATACTGGCTTTGATAAAGGGGAAGGCGCTCTGGATGGCGACGTGGGTGGCCAGGGCCGTCTTGCCGCTGCCGGCCGGACCGTGCAGCAGTACCGACAGTGTCCGCAGACGGTCGAGCTGGCGTACGTTGTTGGCGTAGACCATGCACTCCTTGACGATGTTCTGGATGTTGACCGAGTAGTCGAGGATGCCGTAGGTCAGGGCCTGCTCGAGCTCCTCGTCCGAGACACCAAACGCGGCCTTGACTTCGCCCAGGGCATTTTCAAAATCGCTCATGTTGACCTTCATCTGCGAGACGTCGTCGCTGATGCCGGCCATGGTGTCGACCTTGATGTGGCGGTTAAAGGCAAACGACGTGGCACTCTTAACAAGACCCGACAGCTCGGCACCACTAAAATTCTTGGTGCGTGCGGCCAGCTTTTCGACGTTGACATCGTGGTCCAGGATGTCGTTCTGCAACATCTTTGCCGTGTGGATCTTGAGACTGGGTGGTTGTTAGTGGTGTGCGTGCATGCATGCATAATGAGTGAGGATTGTGAAAATAGACTTACATCTGAACACGGCCTGCCTCGTCGGGCAATGAGATCTCGATCTGGACCTCAAGACGACCAGGACGCAGCAGGGCATCGTCAATCATGTCCTTGCGGTTCGTCATGCCGACCAGCAGGATGTTGTTCAGCTGGTCGACACCATCGAGCTTACTGAGAAGCTGGTTGACGACACTGTCGCCGACACCGGTTCCGCCACCAGCGCCCGAGCCTCTCTGCTTGCATACAGCGTCCAGCTCGTCGAAGATGATGACGTGCAGCTGCGACTCGTCGCCCTTCTCCTTGTACTCCTTCTCAGCGTCGGCCTATAGCCTGTTAGTGTACTGTTCTTCAAAAAGCTTCAGGGAATGACTGCAACTTACAAAGAGCTTCCGGATGTTCTCTTCACTCTGGCCGACGTATTTGTTGAGGACCTCGGGACCGTTGATGACCTTGGGCTCTCTTGCGTTCAGCATCTTGCCGATTTGTCTGGCAATGAGCGTCTTGCCGGTACCGGGCGGGCCGTACAGCAGGATACCCTTGACGTGCAGCACACCCAGTTTCTCAATCAGACCGGGCGGGAAAATACGCGAGGCGAAAGCACGACGGAAGATGGTCGAGAACTCATTGTCCAGACCACCAATGCCCATGTCCTCAAACTTGAAGTCGGGCGCAATAATAGAGTTGGCGGCTGCGCGCTTGGTCGAGCCAGACAGCTTCATTGGCGAGCCGGCGTTCTTGTAAAAGGCAATGTTGGTCTGCGGCACCATGATACCGCGCGCGGCCGGGTCGGTACGCACAGCGCCCTCAGCGCCTGCGCTGCCAGCAGCGGCCTTTTCCATGCTCAGATCGGCCAGCTGCACCGTCTTAACGACGATTGACAGCGGCGTATTGCGCACGTCAAGCAGCAGGCGCTGGCCGGGCGAGAAGATGTGGTTGGCAAACGTCTGGGTCATCAGCTGGGCGAGCGCGTCCTGGTCGTAGGTCGTGTCGCTGGTCTTCTTGGCAGACGCAAAGCCGACCTCGACGTCCATGGAGCCCAGGTAGCTCTGGCGACCGGTGCTGCTCGAGAAGGGGTTGTAAATCTCGGCGACAAGCTCGTCCATCATGCCGACACGCAGCCATGTACGCTGGGGGTCCGAAAGAGAGATGCATCCGTCGGGGAAGCCCTGCGTCGGCCGTGCGGTCACGACGTAGTCGCCGTCTATCATGTTACCGGTGAGGCGCAGGTAGAGGTCGGAACCGTCGCGGGAGGGCGGGAAGTCGCGGGGCGAGACGGCGCAGATGTTAGTGAAGATATACTGCTGCTGGAGAGTCTTGTCTTCGACCTTGGCCAGACGTAAACGGACGGCCCGGCCGCCCGTCGATACGGGACGTTGACCGCTGCCCTGCTGTTGACCGCCGTAGTTTGGCGGGGGGGCTCCGTAGCCGCCGCCACCGCCGCCCTGGTAGCCGGGAGACTGGTAGCCGGAAGACTGCGGGGGCTGACCGCCGTAGCCGCCGCGCGAGTGGCCATAGTCCGGAGGGGGAGCACCGCCGCCGGTGCCGCTTCCTGGACGGCCTGGCAGACCACCGCGGGGGCCCCGGCCGAAGAGGTTGTTCCGGTCCATGATGGCCGTGTGGGATGTGTGAGGTGTGGAAAGGTGTTTCGAGACGTGTGGAATCGGATGAAAAGAGTACAGCTTTCTGCTGTCTCTACCAAGCCGGATCGAAGAGCAGGTCCTGCCTGGAGAGGGAGTATTGTTGGTGTGTTTGTTGGAGCGGCTATCTGTGGTGGGGGAAATTAGATGGAGGTTAAAACAGCCGATTGTTGTTGCTGGCAGTGAGCAGTTGCTGAGTGTTACCTGATGAGATTGAAAGAAGTGATTGACAACCTTTATGATTGTCAATTTGTTGTTGTGGAGAGAGAGGAGAGGAAACAACGGGAAGCGGAAGGAGCTGTTTCTTGGGGAAAGGTTGATGTTCAGGAAAGAGCCGGGGCTGCTTCAGTGCCGTTTCAGGGAGCATCGAAACAGAAAGCAGGAGCTGGTCGCCTGGTGACGCTGCGCCTACTCCGTAATGCTGACTTTGCCCCTCTCAGAACCCCCGCTAGATGTCCAGGACCGTTAGCGCGGCTCAACAGCCAATGCGCTGGAGGACCAAGATTAGCGGGGACTTCCGTCTACCTCCCAGAAGCTGAAAGTACATTACGTAGCTTCCTTCATGCGACAAAATCCGTGCTTAGATTAACAGGGCATTGTATCCCTCGGTACCGCCAAAGTACCGGCATGTGTGGCATCTTCTTCAGGCTTCCAGAATAGCACATGAAAGCATCACCAATATGGCCAGCTAACGCACAACACATTGTTTACACGTCTTGGTACCATTACACAAGCTTTGAGATCTTGACACTCTCTTGGTAAATTTTCGGCAATAATAAGTCAAATAACATGTCAGGCTGCTAGAATGCCCCGATGATAATGCCCACGTGTGCTGCACAATGACTCGATCTTGAATCTAGATCATATCTCGTGATATTCAATGACAATCAGTGACTTTTATGACAGGAAGACAAAAAGACGTTAAGACAGAAAGACAGAAAGACAGAAAGCCTTCTACATCAAACAGGCCACTTTGAAGCTGCTGTGGAGGTCGGACGCGGCGACCTTGACGCGCGAGTTCGGGCCGGCCCAGACAAAGACCTCGACGAGCCACTCGTACCAGACACGAGTGTCGTCCGTCTGGCGCCACATGCTGACCTCGATCTCAGAGTCTTGTGGGAGGTAAAGGGGTTTCTAAACTGTTAGCGGTGCCCATGTATGATTGTAGAGTAAAAGTGTATACGCACCTTCAGAGGGAAGAAAATGGGGAACCATGAAATCATGTCTTTGGACTTGCGGTCGATCTGGTCGGGCCGCGTGCTGATTTCAATGGGCTCCGGCACGCTGCCGTCCTTCTGGGCCGCTGGTTGGTACAGCACCGACTCAAAGTAGCCGGCCAGACCGTGCATGACACCGCGCGGGCGGCAGACAAACGTCAGGTGGCAGTGGCGGACGTTGTGCTCGTTGAGGCCCGTGGCCAGGTTCATGGCGCCGCCACCGCCCGTCTGGACTTTCTTGAGACCGTGCTTGGCCGTCCAGTCCTCGACAAACGGCAGGCGTACCGGGTGCACAAACTCCCATGCCTGCTGGAAGCGCGGGCGGCCGGGCACTTTCTGGGAGACAAGGTCAATGGCGTACAGGTGTACGACGTAGGGCGTCTCAAAGGCACTCTCATTGCTGGGCGCGCGGCCCGCCAGCTCGGCATACACTTTCGGGTACGAGATGGGACTGAGGTGGGCGGTGTAGGACAGAGGGATGGAGATGCCGTGGGGACGCGCAATGTGTTGTTGGATGCCATCAAGACACTCGGGCGAGAGCTCATTGTCTCCAAACGAACCCAGCAGCTCCGTGACCAGAATATCGACCTTGGTCAGCGTGTTGGTGGCCTCATGGCCCTCGGCGACAGGGCCCGCCCATTCGCGCATATCCGTCTTGATGAGGTGCACTTTGCCGCCCCAGACCTGCTTGTTCATGCGCAGCAGGTACACATAGGCATTCTGGTTCTTCTCGAGCGCCCACAGCTGGATGGGGACACCCGTAGCTTTGCTGGCACGAATCACGCGCGTCACGAGCGGGCCGCGACCAGCACCGGCGACAGCCACGACCAGCTCGGGGATCGTCGGCGTGCCTGCGGGAACAGCTCCCGCGCCAGGGCGAGGGATCGCCGACGAGGGCCGGTTCAGCGTCTTCCAGTCGTGCATGGCGGCGGCAATGGCCTTTTCATACTGGTCGTACTTGACCGGATCGCCCTCAAAGACTTCGTAGGTGGCCGACTCCAGATTGTCGGCGAGCGGCTGCAGCGGCGACTGCAGCCAGTCCTGGAAGTTGGCGAGAGTGGACGTCTCGGTGACCGAGTATGGCTCCTGTTCGCGCTCGAGGTGCTTGATGTATGAAAAGTGGGCGTTTTGTGTCGTCTTGCGCTTCTTGTCCGTCTGGTGAGCGGCGGCGCTGCTGTGTGCCTCGGCCAGGCTGGGGAAGGCGTCAGATGCAACGGACGGAGAAGAAGAAGGCGAAGACAGACCGCCAGTCTCACTCAGCTCGTCACCGTTCGGCCCAACATCTGCCAACAGAATCCATGGCGCATTCTTGAGCCGCATGTACATGTTAACCAGCGCCTGGTGGTTCCGGCTGAGAGTGGGAAATCCGGCGCGGTTCTGCTGGAAAATGGGTGCCGAAAACGTCAGGAAATGCATCGGCTCGGCGAACCAGCGTGTCTGCAGCTGCATCTCGGGCAGCCGCTTGGGCACGCGGACGGCCACAAAGAGCCGCGGGTCGTAGTCGCACATGGTGCGGATTGTGTGCCATGTGTCCCAGGCGCTGTAGATGTCGATTTCCTCGCTTCCGCTCGCAGAAGGATAGGCATCGGCTCCGGACAGAGTGTTGCCCGTCTCTTCCAGACCAGGCTCACGGTACATGGGCAGGTGCACGACAACGCCAATCTGCGCCGCCTGTCGCAGGGCCTCCTTGACGGCGCGGCCATACTGGGCAACACGCTTCGGATCGGCGTCGGCACGAGGACCGGGGATGACGATGCTCCGCACGCCGCAGAAGCTGGCATAGGACACCTCGAGGTTCAGCGCCTGGCGCGAGAGGTTGGCGACGAGCGGGTCGGCCGAGTACAAATCGATCCACGGGCTGCAGTAGGCGACGATCGTAGTAACGTTGGGGCCGGGGAAGAGAGTCGTGTCTTCGTCCGTCAGAGTCGGGATCGTGGGACCGGGTAGCGACGGGTTTGCACGCTCGTCTGCAGTCAGGTCGCGCGCGGCCACATCGGCAATGTAGCTCTTTTGGAGAGCAACCACGCGGTCGTGAAAGTGCTTGGTAGTGATGGGTGCCGTGGCAAAGGAGAACTAGAGGGTCAGCTGGGATACGAACAGGAACGATTGAAAAGCAAAAACGAGTGCTCACGCCAAAGTCCAGAACGCGGTTGTACTGGCTGTCGGTCAAGCCATCAGTGCGCTGCGAGTCGTGCTGGCCGATGTAGAATGAGGGCCGCGAGGCCTGGTAGCCCTCATAGCCGCCGTGGGATGAGTGTGGTGACATTATGGGCTGTTTGTGCGATGCGATGCGGGGAGAATATGCACAGCAGAAAGAGGAGGAAGAAGAAGAGAGAGAGAAGCGTCGAGTCGAGTCGTTGCTCTCTGTGCTGTCAAGGCTGTCTATGCCTCAGAACAGTCGTTGGAGCTGCCAGCCATTGTCAGCCTCGAGAGGCAGGAGAAGTCAAGAAAGAAAGAGTAGAGTTTGTTGACTTGAGGTTGCTTCCCTTTTCCTTTCTCTTTTCTTCTTCTGCACCTTGGTCGAATCCTGGTCACACGAACTGAAAACTCAAGGGCTCGATGTGCCCCTCTGCGGTTCAGAGCGCTTGGCCAATGCGACTAGAGCAAAGTATCAAGTAACAAAAATGGCCCTGAGAGGTCCCTGTTCGTGGTGGTTCTGCTGGTTCTGCACCAGTAAAAAAAAAAAAAAAAAAAAAAAAAAGATAAAAGATAAAAGATAAGAATAAAAAAGAGCCATTGCAGTGGATTTCCCCGCCAGACCCTGAATGCTGCACCGCTTCACCGATGAGATGCAATCGTCTTGGATCTTGTCTGCTGCGCTTCTCAACTAAGTAAATACAAAGACATTGATCGTTGTAGTCAAGTGTTAGAAAAAGAAGTACGTCGTAAATCTGAGAGGAAAGATCAGAAGAAGGGGGGTCAATAGGCACATGTCTCGGTACATTCAACTATCCACTCTGCACTCTATTTCACACTGCTTCTTGAGAGTCACATGTACCTCTACTTCACCGCCCCTCTCCAGGCGCCTTCTTATCGGCCTTATCGCAACGGCCCAGAAAAAAGTTTTTAGTGGCAATCGCTGGCCGACACCGACCAGCCAGTCGCGCCTGCCATTTTGCAGAGAAATGCGCCAGCCTAGACGGATTTTCACCTTTTTTGCCCTTCTCCCTCTCTCGCTCTTTCCCTTGGTTTGCAACCAGAAGCCCAGCCAGGCCCCAGAAACGTCCCCAGTTTTTCCTCCATTCTGGATTTAATTCTTTTTACTTTTTATTTACTTAGCAGATTCTGCCGCCGGCTCCTTCCCTGTCTCTCTCTTTCCTCTTCCCCTTCCCTTTCCCTTCCTTCCCCACGATGTCCAGTCTCGACAACGACAAACCTCCCTCCTCCCTTTTGTCCTCTTCCTCCCTTTCCCAAGGCAAAAAACGTTCTTCTGCCCACGACTCTCACCCCGACACCGAATCTACCCACAGCACCACCGGCCTGCCCCCGATGAAGCGCAGCAAGGGCGAGAACGGCGAGCGGCCGGAGAAGAGCAAGACGCCCAAGGTCGAGTCCGACAGCGACACTTCCTCGGCCAAGAAGACAAAGCCCGCCAAGAACCCGTACTTGGCCCATCTTGAGGATGACGAGGGCAGCAACAGCAGGGGCTCCTCTGCCGACAAGGGCAAACAGCCGCTGTACACGACCGACGATAGTGGCTTTGCCGGCATGGTGCGCCACCAGACGACCGCCGAGCAGGTCTCGCGCGTTGAGCACGAGGAGTACAATGCCTTCACGAACCGCCCGCATACCCAGCAGTACTTTGGCATTCTCGAGACGCGCAAGGGCCTGCCTGTCCACAAGCAGCGCCAGGAGTTTCTGGACATGTACCACAACACACAGATCCTCGTCTTTGTCGGCGAGACGGGTTCCGGCAAGACGACACAGATCCCGCAATACATTCTGTACGACGAGATGCCCCAGCTCAACCGCAAAATGATTGCCTGTACACAGCCCCGGCGAGTGGCCGCCATGTCCGTGGCCCAGCGTGTAGCCGACGAGCTCGACGTTAAGCTCGGCGAGGAGGTGGGCTACAGCATCCGTTTCGAGAACTGCACGGGTCCCAAGACGCTGCTCAAGTACATGACCGACGGACAGCTGCTGCGCGAGTCCATGAACGACCCGGACCTGTCGCGCTACAGCTGCATCATGATTGACGAGGCCCACGAGCGTACGCTGGCCACTGATATCCTCATGGCCCTGCTCAAGGGCCTGGCGCTGCGCCGCTCGGACCTCAAGATCATCATCATGTCCGCCACGCTCGATGCGCAAAAGTTCCAGCGCTACTTCCACAACGCACCGCTCCTGGCCGTCCCCGGTCGCACGCACCCTGTCGAGATTTTCTATACCCCCGAGCCCGAGAAGGATTATGTTGAAGCTGCCGTGCGTACCGTGCTGCAGATCCACGCCACGGAGGCCGAGGGCGATATTTTGCTGTTCTTGACAGGTGAAGACGAGATTGAGGACGCCTGCCGGCGCATCAATCTTGAGACGGACGAGATGATCCGCGAGTCTGACGCGGGCCCCATGACGGTGTACCCACTGTACGGTACGCTGCCGCCTCACCAGCAACAAAAGATCTTCGACAAGGCGCCCGACCCGTTCAAGAAGGGCGGCCGCCCCGGTCGCAAGTGCATTGTATCGACCAACATTGCCGAGACGAGTTTGACAATCGACGGTATCGTGTACGTGGTGGATCCTGGCTTTAGCAAACAAAAGATCTACAACCCGCGCATCCGTGTCGAGTCGCTGCTGGTGACGCCAATCTCGCGCGCATCGGCGAAGCAGCGTGCTGGTCGTGCTGGTCGTACGCGGCCCGGCAAGTGCTTCCGTCTGTACACGGAAAAGGCCTTCAAGCAGGATCTGATTGAGCAGACATACCCCGAGGTGCTGCGGTCGAACCTGAGCAACACGATCCTGGAGCTGAAGAAGCTGGGCGTCGAGGACCTGGTGCACTTTGATTTCATGGACCCGCCGCCGCCAGAGACGATGATGCGCGCCCTTGAGGAGTTGAACTACCTGGCGTGTCTCGACGACGACGGCAACCTGACGCAGCTCGGGAACATGGCGAGCGACTTCCCGCTGGACCCGTCGCTGGCCGTCATGCTGATTACCTCGCCCGAATTCTACTGTTCCAACGAGATCCTGTCGATTGTCTCGCTGCTGTCGGTGCCCCAGCTGTTTTTGCGCCCCGCAGCCGCGCGCAAGCGGGCCGACGACGCCAAGGCGCAGTTCACCCACCCCGACAGCGACCACCTGACCCTGCTCAACGCCTACCATGCCTTCAAGGGCGAGGAGCTCAAGGGCACCACAGACATGCGCAAGTGGTGCCACGAGTTTTTCCTGTCGTACCGCCACCTGACCAGCGCCGACAATGTGCGGACCCAGCTCAAATCCTACATGGAGTCGCACGGCGTCGAGCTCATCAGCACGCCCTGGGGCGACAAGAACTACTACACCAACATCCGCCGTGCCCTTGTGGGTGGCTTCTTCATGCAGGTCGCCCACCGCCAGGCCACGGGCAAGATCTACCGCACCATCAAGGACAACCAGGCGGTCATTATCCACCCGAGCACCGGCGTCGCTACGGACTTTGACTGGGTCGTCTATAACGAATTCGTCCTCACGAGCAAGCAGTACATCCGCACGGTCACGGGTATCAAGCCCGAGTGGCTGCTCGACATTGCACCCAACTACTACGACCTGTCCGCCTTTGAGGACGGCGAGGCCAAGACGGCGCTCAAGCGCGTGGCCGACAAGATTAAGCGGAGAGAGGCCGTGCGGTCTTAGATAGATTCGTGGTGTATTTTAGAGTGTTTTCAATTATTATTTATGATCTGTTGGCGTCTAAACAGGAATGTATTTTTTTCTTCTGTTCTTTCTTTATTGCATATTAGCTTGCCGTTTTACCCGTGCTTTTGCAAGCTGTTTTCACTCGGGAGAAGAAGGGACGGCTAAACAAGATAACATAGGAAAAGGAGATTGTAATCACATATCGTGCATCATCAAACAATCGACATTTTATTTGGTATCAAATAGTCACACCTTGCGTGATTTACAAACAAGCAGGTCGTATCGAGTGCCTGCCTTGTCGCTGATCCTTTTTATTGATATTTGGAACCGGACAGTTGCGGGTTCTAGATGTGCAGCGGGCGCCAAAGGAGCGCGATGGAAAGACGAGAAAGAAGAGATGAGATGTCCGAACCGAGTGCTACGGCCGCATCGACAACCCAGCCTCGTTGTGGAGCCCGCTGTCTTCCCTCTGGCGAAGAATGCAACCGACACCTCTTTTGAAGAAGTGCACACCATATTGGGCATATTTGGACGAAAGCGAAGATACAAGATACACGGCGCAAAAGCGACGGAGCTCTCCGTCAGAAGTTTAATGGGCAGCCTGTGTCTTGTGTATCTTGTATATTGTACTCTCTTGCTGCACGTCGTATCTGTATCTCGTACTCGTACTTTGGATGCACCTTGCCGAGGGATACAACATGAAGATTAAAGAGAAGATGTACCAAATAGGCACGGCGACATGCATGCCACAGCATGGTTTCCCAAGGACGTACTACTCAAGGAAGATGAGTGAAAACAAATAAAAATGAACAAATGTCACTTTAAACTTTACGTCTATTCTTCACTTTTTTCTTCTTCTTTTTTTCTTCTTCTTTTTTTCTTCTTCTTTTTTTCTTCTCTTCTTTCTCCCCCATCTGCGTTTTGCATATCATGTCTGAGAAGCACGCGACGCACGACGGCCATGTGCTCACCACGGGTGCGTCGCGCTTGGGATAGCCACACTTTTCTTTTTTGTGGGTTCATGTTGTCTTACCTGACTACGGAGTATTCTACGGAGATTTTATTTGATCGTCCTGTGTTCGATCTGTTTTCTCGTGCTTTTCTTTTTGTCTCGTTTTTCTTCTTTCCTCCCTCACTCTACGGAGTACTCCTTTCCCACCTTGTCCCTTGCACGGCTCTTGCAGCCGGCCCGTGTTGGCTCCCCTTCCCCTTGTTTATCGACCAGGATCCTTGTCCAAGGAAACAGGAATCGAAAAAGTTGACCTTGGAAAAAAGAAGAAGAAAAAGAGAAAGAAGAAGGCTGCATGTCGATCCCGATCAGAGAATCAGACAGGGCATATGCTGAGCCCGTCGTTGAAGAGGACCTAGCTGGACAAGGGTCTATTGGGTCTGCTGGGCACAATCAGAAAAAGAAAAGAAAAGGAGATGCAAAGAGATGTGAGTTCGGGAGAGAAACTCCGTAGCTCGAACATACATCACACACTTCAAAAGGATCACAACGGATCACACTGGAGCCTGCTCGGCTTCGTCTGATTAAGTCCGCTAAATAGGGAAAAGGGAAGACACCAGAAACATCCCAAAGTGGCCCAAAGAGGACAGACAACAAAGGAGAACGAAAAGAGCCGCGATGTAACGGACTGCCATGGTTCACGGATGGCGAAGGGCCGACGGATAGCCTTTTAGTTTAGTTCGTAGTCGACGCCCCCTGGACGAGGATATCACCCCAAAGGTGGTCCACCCTCTTGGACGAGCCCTGGTTCACCCGCCAGGCCATGCCCAAAGGGGGTTTTACGCGAGGGGGGATGGAAGAGAAGAGATGAGAATGAAAAGAAGATGTGAAGAACAGAAAGAAGAAATGATACAAGGGACGGTGACAAGGGGGCGAGGAAAAAAACACACGGACACTGCGGCGCGCCACGCACGTTCCATTCGTTTGTACAGCTAGTAGGCACTTCCTTTTTTGTTTCTACGAGTACTCCGTAGGGAGTGTGTTTTTTTTTTTTTTTTTTTAATTGACGTGTCCATTCCCTACGGAGATCCGGGGCAGAGAGGACAGCATGTCACGGTCCAACAGATGAACAGTCCAGGAGTGTCAACTCAACGGTTTTCGTCTCTTTCTGCCCTTCCGCAGAGAATTTTTGTTTCTTTTATCATCTATCACATCTCATCTACAGGACGGGTTTTGTTGTAGAACTGTGTTTTGTAACATGTTTGGCCTGTCAATAACAACAAGAGGCTGACCATTGCAGATGTTTGTCACCAAAATGAAGGGGAAGGTAAAAGTGAGGCCTCATTCATCACTTATCATATGTGCTTCATGCTTGGTTTCTGGTTCTGTATTTTTCTGTATTTCGGTTCATACTTTTCGTGTTTGTTTTCATTCTCGTACTTTCCATATTCACCACCCTCCTCGAGGCGCGTCTCGTCTGAAAGTTCTCCATACCCCCATCTTCCCTGTTCTCATCCCGTTCACTTCTTCTCCTCTCCGTCGTTCTCTCCAATGGGATGTTTCGTTGTACGGTTACGGCGAGATAGGATCGTAAATTGCGCAGTGCCCAATTCAAACTAGTCGTGCCCACTGCAGCAGGCTTAGAAAAGAAGGAGAGAGGGTGGCGACCCTCTTTGGGTTCGTCACTATTGTTGTCTTTGTCCATTTGCAATCACATGGAAGAGGACGCATGTTACGTATTGAGGAGGAGTACCTTTACGGAGTACCTCAACGGAGCAAGCCGTGGAGAAAGAGAATAGCAAAGTGACGCATGTTGTTGTGGACGCACACGATGTCCTCGGGATCGTGTTAGATGATCGGCTCGCGGGATAAATCAATTAAATGCTAAGTGAAAAGAAGAAAAAAACACCAGGAGAAGAAAAAAAGAAAAAAGAAAGAGAAAACACTCAAAGCAAGGTGACGCGAAGATGTCGATACATGTCACTAAGTACACCTCATTTCGTGTCGAGTGCCGGCTGGGACGCGCTTCGCCCCCTGCACGCACTGACAAGAAAAGAAACCACCTCCCTGCAACATTTCTATTCTCGCCTTCTCGCCTGGGAAAAAGCGAGCCGAGGGTGGTGTGTAGCCCAATATTGAGCTTGTCTCTTGCCTACTCTTGTGTCGTTCCTGAATAATTTGTACGGAGCAATAAATCTAACGCTTTTTATTGTCTATTGTTCTCCTCTGGCTTTTCGTTCACATTGTCCCCTGCTTTGCCCGAGCCCGATAAAGTGAGATTGTATCCAATGTAAGATGGGCTCCGTTGAGATAGATCGCAAAAAAGAGGTGCCAAAAACAAGGGTGTGGAGGCTCCCCATCCGAGCTTCTTGCAGCTGCTAAGGGAAGGAAGAAATGGGTTCTCGGAAGGTGAAGGTGGGTAAGAACGGACAACGTCTGTGGGTATGGGATGGGGGCTAATATTACAGAAAAGAAAAGAGGAGAGAGCCCAACGAGATAAAAGAGGGCAATTATGAAGTATCAGTCGAAATGAGAATACGGAGTAGACGACGCTCCGGTGAAATAACGATAAAAAAGGGCTACGTAAAAAATTAAAGAGCTTTGTGCTTCTTTAGGAATGGTTTCGTCTGGCGCGAAGGAGCTGGGCGTTGTGGGTGGAGGAGCTGAGAGCAACTACACCGTCAAAGATCGGACCTCGAGCCGTTCGTAGACGTAGGCTGGATGTAGAGAGATGAGGAGCTCTGGCGACTGACATCTTCTTGTTGTCATTGTGTACGGAGTACCTGTGCTCTTTCCGTCATCTGTGAAATTCTCTGAAAAACGCCTGGATGTCAGTTTTGCCTCCTTTTTCATCACTTTCTTTGATTGTTGTCACTTTCCCCTCTTTCTTTCCTATTTACCCATCATCTTCAATTTCTTTCTTGGTCAACAAACGCCAACACGAGACTCCTATCCACATATCCTTTCTTACCCACAGACAAGGCCGCCGGGGGTTTGATCCGGACTAACAGATTTGTGTCTACGCCCACTTAGACGTATATTATCAGCTTTGTTTTCGTTCTCGCTCTTCGTCTTGGAACGCCTCGTCAGTGCATATAAAGGAGAAGGCTGCACCGCAGGGGCATAACATCGGTCAGGGCTTCAAGATATCGCCGCCGTGTTGTGTATCGCTTGTTTGTCTCGCCGCTCAAAGAGAATAACGTCTTGCTGTTGTTTTTGTCTCAGTCTTTGCCAGCGGTTCTGTTTGTTTGCACGTTAAACAATTTGGGCCGTTTGTTCTCTCCCTTTTTGTGTCGTTGCACGGACCGTGTCTTACGTTTGGCAGTAACCGTCAACCGTCAACCGCCATCAACACGCTCGCTCTTTCCTAACGGACCTCACCTTCACGGTCACACCTTCTCATCCCTCTTTCTCTCTATTTATTCACCCCATCGCACCTTCCTCTTTCACTCTGAATTTTCATACCCTTCGACGGGAACTATACTTTAAATCAACATCACCTCTTACCCCTTATCTCCTATTACACATCACAGCCTGCGCATCATGAGTGGCAGCGGAGGATTCTACAAGTACCGGTGCAAGTACTTTATGACACACGACTGTCCTAACTGGGTCTTTGTCAACTACGCACCATGTGCTGATTGTTGTGTGAGTGCTGCTCCCCAGTTAAAATTATTAATATCCAGCACGACAGCTAACTCGAGATAGGCCGCCGGCCGTGATGCCGATGAGATGAGTGAGGACGGCTCCTATCACAGCCACCACTCCATGTACGCAGGATCGCCCGAGTTTGAGATTGGCGTTCCCATATTCCAGAATGGCATCTTGCGGTATACACTTGCTGGCGTCACGTCGAGTCTTCAGCCAGGCTCCGACTTTGCAATGTGGATGACACATCGGCCGCCGATGACTGCCTCACTCACAGAACAGCAACAGAAACAGCAAGGGCCAGATCCCGGCCTCCCCCTTCCCGGCCAGCAGCCACCGCCGTTTGTCCAGCAACCGCACTTGCTCCCCCAACAACAAGCTCATGGCCTTCAGTTCCATCACCAGCCACCTCCACCACAGCAGCTGGTCAAGCTGCATGGTAGCAGTCCAGGACGACGAGCTGCAGAGATGAAGATGCAGCTGCCACCGCATGCTGCCAGCAAAGCCTTCCCCGCGGGCATGGCCCCAGGGGGTTCCGGAGACATGATTCCGGCCGGCATGCAGGGTGTGCTTATGTTTTAATTCAAGCATACGACTCACAAGCTACATCGCAAGCGTTTCTTTCGTTTTACTTTCACTCTTCTCTTCCCAACTTCGCTCTTTTTTTACTATTTACTTTGTAATTTCATCGAATCTTTCACGGCCTCAACTTTGTTTGTCAGAAAAAAGAAAGGAGAGGGCTGCATCTACTACAGGAAGTTTTGGTCCCTCGAGGGAATACGGACAAGGAGTTGGAACTATTTGTCTTGTGGTTCTCTTTTCTTCTCTTTTGGCGTTTATTTCAGCCGCATACTCCATTTTAATGGGATCTCTGCTTTCTTTTCTGTCCATCCTCTCTTTCTATATTCTATTTTCCATTTCTCTCTCTTTCACGGCCTCTTCTTCTGTCATCAGCAACCCGCATTAGATTGAAATCCTACAAAAAGCATGGCCGATCAGCACTCAATGAGCCCTCTTTCTTCTGTCTTCCCCAAGCTGCACGTGAACCAAAATAGTCGACAATTTCGCTGCAAGCATGCGGGCAGCTCTGCTTCTGGCAGATTCAACAAACGCCGGAAATAAAGCTGGTTGCCTTCCTGTTCGCGTCTGTTTCTGCTGTTTGGCTTTTTCAATCTGCAGTTTTCCTGCTTCCTTCTTTAAAGTACTTTTCCATGTATGTCCAGGGGTGCCTTGCCAGCAGCCATGCCTCCACTATAGGGCTGCAGGGGTTCGCGGTTCAAAGGCGTTTGAAAGATTAGAATAGGAAATTGAAGAAGAAAAAAAGTGAACGATAGAAGTGGGCTTTCTTTCGAAAAAATTCCAAGAACACTGAATAAATATCACATCTCAAGATATTTTGAAAGAGGAAAGCCGGACGAGAAATGTACATTTTGGCTCCGTTCGTCCACCTGGCAGATGCGAGCAAAAGCACTTTGAGACTTGGAACTCACGTCACCCCACGAAACATCATTCGAGGCTGCCTGCGGGCTTGCAACCCCGGGAGCACCCTGGACGAGTGCCCATCTGGCCGAATCTTCCAAAGAGCCAAACCAACCAGGATATCATGTTGGCCTCATCAACGGGCAAAAGCTTCATTGTTCTTTTTGTGATAGACGAGGGGGAAATCACATCTAGAACGTAGTACTACGGTAAATTCGATGTCAGAAATATTACGCATCCTTTTTTGCTTCGCTTTTGCCTGAAGCATTTTACGGCACTGTCACGATACGGGTGGACCAAAGTTGCAGTACTCCGTGGAGGCAACGATAATAAAAGTCCAACGGTTTACGAACCAAACTTTCGAGACATCTGCCTGTGTTGAAAATTGTGACCTGCAATATCGTGGTGTTAGCTGTTGGCTGTTAAGCTTGAAACAAAGTAAACTGAACAAGGAAGACTTATCCTCTGACACTGAGAGGGGCTGCCCATTCTACACCATGTTGCAGGCGAGAAGAGCAGCCAGGACCGGCTTGCCACAAAAAGCGCGTGTCCTTCTTGTCGCAAAGTTGAGAAGAAAAGAATTGGCAGCAAGCAGGGCCGAATAGCAAAACCTTGTCCCTCTTTTCCTTTTCCAGAGAAGACGATGCGGCCATCAACAAACACTCCCCTCTGAGCTTCCGACTCCGTCCACTCATGCCAGCTCCTCTCCCACAAAACAAGCTTGACTGGTGTGGCAAGAAGAAAAGTTGAACGCCCAGACGAGTACGAAACTCATGACTCCAACTCAATGATGGGTCCCGGGAACGCTCGTTCTCCTGGCCAGCTTCCAATCGAGGCCCGTCTCGATAAAAGATGGAACAGAAAAGAGTGAGGGTGCTTGAAAGGAAAGAGTGGCGGGAGCGTATCAACAGCAGCAAGAGGACTGTTTTCAATTTTTTGACCACGTTGCCAGCCAGCTCCTGATCTTCTCGGATCGACCAGATAGTCCCCAGATCAGCCTTTACCCAACAGGCTCAGCCTCCTGGCCCTGTGATAAAGCCCATCGTCAAGAGCATACGAGATGCTCCGGCCAACATACCCCCCTTAGTAACAAAATATCCATCGAGGACACCTACCACGCCAGAACATAAGCAAGAGTTCACTGTCGTAACCTACCCGCCCCTCAAGGATCATAGCTGGAGGCTACGATCTGGTGCCCAGGACACAAGAAGTTTGATCTTTCCTTGAAAAACATACGGCCGCGGAGGGATAAGATTTATGATGGTTTCTTTTCCGTAAATGCTTTTTTTGGAGCCTCTTACACCCAGCCATGACAACTGGAAACGATCCCCTGTTGCAAGCAACAAGGGGAAGAAAAAGAGAAAAGCTTGAAAAGAAACCGGATTTGTTAAGCGCAGCCAAAATCACCCATAAAAGCATGAGCGCTGTCGTCTCTGTGAAAAGGGAAATCTGCCCAGTATACTTGGGGAAGACCATCATACGGTCCAGGCAGACCAGAGGCATAATGAAGTGAAGAATTGTTGGGCAGGGACTGTGTCGCCAACCTTGAGCTGCAGGAGGATCTTTGGCAACAAGGCTGACGCTGCAGATCCGCCAACACCAATATTCTTGATTATGGCGCCGTCCTAGTCCGCACGAGGACACATGTTTCGGTGCCGGGACCGTTTGTAGGAGTTAATGCGTCCGGTTGGAGGGGGAGCCACGTTGCCACACGCAATCGTCTTTTCCCTCTACTTCCTGGTCTGCCGACACAAAAGAAAGACTGGAGGGGAAAGGGACGACGTAAGCGAACGACCCGCCATACTCCTGCACAGGCAGAACCATGCAGAAGAAGAGGGCGGGGCCACTGGAGGTCGGAGCGAGACAAGGTTCGGAGACAGAGACAGCTGCCACCGCAAAAGGTGTGAGAGTATAATTCCAGTTCCTGCATGGAGCAGCCCAAGTTGGAGTTTCGGGGAACGTGACAACAATAGGCGAATATAGAAAATACAACAACATGGCCGGTTTCCGTTTGTAGCTGGCACAAAGCACCGAGCCAAATGATTGAAACGGCTCATGCTGTTATCGTTTGTAGCTAGTGTTGCGTTCCACCCCGTCCTAGGAGGTATAGCGAAAGGAAAGTGTCTCAATGCGGTGAGGCGGCCGTCGTCTGTAATGCCCACAAGTAATAAAGAGTGTAAAAGGAATGTCATGGTGCTTCTCGACAATTCGCCAGTGGCAACCCAAACAAAGGAAGTTGGTTCTGAGATTCTTTCCAGCCACACTGCCTGACGAGCGACCTCAGGCCAGAGGTTCTTATCATACCGACTCATGGGCTCGTGATCCTTGCCTACCGGGAAAGACCTGGTCCTCCTCGGTAACTGGAAAAGTGCTCTGCCCTCCCGGAAAGAAGGGGAGCGACTGCTCTTCTCCCATCCGAGTCGTTCTCCTGTGCCGGACCGGTCACCCAGAACTGGTCGCCATGTCCGCCAGGCATCCCGTTTGACCGCTTTTCAGCGGCCGTGGGGCCGGGGCACCTGACAGAGCTGCAAACGAAGGCGAAAGAGGCCTGGCCCTGCATCGAATCTTTTCAAAAACGAGCGAAGCCGGGATACCCTAACGCGTCCGTCTACACACAGAAAACCAAGACAGGCTAGAAAGCGGCACACAAATGCACAAAGGCAAAAGAAAACAAGAAGGAGAAGAAAAGAACAGCACTGCGAGCGCGAACCGGGACCGGAAACGCAAAGCTGTCATGGCACAAACCCCTTTCGAGGCAAGGCCATGCCATGGGAGCTATGTTAGTGTTAAGCTCCGAGATGCCCCGAAAGGCAAACCCGGAATCTTTGGGGGCAGCGATGTATGCAAAATGAAAGATCAGGTCTCTTTGGGCGGGCGAAAGCTTAGCAGCGACGGCTTTTGTTCTGTGTCGACGAGGAGGCTGTTGTCCAAGCCGGAAGACTTTGTACTAACGGAGAGTACGTTGCGTTCCCTGGGCCCGGGTGTCGGAGGAGAGGAAAATGTCGAGAATTGCTGGTGAGGTTGTATGTGGCGATGGGGAGAAAAGAAGAAGAAGAGAGAAAGAGGAGAGCGAAAGGAGGGGAAGAGGCTGTTTTGGGGAGCTGGGGGAAGGAGCCTTAGTATTTACTTACGCGACGCGTAGCCAATCACGCGTCGAGTTTGGGGGAGCTCCAGTGCTGTCTCCTTCCCTCTACGACGTAATACGACAAATGCACCGGCAAGGTCACGTGAAGCGAGAAGAACGGCCTTGTATGTCCCCGCAGTTCTTTAATGAAGCTAAATACAGTGTACAGAGTGTAGTTTTACAAGTACGTTTCAAAGATCTTTCGTCACGACTCGCAGATATACAAAGGTGCGAGGCTGCACTTTTTTGGCAGGTCCCATAGCACGCCAAGACGTGTAGAAAGGTACCTTGAAGCGGGTCCACTTCCACACGTGACAGACATAATCCAGCCAATAAGAGGTCTCGTCTTCGCCTCCTCCCAGATTGGATTTCCAGGCAACGTCTAAAAGCGCTCAGCCGGCCACCTCCGAAACGTCATCGCCTCCTCTTGAGATTTCGACATTTGGACATTCGGACATTCGACATTTGAATTTTTCGCTCTCCCCACCACCACTCGACGACGTTTCATCTTTCTGCGCATCGCAAGGCCCTCTTTCTTTCGATTGCGATTTCGGCTCTCTTTATTTAGCGACGCTTCCATCGGTCTGTCATCGACAGCAACCCTCGTTTCTCCCCTCTCTCCATCTCCCTCCAACCTCTCGAAATGTCTTTCGATCAGCTCTCCTCGATGGAGGCCGGCCGTCGGCGCGGCGGTGGCGGCGGCCAGTACTCGGACGACCCAGACTTCCAGAAGCTGGCACAGACGCTGAGCAACAAGCTGTTCAAGCTGCAGGGCAACATTGCCAACCTGAACCGCGACATTGGCCATCTGGGCACACGGCAGGACAATGCGCGCGTGCGCGAGCGGGTCACCGACGTGCTGGACGAGTCGCGCGAGATGTTCAAGGAGGTCGGCGAGGGTGTCAAGAAAGTGCAGGGCTGGGAGGATGTTACAGTAAGTCGGCCCCGTTCTTGTGTGAATTAAATAAATCGAATAGAGCCACTGCTAACAACACACAGCCCACACAACGCTACCAGCAGCAGAAGCTCTCCCGCGAGTTCCAGGGCGCCCTGTCCGAGTTCCAGAGTCTACAGAGGCAGGCACTCGAGAAGGAAAAGGCATCGGTATCGGCTGCCCGGGCGGCCGTCGACGAGGGCGGCGATGCATCGGGCGGCGCGACCGGCGGTACTGGCGGCCAGCTTCTCCAGCAGCAGCAGGAACAGCAGCAGGAGCTGTCACGGTTGGCGCCCCAGGACGAGGTCGACTTCCAGGAGGCGCTGATTATCGAGCGCGAAGACGAGATCCGCAACATTGAGCAGGGCGTGGGCGACCTCAACGTGCTGTTCACGCAGGTGGCCACAATGGTTCACGAGCAGGGCGAGCAGCTGGACAACATTGCCGACAATGTCGAGAACGTGCGGACGGATACGCGCGGTGCAGACTACGAGCTGCGGTCGGCGGCACGGTACCAGCGCAATGCCCGGAGCAAGGCGTGCTGCCTGCTGCTGATCCTGTCGGTCATCCTGACTATCGTTCTGTTGGCCGTGTTCCTGGGCTAAAAGGAAGGCATATCTTCCTCTTGTCTTTGCCTCTGCTCTTCCACTTCTTCATCTGCACTCGTTGGGTTGGCACGGCGTTCAATGGTCTGCTTCTCTTGCTTATCCACCTATATTCTTTTACCCCTGGCGTTGTCGGGCTTCTTTCTTTTCCAGCCATTTGTTTCTTTCCGTTTCGCCTCGCGTTTATACACCCCCGTCCCATCCAGTCTAGAAGACGTTGGATATCACTATTTCTACGCCGTCGTATCACAGTTTCTTTTGTTTTCTCGTTTCAATTCCACACTAGTTGTACACAATCGCACAAGCGAAAGATAATAACATGTCTGTTTATACACTGCAAATCGAAAACCCCTGCATATATTGCTTTTAAAACCTTTTATATAAAAACATGTATACATGCCCTTTTGTGATTGCAATCATGCCACTTTCTATTGCTTCTCTGCGGCTTTCTTTGCCGGCGCCCGCGGCATGACCCACGGCACGTTCTGATTGTTTGTCTGCGCAAAGTTGGTTGTGCGTACAGGCCGCAGCATATTTACAATGCGGCCGATGGCGTATGTGAATGCTGTCGACGAAATCCAGTAGAGGTGGATGGCTGCGGGAAACGTCATGGTCAAAGGACCCACGGCAAGCGACATGAGTAGGAGTGAGCGCTGCAAGATGGTTGCCCCCCTGGAAAGTGGCGCAACATTCTCTCCCTTTGGCTCGAGGCCAAAGAGCGCACGGCGAGCAGCATCACTTTTGGGGAGAATGTTGATGATCAGCATGGCCGACAGGGCAAAGGGAAGCACATGGTAAGGGTCAGCTACAGTGAGATCAGGGAACCACAGACAGCCACCCGTTGTAAGCGTCGGGTCGGCGCCGAGAGCGATAACGTTGTCGGTCACGGCGGATGTCGGTGTTGATGCCGCACTTGCAACAGTTGCAAGGTCCACGTTCTCTGCCGAGGCCGAGGCGGCCGAAGCGGCTATAGCAGAAGCCTCTGTTGCCACTGCCGCAGCAGCAGCAGCCTCGTCAACACCACTCCGACGAAACAGCAGACCCAACAGACCTGTAGGTGCACCAGACAAGCGTCGCAGGGCCTCAATGACCACGAGCCATGGCGGCAGTGCCAAGATGCTGTTATACATCTTCCACGTCTGCACGCCAAATGCGCTAAACATCCGATTCGTCGTTTCCCTGTAGCGCTTCAAAGCCTCGCTCTGCATTTTTGTTATTGATAAAGCAGATGGATCTGCTGCTTTTGACTTTGCCTGCTGCTCCTTCACCACATTTTGCATATGCAGCTTCATCCACGCCTGAAGCATTGGATTCAGGCGTGCCCGTTTGGCCACAATCGAGTTAGAATACAGAGTGAAGGGCAGGCGGACCACGAGACTGACACCCAGCGCAACGAGAGGGATGGTAATGTACCAGGGCGTATGGGTGGTGGTGTGCAGCTGAGCAATGGCGGCCTCGGCGGCGTCAACGGTGGCATTGGCGAGAGATGCAAAGTGGAATGAGCGGCGTGTGCCGGCAGGCTGATGTTGTAGCCGCAGTGGCTGGTGGTGAGAGCAAAGTGGCAGCCCAGGTGTCAGGGGCTTCCGTGGCCGTGTCTGCTCGGCGGCAAGGCTGTGTGGTGCCGGTCGGGATGGCCTTGACGAAAATGGCCGATTTTGAAGCTGTGATGGTCGTTGGCCGGAGATTGGCACCGAAGACGACGGTAATATCGCAACGCCGACCCGTAGAGCACGAATGCCCCGCGTAGAGGGCTGTGCTATGTTCATCGTGAGACAGTGGTGTGTGTGTGGCCTGCTGTTTTTCTGTGGGACCTTGGCCGTTGTGAGAGAAGGCTGTGAGAAGTCAATGGGATGAAAAACGGACGATGTGCGAAGCTTTGCAGTTTAGACGCTTCTCATTCGTCAACGGCTGCAAGTGCAGATACAGAGGAAAGTGCAACCAACTGCTTTCCAGCGGTCTTTCCTCTTTGGGCAGAGGGGTGCCGATGGCTAGGTCAGGCAGGCGCGGGACAGGTCCCCACTCCCCTGTATTTATCCCATAAAAGGGCAGGCACATGCCAAAAGACTTGGCTGCCAGCGCGTACGAGCCATTCCCTGGCGCGCCTGTAGCACGGCGAAACACTGCTAAATTTATAGTTTATTGCTCCGTACGCGGGGACTAATAGACGGACGTGGGTCTCAGAAAGGAACAGCTCGCTTGATTTCGTTGCAACGCTGTACCTTGACGGGGAAGGCGAAGCGAGGCAGGCGCCACCCACCACAGCTCCCTGGCCCGTTCCTTCCCTCCCTCGTCCAAACCTCGTAATAAAATCGAGGAAGGTGCCAACAACGTCTTTTGTTGTCCGCCCCCCTTTGACATTTTGGCATTCTCTCGTTAACAACAACCAACACAACCAACACAACCAACCACCAACATATACTCGCTGGTCAGAGTATGGTGCCAGCTGCAACTCCACAACGCCTCCAAGGGCTTCTAACTTGACTCGATATTCCGTACGCACTTTACACCGTCGAATTCACTCGCAACACGGCGATCTCCAGTACTCGACGCGACTCGACTTGATTTGTATCCTCGATTTCAGCCCCGATGGACGGTGGAAGCTGTTCCGCGTCATCGCGCTGCGATGCCAGCGGCAGCAGTACAGGCAGCTCGACCTATGGCGTCGGCGCGTTTGTGACTGCCCTTGCGCTGTTCGTTGTGATGGTGCCCTTCATCTGGCGCCTTGCCGGGTCGACTTTGGGCCTGTACTTGCGGAAGCGGACCCAGAGCCAGCGCCAGTATTTGCTGGACAAGATGGCTGCCGACGAGAAGAGATTCCAGGAGCAAAAGAAGCAGCAGACCGCAAAGCAGAACGACAGCAGTGATGACGACTGGGAGAACGTGGAGGCGGAAGCAGCCGCGTCGGCCGGCAACGGCGAGAAGGGCGCGCACGACTGGGACGGCATCGTCGGATTCTTCCATCCATTTTGGTGAGTTTCCTCTCCTCGGGTTGTTTTGATAGAAACTCCGGGTACTAACTCGACAGCAACGCTGGTGGTGGTGGCGAACGCGTGTTGTGGGCAGCCATTCGCGCGACACAACAGCGCTGGCCCAAGGCCAAGTGCGTCGTCTACACTGGCGATCACGATGTGCACAAAGACGCCATTCTGGCGCGTGTAAGGGTGAGTGACTCTGCTCGCTGCTTGTTTTTCATGGTATTCCTGGCTAACTCTGGCCCTCAGGACCGCTTCAACATCCACCTCCACCCGCCGACCATCGCTTTCCTGTACCTCTCGACACGCCGTTGGGTCCTCGCTTCGACTTGGCCTCATTTTACACTTGCGGGCCAGTCGTTTGGCTCTATTATTATGGCATGGGACGCTCTTTCGCTGCTCGTTCCCGACATATTTGTCGACACCATGGGCTACGCTTTCGCTTTGGGCTTCTGCAAGCTGCTGTTCCGCAGCATTCCGACCGGTGCCTACGTCCACTACCCCACCATCTCGACCGATATGCTGGAGTCGCTTGACCCGACTTCGAACGTAGGCGGCCAGGGTGTGAATGCAGGCCAGGGCGTAGGCATTCGTGGCCAGGCCAAGCGCGCCTACTGGCAGACATTTGCATGGTTTTACGCGTCCGTAGGCTCGTCGATTGACGTCGTCATGACCAACTCGACCTGGACACAAGGCCACGTCCAGGCTCTCTGGGGACCTCTGCGCG
This sequence comes from Sporothrix pseudoabietina, assembly GCA_019925295.1. Taxonomy (NCBI): domain Eukaryota; kingdom Fungi; phylum Ascomycota; class Sordariomycetes; order Ophiostomatales; family Ophiostomataceae; genus Sporothrix; species Sporothrix pseudoabietina. Next base: position 157,630 of record JADHKS010000021.1, on the reverse strand, counting down.
CCAAGAAGGGCAGGGCCGCATCTTCCAAGAGCACCGACACCGATATTGCCGTGGTCTACCCGCCGGTCGCCGTCAGCGAGCTTGAGCACGAAGTCGATGTGTCCGCCGCGAGCGAGGCGTCCCGTGAGAAGGTGCTTCTGTATATCGCACAGTTCCGCCCGGAGAAGAACCACCACTTGATCCTGCCAGCCTTTGCCACCTTCTTGAAGAAGTACAGAGGGCAGACCAAATCGTCAGCAACAAAGAAGGGTGCCGCCGCATCCTCCTCAGAAACGCCCAAGCTCGTCCTCGTGGGTAGTGTCCGCGACGACTCCGACTCCAAGCGCGTCTATCAGCTGCGCCTGTTGGCCAACGAGCTCAACATCCGCGACGACGTAGAGTTCCATCTGGATGCTCCCTGGCCTGCCATCCTCCAGTGGCTGAACCGTGCCTCCGTCGGCGTCAATGGCATGTGGAACGAGCACTTTGGTATTGGGGTTGTCGAGTACCAGGCGGCGGGCCTGATTGCTGTTGTCCATGACAGTGGTGGCCCTAAGCTGGACATTGTGACGGAGATTGACGGCAAGCCTACGGGTTTCCATGCCACAACCGCGGACGAGTTTGCTGCCGGTTTTGAGCAGGCTCTTGCCCTTCCGGACCCTTTGGCCTGGCGGGAAAGGGCACGTCGGTCGGCCAAGCGGTTTACTGAGGAGGAGTTTGAGCGGAAGTGGCTCGAGCAGATGGACAAGCTGGTGGCTCTGCTAAAGTAGATGATGCATTTCATTTTATGCGTTATATATTGCTGGTGCATATCATTGATATATGGGCATTTGCTTTCTTTCTACATCGTGCTTTTATCCCCGAACACCTTTGTTTTTCTTTTTTTCTCTGCCCATTATCGGATACCCATTCCTTATTCCTTATTACAGACACAGGAATCATTACTTCACATAAGCAGCTCAGCCTGATGCAGCATATTTGATAGTTTATAAACGTCACGTTAAAATTATTTCTAAAAAGAAGAAGAAAAAAACATATGCTAGCTATGCAAAATTGACGTCACAATAATATAAAACTCATATACACACTCCCTAGTTCCCGATGATTAGAAGATGTCACCACCGCTGTTGAGTTGCCGCGGCTCGCTCGCGGCTTCAAACACACCGTCTGGCAGCACGCGGATGCCCTGCACGGCACTGTAGTAACTGGTCGTCCACGTCACATTGTGCCCGCGGTCAATCATGCTAGCCACCGTGCTGTTGTCGAACAAGACCTCAAACATCACCTGGTTGGGTGCCAGCTGGTCGTGCAGTCGCGGCTCGGCCAGCGCCTCGTGTATGGTGAGGCCCTGCTCGAGCACACGCCATACTACCTGCGCCGTTGCCGAGATAATACGGCTACCACCGGCCGCGCCCGTCAAAAGGTACAGACGTCCCGGCTTGCCTGTCTCGACACCAGCGGCATCAACATCGACATCCTCGGCCATTATGGGCGTGATGGAGCTCAGTGGTCGCTTGCCGCCACGGATGAAGTTGGCCGGGCTCGGCGGGTAGCCAAACTCGTTGTCAGCGCGGGGAATCGAAAAGTCGTTCATCTGGTTGTTCAAGATGATACCGCCTTCGGGCGTCATGAGCAGTGAGCCAAACAGCGTGTTGATCGTCGTTGTGCTGCTGATAGCCATACCCGAACGGTCGGTCACAACGACATGGCTGGTGCCGTGGCCTGGTGCGGCATAGCTGCCTTCGGGGTTGTAGTCCTCGACGGGGAGCGTCTTGTCATCGCGTATCTTGTGCTTGTTGATGGCGGCGCGCTGGTCAGACAGCAGGTCGGCCTCGAGGGCGGCGACACCGTCGACGTAGGCAGGGTCGCCGAGACGAGTGCGTGCGCCGTAGCCAAAGCGCATGGCCTCGTCAAAGCGGTGGGTACTCAAGTTGACGTTGTTGTTTTGGCTGTGCGGGCCAGATACAGGGAACTGTTCCATCGTCTTCAAGATGGAGAGTGCGACGGCTCCCGAGGACGGGGCGCTTGTGGAAAAGAGCCGGCGGCCACGAAACATTGTGCTCACGGCCGGCTTGCTGACAACTTTGTACTTTTTGAAGTCGTCCAGCGTCAGTGAGCCGTTGTTCTCTCGAATCAACTTGACCATGTCCTTGGCTGTTGTGCACTGTTAGTGGTCGTGTAGTTGTGTCAAGAAACATTTACAAGACTGTGAGCCGACCTACCCATAGCTCCCGTATAGAATGTCTCGATGCCCTCCTTGGCAAGAGTCTCAAGCGTAGCGGCATACCGTTTCCGCGTGATGGTGTCGCCAAGCTGCAGGAGTGTGCCATTGGGTGCAAAGTCCTCGGCCCAGATCGGGTCGTCTGTCAAAAAAGTTCCCACCGACTCTGTGGCTGACTTCATGTAACGAACAAGGTCGTGTGATACTGTCAAGTTAGCAAAGACTGGTAGAATGGCACTTTAAAACGCGGATATGAGCTCGCGCCTACCTGGAAAGCCATTTCTGGCGACATGCACAGCCGGCATGACCACTGTCTCCCATGGCAAGGACTTCATGTGTTAGCTTCACTCATATCTCAGCTCGTCCAAGACAGGGCGGTGCCAACATACTCCATGCTTCTTGTGAAGGTACTCCAGACCGCGCAGCTCGCTAGGCACGCCGACGGCCAGACCACCGATCACACTGCCGTGCACATTGCCGTCGTACATGTTCTCAAAGGCCGCTGCAGGTGCTGTTTCCCGATAGTCGACGCCCTCGTAGCTGCCATCGGATCCACGGACCAGCATGAAGCCGCCGCCGCCGATGCCCGAGTGGTACATGCCGATGACACCCACGCAGAGCGTTGTACCGACCATGGCGTCCGCAGCCGTGCCCTGTCAATGTTAGCAGTTGTCCTCCAAGTACGTACGAAAATAAACAAGCAAGTCAAAAACGTACACCCTGGCGCATTAGGTCAACGCCAATCTTTGAGCAGATAGCATTCTCACAGGCGACGGCGCCATTCGTTCCATACTGGTAGGAGACTCCGTCATCGTGATCGGGTTGGCCGTCGTGCAGCGGCTTCTGCAATGGCGGAAGCGCTACTGTGAGTTGTGCTCTCGACGCAAGCAACAGCAATGCGCAGTCCCAGAAAGTCGTGCGGCAATCTTTAGAGATCAGCAAGATGACGGTCAGCTGTGACATAAAACCCTAAAAAATTTGGTGAGATGCCATGTGACTGTGAGCCAGTACTCACGCATTTTCTTAGGTGAGCAGAGCTGCCAGCCTTGAAGACATAAACTCGAAAAGTGATCAATAATCAGATTGTGAGCCCCAAAAGAGACCCCAGAAATGACGCCTGCGCCCGTAACAGCAGTAAAGAGTGGCCGCGAAGGAAAGGCCGAGGGGAAATAAAGGAACAAACGAAGGACGACGAGCGGAGGGCAAAAGTACGCGAACAACAACAGGTCAGGAACAAAACCCAAAAAGCACAAAGGAAGTCAAAAGGAGGCCGAGAACGGGGAAAGGTCGTCGCGATAAAGACGGCATTCCCTCTTTCTAAGCAAGTCAGGGCGGCCACAAGGGCAGGCGCGGGCAGCCAGGTGCACCCCTGGAACCAAGGCCGACGGACGCCGATAAGGGAAGGCGGGCGGGCAGCGCATGGCAGGTGCATTTGGCAGCACCTCCCCGCTACAAGCACAGGCACAGCAGCGCATTCCCAAAACGGCAGTTGCAGAGCTGCCGCAATCTGGGGCTAGAAGCGCGCCTTTGGGCGGTGGATTAGCGGCTGTCGGTGGACGCTCGTAATACGTCGTAAGGCAGTCTTGGGACAGTAACTGCGCTATGGAGAGCTACGGCACCGGGTTCGCGCCTGCCAATCAGCGCAGTGAGATTGAAAAAGGCAAGAGAGCTTTCAATCTTAGTCATCCAAAAGTTTTTGAGCTTCTTATGAAAAATTGAGACTATGCAGACGAGGTTTTCAGCAACAAGCTCCAAATAAGTGAAAATATTCACTTACCATGCCCTTTTTTTCTCAGGTTGTACTCTCCTGAGCTCCATGCTTGTGTCCCTGGGCAAACGAGTGCTCTTTTCTACACGAACGCTGCTGCCACACCGCAGCTTGAGCTTGCGACTGCAGTCTTTCTTGACGCAAAAACCAACTCGGATCACGACATTTGCGTCCGCATATACAGCTTTTTCTGTGCCACTCCGCGCTTATAGCTGGTGGCCTTCGAAGGCACGGAACAGGTCTACAAAAATGGCAGAGCCTGCTGACATTCAGGCTTCGCAGCAGCCAGAGGTCGATGCTGCTGCCACGACCCCTGCAAAGCCAACAGCTGCAAAGCGGCCACACCCCGAGAGCAGCCCAGTCCAGGCCGATCGCCAGCTGCCCGCGCAGAACGGCAGCAATGGCAGCACTGGCAGCACTGGCAGCACTGGCAATAGAAACGGTGCTGCCAATGGCGGTCCCAACAAAAACAGAAAGCAGCAGCAGCAGCAGCAGCGGCCACCAAAGAAGAAGCTCAAGGGCGGCAAGCGGCTCAAGGCCGTGACCGATGGATCGTCCGAAGAGGTGCTGCTCGCCGATGTGCGAGACCTGCAAAAGGCACTGAAGGAGCGCCAAGACCGTGAGAAGGTCGACCATGAGCCAGTCCTGTTCCGTGGCGCTCACGGTGAAGAAGTCAAGGCTACAGCGGCCGAGACGGCCGACGAAATCAAGATTACGGAACAGGACGGCGGCGAGGACCCGGAAGAAGATCTGCCCGAGCAGGGAACCGAGATCGAGCTCGATATTGTTGGTCTGTCGTCGACGGGCGAGGGCCTAGGCGTGCAGCGCAAATTGCACGAGCTCAGCGACGGACCTAAGCTGCGGCGGCGGCGGCGCATTTATGTGGTGTCTTTCTCGGTTCCTGGTGATATTGTGCGTGTCAAGGTATACCGCCACCTGCCGCAACCCAAGGCGGCACCCGGTGAGGACGAGCTGCCGCCGACATACTCGGTGGCCGATTTCTTGGAAGTCGTCAAACCGTCGCCCGAGCTGCGGGATCCCATGGGCGACAGCAACCGCGTCAAGTGCCAGTACTTTGGCAAGTGCTCGGGCTGCCAGTATCAGATGCTGGATTATGGCGAGCAGCTACGAATCAAGCGCCGCGTGGTTGAGCGTGCATACCGCCACTTCTCGCAGCTGCCTCCGGAGCGTGTGCCGGCTGTTCTCGACACGATGCCGAGCCCACTGCAGTACGGCTACCGCACGAAGCTGACGCCGCACTTTGATGGCCCGCCCGGGTTCCGGCGCAAGAACAAGGCCGGCCACCGGCTGACGGCCGTGCCCGATATCGGCTTCATGGCCAAGGCAGGCGCTGGCGGTGCACGCACGACGCTGGACATTGAAACCTGCCCGATTGGCACGCCGGCCGTAGTCAAGGGCATGGCGAGAGAGCGTGCGCGCGTAGCCCGCGATTTTGCCAACTACTCCAAGGGTGCCACGATCCTGCTGCGTGAGAGCACTGTGCGGTGTCCCAAGAGTGGTGACGCTGAAGCGACTGAGAAGCAAAAGGAAGTGGCCGCAGACGCCGATACGGTGACCGTCGAGACCGAAAAGTACACCGACCTCAAGACGTGCATCACCGACAACAACGCCACGTCTACCGAATACATTGGCGACTACATCTTTACGAACCCGGCCGGCAGCTTCTTCCAGAACAACAACTCCATTCTGCCGCCGCTGACAGCCTATGTGCGCGAAAACGTTGTTCGCCCGCCGGCCACGCACAAGGGCAAAGAGCTGCGCTACCTGATTGACGCCTACTCGGGCTCGGGTCTTTTTACAATCACCCTCGCCTCGACGTTGCCTGGTGGCTCCATCGGCATCGACATTGCCGAGCAGTCTATTTCCTATGCGCGCACCAATGCACAGCTCAACCACTTGCCGCCCGAACGCTGTAAGTTCTTGGCCGCCGACGCCGCACAGCTGTTCCAGAGCGTTATTGAGTACGATCCGGACGAGACGGTTGTGGTGCTGGACCCGCCACGCAAGGGTTGCGATGGCCCGTTCCTGCGGCAGCTCTTGGCTTTCGGTCCGGCACGCATCGTGTACGTCAGCTGCAATGTGCACACGCAGGCGCGTGATGTGGGCATGCTTGTGCAGGGCCACGTCGACTTTGGTGAAGGTGACAGTGCCAACAGCAGTACTGCTGTTACAACCAAGGACGGCAAGGCACCCGCCCGCTACGAGATTGAGACCCTGCGCGGCTTCGACTTCTTCCCGCAGACGGCGCACGTTGAGGGCATTGCCGTGCTGAACCGTGTTGACTTGGTGTAGGGGAGAAAAGGTGCATAAAAAAGAAATATACGGCGTTTGGCATACCAGGATGATAGACAACCAAAATTGCAGTTTGATTTGTGCTCTCATGCTAATTTTCGCAAATGTGATGAGTACATTCTTTGACCATTGTCCCATTGTGCTTGCAGTTTGTTCATGCAAATTTCCAGATAACGCTAATGAGTTTTCCCTTACACCTCTCCGTGTGTGTCTCTCCTACTCCTCCTTCAACAGCTCCTTCAGTGCAAAGACTGTCACTTCGACCACTTCGGCTCGCCGGCTAGCCTTGGCACACTCTGTCAGAATCGACACACCGCTGGCCGCCTTAATGGCTGCCTTGGCCCGCTTGCCCGTCTCGCCGTCGCACATGACCATGCTATAGATGCTGACGGCGCCACGGTGCCGCAGGTCTTCACTCTCCGAGGCACTACACAGACCCAAAACAATGTCCACACCGCGCTCGCGTGCCAGGATGCCGTTGACGACGCCCTCATAGGCCAGAAGCGACGCCAGTGCACCACCAGCGGCATTGCGCGTGCCCGCATCCTCGGCATCGGCCAGGGCCACCAGAATATTAAGCCGGTTGCGGGCGGCAGGGCTGCCGTCAGCGTACATCAAAATACCCTCAGGCGCCTGCACCAAATTGCAGACAAGCTCGACGGCGGCACGCGTGATGCGTTCATTATTAGACAAAATCTGCTCCTCGACGTCGGGCCAAGCCGTGCGCAGAATGCCGCCGCGGGTGTCGTCGTCGGTGGACGCCAGATTAGTCAGCGCCATGAGCGACTCGAATGCTGGCAGCAAATCGTACGAGTCGTCGTCCTTCTTGAGCAGGGATGCTAGTGGGCGGATGGCGGCGTGGATGGGGACGGGTCGTGTGCCTCCAAAGACGTGGGTCGGGTTGGTCGAAATCAGAATACGCGCGAGTGCTTGAGCAGCCGTCCGCCGTGCCAGGGTCGTGTCGGCACTGCTGTTGGCGCCGTCGACGGCACCCAGCGCTGTCCATGCATCAATCAACAGACGCACGGCGCCCTGCTGTGCCAGCTGACCGCGCAGGCTTTGCGTTACGGACAGCGCGTGGATGATGCCGATAATGAGAGACAGCGAGGCGGCCGAGCCGTTTTTGCTGTGAGAGACTAACACGGGCGTCACACCTGCCGCAAAAACCTGTTTGCATCGCTCCGACACGTGCTCGCCGTCGTTCAAAGGGTCGGGCTTGGCCCCGGACTTGCCGGCTGCGTTGGCATACGCCTTGAGCTGGCCCAGCCGCTTCTGCTCCTCGGACTGTGGTGGCTGGTACCGCGTGAGGTTGGAGAAGATGCTGAGTGCGCCGTATGTCAGTGGTGACCGCGGCGGCGCTGTCTTGAGCGTCTTGACGAGATTTGCCAAGAAGGCCTTGTCGGCTGCCAGCGCTTCTTTGACTTTGGGTTGCAAAGATGCATACGCCAGGCCCTCCACCGCATTGGAGCTGCTCTGCTCTGGATTGCTTGCCAGCAGACCCGTAAACATCTTGCTTAGGTCCTCGATGCTCGTCGTCGCCGTCTCGACCCGCTCGTCGTCCTTTAGCTCCTCGACCTTTGCCTGTTGCTGTGGCGGTAATGTTGCCTTACGGCTGAGTTAGTTAGATTTGTTGACGGCCATGGTGAAGTGGAAACAAAATAAGCAGTAGAGAGAAAAGTACCTTGAGCTTTGCGAGAATGACTGCGGCCAAGTTCTGCACTTGGCGTGAGTGTCGGCGCATCGAGATGGAACCCTGGCCCAGGTTGCCGTCCGGGTTGGCCGCGAACATGTCCTTGACCACGTCGTCAGGGTCCTGGTCGACAATCTCCTCAAGCCACTCGAGACAGTATTTTTGAACGGCCTCACGGCACGCTGCATTCATACAGGCAACATTGAGCATGTCCAGACACGCCGTCTCGACCTTGCGGCTCTTCCATTTGCGGCGCATAAGCGGGCCCAGGCTGGCGAGGAAGCCCTCGCCCAAAAACATCTCGGCCGTCAGGTCGGGCACAATGGGAAACACGGCCGCAGCCACGCAAAAGGCCACAATGTAGTCGTCATAGGTGCCACGCTTGACGCGGTCATAGAAGAATTCGGACAGCTTCTGGGCGCCGTCGTCGCCAGCCGCCTTCAGGTAGGATGACGTCGTCAGTGTGGCGTGGCCGCGCACAACATCGGGTTGGCGCATGTCGAGGTAGCCGAGCAGCGTGTCGGCGCAGTCGGAGTCGATGAGCTTGCAGATGGACGCCTCGCCCTTCTTGGTAGCCTCGAGGTCCTCGTTGAGCACTTTTGTCAAGCGGTCAAGGTCGCGGACGGTCTCGTCGTCTTCCTTGCCGCCTTCCATGAGCCCGGCAAAAAGGAGTAGTGTCTGGTCCTCGCGGGACAGCTCTGACTGGTGGGACGGCGGCCCGGGCGGGGCCGCCTCTTTGGCCGTGGCCGCGGCAGCAGCCGCATCTGTGCTGGGAGCTGCAGCCATCCTGGCTGTGAAGGGAGGTGAATGGCGTTGAAGCTGGAGCTGGAGCTTATCTCGGCTGGATGGCGATAGTCCTGGCCTATTTGTAAGGCCTCTGGAGAAGAGCTGTGGGAGTGCTGCTCGAGTTGGCAAATCAATTCTTGTCGAAAAGCTTGATGCAAATAAAGATGGGAATGCAGTTGAAGCCGAAAATGATTCAAAATGAGAATAAGAAGGAACAGGATGAAGAGAAAGAGAAGGCGGCAGAAGAAGAGGCAAAAGGACAGCCAGGATCGCCAATGACGCTGTTTGGGTGGGCCGAGAACCAGATAGAGCTTTCTCTAGCTCCCCTCCAGTGTCCCGTCGAGCCAAACGATTACTAGGCGCGCACTATCGCGTCCGAGCTTTTGGTGGGCTGGTGTGGTGATATTCTGCAGTGAATCAGTTAGTGGCGTCCTTTTCTTATCTCGACACAAAGGAGACACAAAAGTAGACGAATTAGGGGGCGCCGAGGGGTAAGCTTCAAGCGAGGAAGGACCAGACGACAGACGTTGAAAGAGACAGGACGGAAAGAGCATCCATACATGCGTGGGGCAATCACGTGGGGTACCTAATGCGGCGTTGGCGCTGGCCGACAATGGCAGGCACTGGGATCCACTGGCCGTTCTACGGAGTAGTGCTTCAACGCCTACGGAGTAATTACTGTGTAGACGCGAGCATCATCACAGGTCCGTGAAATTCGACCCTTGAACACTGCTTTTCAACTTCTCGTCAACACTCGCCACACAGCTTTTCCGCAACCTTTACATTTAACGACCGGCTGAGGACACACTCAGACTCCTCTCGCGACTCACGAATAACCTCCATACCCAGGGGACACACTTTTAGCTTCCCGTGTGTCCCCAAAATCGACAATTTTCGAGAGCTCGACAAAACTCACAAACATCACCAGACCCTCCCTAACTTGACTCTAAACTCGACTCCTCGCTCACCATGGACGCCGTCGACGCGTCGGCCCACTACGAGGTCTCTGCCTCGGCCGAGACGCCGGCCCTGCTGACCATCATCCTCGACACCAACCCGCGCGCCTGGGCCGCCCTGGCCAACACGTTGCCTCTCAGCAAAGCCATTGCCAACATTTTGGTCTTTGCCAACTCGCACTTGGCCTTGGGAAGCGCCAATCAGGTCGCCGTTATTGCCTCACATAGCAACCGGGCAGTTTGGCTGTACCCGTCGGCCAAGGAGGTGGCAGCCACAGCAGCGGCAGCGGCGGCCACGACAAAGGCACGGCGAGCCGCAGCAGCCAACAAGGACAGAAACAGAAACAACGGCGACGGCGATGTGCAAATGACGGACTCGGACAGCAATGGCAACGGCCACACAAACAGCAACGGCAACGGCAACGGCAACGGCAAACCACAGGCGGTGCCCTCGTCAGCCAACAAGTTCCCCCAGTTTCGCGAGATTGAGACGACACTCCTCAAATCCGTCAGCGACCTCGTCACGAGCACGACCGAACGCGACCTTGACGAGACGACGACTCTGCTGTCGGGTGCCCTGACGCTCGCCCTCGCACACATCAACAAGACGGCCATCCTGATACCGGCCGCCGCCGCAGCAGCCGACGGCAAGGGGAACTCGTCCAACCCACAAGGGAGCAGCAATACAGGCAAGGGCGCAGGAGGAAGTGGTGCAGCTGGCGGCGACGGTAGCAAAAAGGACGGCTCATCGTCAGACGACGTCGGTCTGCATGCCCGCATCCTCGTCATATCTGTGTCTGACTCGTCCCCGGCACAGTATATCCCGACGATGAACGCCGTCTTTGCAGCTGCCCATGCAGGCGTCGCCATTGACGTTTTGGCTCTGCGTGGTGCAGCCACGTTCTTACAGCAGGCCGCTTACATTACGCGCGGCACATTTCTGGCACCGCCACCACCAGAGGACAGCGCCGACGGCCACAACCCGCACACCCAGGGCCTACTGGCCTATCTGATGCTGGGATTCAGTGCGGCTTCTGCCCGCGACGTGGCCAATGCGCTCGTCCCGCCGAGTGCCGATGCAGTCGACTTCCGTGCCGCATGCTTTTGCCACCGGCGCGTGGTCGACACAGGGTTTGTGTGCAGTATCTGTCTGAGCATCTTTTGCGAAGTGCCGGAAGGACCCCCCAGCGAAGGCGGTGGCCCGCCGACGAGTGAGTGCCTAACGTGTGGATCACGGCTGCGGCTAGGACAGTATCGTGCCAAGCCAGCCGTGGTGCCGCGGCCGAAGAAGAAGAAGAAGAAGCGGTTGGCTGTGGCTGGCGGTCGGGAAGAGACTGGCAGCACAGTCGGAACTCCCATGGCTTCGTGAGCGTCTGGGTTGGTGTACAATAAGGGCGTGTCTTTTTGTTTACTTTTGTTTCTATGGATAGGATGGCATTAGGTGGTCCCCAGCATTTGCCTGGCGTTTGGATCTTTTACTATTAAGATAAATATATAGCATTTCTTGTTCGTATAATATACGAGCATTACCATGGGAATTAAATTGAGTTAATTAACACCACTTCTATAAACAAATAAATGTTTTTTAAAGCTTATTCGTTTTTTTAAAAAAATTAGAACACATTATAATACTCTTCATTATTCCATGCAAAGTTTAGAATAACTCTTATTTTATTTCAACTGTTGAGAAGGCAACGCTACTTTAGGATATCTAGGATCTAGGAAACAAGGAAGAGAACAGAAAGAACGGACAAAGAAGTAAATGTAGGCAAGAGAGAAGAAAAACAACAAGCCCAAATGTGCCGAGAGGTGTATCGCCCTCGTCAAGCTGTAGTACACCAAATCAAAGTCACCTGTCCTCGTACGAACACTAAGGCCAAAATGGAGCCAAATGTAACGATTAGAGCCATAATTGTCGCGCCGTGAACACCTTCATACAGCTTGTCATGGGGATTCCAAGTGAAAGCGTATTTAATTGCGCTTGATCTTGCGGCCGCCTCTAGCGACGCTCTCCCGCGGCCCTAGACGAGATATGACCACCAGCGGATCTTCCTCGTTCGACGACAGAGACGCCAAGGCAAAGGAGTCTGTGTTGTGGGCAAAGTAAAAGTAGATGCCCTTGCTGGTCTTCTTCGCCGCCATGACACCAATGGCTCCGCTAGAGATCTGGTTGCGGACGCCCGGGTGGCTCATGAAGTCGTCAGTCACAAACGACTTCATGATGGCATCGTCGTCGTACTCTGTGTCAAACGAGCCGCCATCTGCACGGCGGTGGCCGTGGTAGAGGCGCTGAGCGCAGGTGTGGGATGCCATCGTGGTGGCCATGTGCTCGCCCGTCCCGCTCGTGACAGCTGCCACGGAGGTGCCTCGACTGTCTTTGGGGTCCGCAGGGATGACGGCTGTGCCGACTCCGACTAGAGCTGCAGGACCAATGCGGCCCGAGTGTTTCATGCCGATGCCACCCGACGACGAGCCAGCGGCAATATTGCCACGAAGATCAATCGCAATAGCACCAATAGTGTCTGTGATGATGTCCGTGTCGTTGTCATGAAGCCCGGCATCGGCGTAATGGGTCCCGTTGCCGGCCGCGTACTCGTCTGCTGCAGTCCCTTCGGCAAAGTGGTCAAGCGGTTGGGACATGACGCCAGAGATCGACGGGTACTTATGGACCGGCTCGTCTGCAAAGCTTCCGTCACCGCCGCTGCTGCTGCGTCTTCTGCGAGTCGCGGCGTCTTCATTGCCGAGTGGGTCATAATTTCCCAGACGGGCGCGCTTGTGGTTGGATGCCAGGTTGAGGGAAGGCCAAGCCTCGGCACGAACAGCCGCTGTGGACGACGATGCTGCTGCAGTGGCAGTCGCAGTACCTAATGGCACCTGAGTGTGCACGCCAGAGGCGGGCGGCTGCCCCACAGCCCGAGCGACTTCTGAAGGCTGGGCTTGAGATTGTCCCGCTTTCTGTTCCTTTGTTGGAGGAGGAGGAGGAGGTCCGCCAGCAACAGCCTGTGCGCCCACTCGGGATTTGTGGACCACTGCAGCTTGAGTGCGCCGGATAGCTGCCTCTTCGGCATTGATTAGGTCCTGACGCCAGCGGTAAAAACGGTCCTGTGCGCCCCTGGAAATGAGTTGTTGGTGCGGTACAAGACGCATCCCGTGCTCTTGAGCAAAGCGAGCGGCACCGTGGCCGACAAGGATATTCGGAGGTATGCGTCGTAGTGACAGAGGGATGTTGCTTCGATCGTAGATAAGACGGGCCAGCGAAATCGGATTCTTGACCACTAAATGGAAGGAGAGCAGAGTCAGTAACTTGAAGGCCATGAAAAGGGAGACTTGAACATACTCTGAGCAGATCCACAGGCACCGCTGCGGCCAAGATGGTCGACAATCGTCGCATCGCCCTCGACAACACCGTCAATGGAGAGGTTGCTTCCAAAGCCGGCATTGGTGATCTCCTTGTCTTCCAAACACTTGATGGCCGCCTCGACGGCGTCGACAGCAGTGCCTCCAGCCTTGAGGAACTTCATGGCCAAGCGGGCGGCACTGAAATAGTTAGTATATTATACACAAGGGTGGACAATCATTATACCGGACTGGGGCCCACGTACTCGCTGCATGCCTCGAGGTGCACATGCTCGTTGACGGTGCTGTGGAAGCCCGCGCCGGCGTGGATGAAAATGGCAGCGATCGGACCCTTCGTCTTAGAATGGAACAGACGCTCGGAGAGTCCGTCTGTTGCTGTAGCAAAGGCGGCTGCGTCTGGACTCGGTATTCTGTTGGAAGGCAGCGGTCCGTCTGTGGAAGAGGAGGCAACTCCCGGGTTGAGTCTTGGGTTTGCCGTCAGAAATGCGGCGTGTAGACGAGGGTCTTGGCCAGCGACCTCAGTGGCTGCTCCAATATCCAGACCCGACAGGGGCTCGTCATCGTCAGGGCTGCTTTCTGAAGAGGGACTAAGGCTGGGGAAAGGGCTGGATGATGTCGTCATATTGTCGGCGTGGAGCTCCACAGGGGGAGCACTCTGGGTTTGTTGACGATCGACAGGGGACGCTGATTCGCCATGTCCCGTCTCAACTGCATGTGGATGCATCTACACATGGCTGGTGGGACGTTGTAAGATGGTTCTGGCTAGTGATGTAGGGCGTTGATTTGGGATTTTGTAGTTGGAGAAGAAGAGTCAAGAGGATCTCCAGGTGAGAGTGACAAGGGTTTTAGGTCGATTGTCAAACAAACAACGTGGGAGATGGGGTTTTGTGAATATCGTTGGCTTAGGAGATCGAACAACAAAAATATGATATAAATAATAAAGCTTTTGGGTGAAAAATAACAGTGAACCAATACTGAGGAGTTGTTGAGGAGAGATCCCAATCTGATGAGATCTTGGGATGGGCAAAAAACCAAGGTAGACAGACGTCTGAAGAAGAAGAAAGTAAAGGAGAGATTCGAGTTCCAAATACAAGAGGACAAAAAGGAGTAGGAGAAGGTGGTAAAGTTTAGACGGAAGGTGTTGTTGGCAGGAGGATAGTGGGGGAGATGCACGCCTTCTATTTGAGCGTGAGTATATGAAGCAGGTCAGTCGTGATTGCCCTGTCTGCACGACAGCCGTGTCAGATTCAGTAAGAGATGCGGCGATGCACCTGACAAGAAAGAGCGACCAGATAATTGCAGTCCAGTCTGGGGCAGGAACGGAAACTGCGATCGTGAAATATCATTCTCGTTCGGAGCCTCGAGGCAGGTCTGACCGTCGCAGCTTCCTAGACAATTTGGCAGCTGCAGATGAAGAAGGAGCAGCTGCCTCAGTCTCCGTCTCAGCGCCTCAATTGAGCCCTGTGGTGCTCCATGAGACTCTGCAGCTCTTCTTTATTTCCCCAGGATTTGTTTTCGTCCTCACTTCTTCGGTTCGAGATGCTTCCTGATTTGACGTTGAGCTTGAAGCTGTTGTGGATGCTTGAGGTTGCGAGATTATGTAAGTGAAGAATGGAGCTGCCTGTAATCAAGTCGCTGCACGTGACCGTATTAGCGCACTTTGACACGACGTTAACAGGCGTAAGCTTCCCGGTTTGAGCAGGAGCACAGGAAGGCACCAGCGGGCAGGGGGGCCCCTCACCCCCGCCAACCACCTGCCACAGCCACACGAGACAGGTCGTCAAGGTCGCCGCAGCCTCTCCTTCCCAACTTCCCGCATCGTCATCACCTCCTCTCACAACCTCTCTCGCCCGACACATCGACAAACCCGCAAATCGTCGCACACGAAGAGCTGCAGACCCGCGGCCCTTCTGTTTGTCTCCCAATCCCGCAACAATGGCAAACCAAACGCCGGCCGTTGTCATGGACAAGTGAGCGCCAATTCCCTCCCCCTTCCGCCCGCTGCTCCGGCGAGGCCGACCGCCCCTTTTGTTCCGCCCAACGGCACCAGCGGCGCCCGGCCGGCCAGCGCATGCACCTGCGACCGCATTGGCTGCCATTGAGTACTCTGAATATCTTCAACAATTGATTCATTTGCTAACCGTGGTGTTCAATCTTTAGCGGTACCGGTTTCTCGAAGCTTGGTAGGTTCCACTATATATATTTGTGATGCTGCCTAGCGGCATCGCCAACGATGATCAACGTTTCTTCCGATACTCGAACGATTCGCTAACGACGACGTCTTCTTCTTCATCCAGGTTTCGCCGGCAACGACTCTCCCTCTTTCGTCTTCCCGACCGCAATTGCAACAAAGTCCGGTGCAGGCAGCGCCGGTACCGGTGGCGGCCGGCCGTCTGTCGCCAACAAGCCCTCGTTCCTGACCGGCGGTGCCGGCCCCGGCGGCCACCTGCAGGCAAAGCGCGGAACGGAGGACCTGGACTACTTCATTGGCGACGAGGCGATCTCGGCGTCCAACGGCCCCGGCTATGGCCTGCACTACCCCATCCGTCACGGCCAGATAGAAAACTGGGTAAGGAGAGGCGGCATCGAACCATTTGGCATACGAAAATGTTACTGGGAACACTGGCTTACATTCAACAGGATCATATGGAGCGCTTCTGGTCCAACTCCATCTTCAAGTACCTGCGCGTCGAGCCCGAGGACCACTACTTCCTTCTCACTGAGCCGGTACGTGTCCCTTGTCGCTGATTATATGGCATTTTGCATGGCATCACGTCTAGTATGCGCTCGTCTTTGCGCCGCGTTCTAACGTTCATATTACAGCCCCTGAACCCTCCCGAGAACCGCGAAAACACGGCCGAGATCTTCTTCGAGTCGTTCAACTGCGCCGGTCTCTACATTGCCGTGCAGGCCGTGCTGGCACTGGCGGCCTCATGGACGTCGTCCAAAGTCACCGACCGCTCGTTGACGGGTACGGTCATTGACTCGGGTGATGGTGTCACCCACGTCATCCCCGTCGCCGAGGGCTACGTCATCGGTTCTTCGATCAAGTCGATCCCCATTGCCGGTCGCGACATTACGTACTTTGTGCAGTCGCTGCTGCGCGACCGTGGCGAGCCGGACTCGTCGCTTAAGACGGCCCAGGAGATCAAGGAGGAATACTGCTACGTGTGCCCGGACATTGTCAAGGAGTTTGCGCGCTACGACCGGGACTCGTCGCGCTTCGCCAAGCACGCCGCCGTGCTGTCGGGCGGCCGTAAAGTTTCCGTCGACGTCGGCTACGAGCGTTTCCTGGCCCCCGAAATCTTCTTCAACCCCGAAATCTACAGCTCCGATTTCCTGACCCCGCTCCCCGTGGTCGTCGACGGTGTCATCCAGTCGTCGCCCATTGACGTGCGGCGTGGCCTGTACAAGAACATTGTGCTGTCTGGTGGCAGCACGCTGTACAAGGACTTTGGCCGGCGGCTGCAGCGCGACATCAAGCAGCTGGTCGACGCGCGCATCCGGGCAAGTGAGGTGCGCAGCCACGGCGCCAAGAGTGGTGGTCTGGACGTCCAGGTCATTACGCACAAGCGGCAGCGGCACGGTCCCTGGTTCGGTGGCAGTCTGCTCGGCCAGACGCCCGAGTTCCGGTCGTACTGCCACACGAAGGCTGAAGTAAGTTTTCCCGTTGTCAACAGCCATGCGCAACTGCAACTGTTTTATTTGTCTTCGCATCGAATGCCAGCTAACCTCTCCAACAGTACGAAGAATACGGACCTAGCATTGTCCGGAGGTTTGCGCTTCTGGGTGGTCCGGGCGGTTCATAGGCAGTTGGCTGAGAAGAAAAGGCTGAAGCAGAAGAAGAAGAGGAAAGAAGCAGAGGAGCGCGAGCTTCCGTCATCGCGAAAAAGGGTCTTTTACAGCTATGATTTAAGAGTTCAGGGGGCCCCCCATGGGCAGCGGCCGCGGAAACGTCGAAATCGAAACGGAGGGGCCTTGGCTGGGGAAAACGGCCCAGGGGAAGCGGAGAATAGTCACAAATCAACGAACAAATACATTAAGAAAAGGGGTGAAGAAAATAATGAAGATGCCACCTGAAGCATAGGCCGACACATAGTAAGGGGGGAAAGGAGGGGCAAGGCAGGCGCCGTGCTGCTGTTCTCCGTATGGGGAAGATTAGAGGCTCTCCTGTCTGTGCTCCGCACACCTGAGCTGCCCGTTGTCTGTCGTCTGTTGTTTCTTTCCACCGTGTACCCTCAGTACTGAGTAGCCGTGTATCGGATCTGGTTGGCTCGCTGTGGTTGTCCTGCTAGTTCCCCAGCTCGCCCTAGGCAAGGTCGCACCGCCCGGTAGAAGGGGAGTGAGAGGATTGGTGCGAGCGTGGGGAGCTGTTCATTTTGCCACAGCCAACCGAGACAATTCGGATATGCAATGGGGAACGAGGTGGCAGAGAACAGGTACAGCACTTTTTTTATTCTTCTTTCTTTTTCTTTCTTTTTTTTTTAAAAAAAAAAAGAGGGTCGCCAGGGGACCGTGCATGAGGGGAAGGCTGCAGGGAATGTGAGGTGTGAGATGGAGCAACGGAGAGATGGAAAGGGGGAAACCGACATATCAAACGAGCAAAAGGTGTGGCCGGTAGTAGGCTGAGGCTGGCTTTCTGGGAGGCGACGGCGCCAACGGTGCCTAGTGGGCGGCAATGCAATACTAGTTTTGACTTGCTTTGAATATTTGTTTATTTCCTCTGCATATTTGGAGGTTGGGCGTATCTTGTTTCCCTATTTCCTTACTTTCTTTGATTTCTGATATGTTTTGTACTTACAGGCACTCTTTGTAGGTCCCAATTTTCCAGCAACACGGGAGAGACAACAAAGTCGACCATCCTGAGAAGTGTGGGGGTTCACGGAGATGCACAAGCGGATGTTGACAGCATTGCAAAGCCACAGTCGGAAATTGCCTTGATGCGGATGCATGTTGATACTCCATAGTTTGATATGGTCTTCATAATGAGAGATTTTGGAGACTGCCGCTCGAGATCTCGGTGTATATCTGATTTTGCGTTGCAATTTGCTATACCCGAGCCCATCGGCCAGAGGGAAGGCTGTCACTCCGTGTCCGTTGGATATTGGGCTGCAACAACCTTGTTTGGAATGGAAGGCTCCACCTGTATGACTGTACGTAGCCGACTGTATTCTCGTTTACTACCGCATAGCAGCCAGGGCTGGGATATGGCAGTTTGACCCCCAATAGTATCGGAGGTTCTTGCCTCTAACATTGTCCTTGGCGGCGTGGAGATCTTTGTCGGGTGCGTTGACAACTCGAGGCCAAGGCGCACATCTGGGGAAGATGTGCACGTATGATTCGCTGCTTCTCCGTTTTATTGTTTCAACGGCTGAAGTCTTCCTTTTCTACGGTGATTTTATGCTGCTATAGCATTCGATTTTATACTTTGTAGAATAAAAGGGAAACCGACCAACAATTTACACTGTACTTCTGATATTTTTGTCGGCTTCCACTCTCACTGTGACAACCTTTATTGTATTTTCTGCGGGATTCTTGTGCCAGTTGTTGGTGATGGTGGCTGCCACCTGGTTGCTGTTGGTTAATAGCCTCGTCTGTTGTCTGTTATGTGTTGTGTGTTGTTTTGCCTTTCTGTTGGTGGCTCTGGCTAGGTCCGTATTGTGAGATATTCCCGTGTAAGTCGGCTTCACCCCTACAAGTACTTGGGCAGCCAACAAATCGCCACTTCAGCTTCTGGGAAAGGTACGAAAGTACGTATCAACCCCGTGGGACTGCACTCTGTACTCCAGACTTGTGATTTTCTCCAGACTTTGATTTTTCTTCTTGTTACCCCGTGGGGCGAAATTCTGTCTTGCATCAGGATGCAGTTTTACTTTGTCGGATTCCATGATGCTGCTTTTCGGGTTTCCCACACCCGAGCAGCGAGGACTCCGTCGTACGTGTTCCTGTCTCCCAGAAGTTCATTTTTATTTATCAGGGGAAATAATTACGCAGTAAAGGATCCAAAATAATAAAATAAAAATATCCGGATAAGGATCATTAGGTCTCCGTATTTCTGGAAACTCCGTGTCTCCAGTGTCCTGTTGCACTCCTTGATTTTGCTCTGTAATTATATTTCTACTGCCCCGTGATGGCTTTTCATGTGTAGCAAAAAGCATAAAACAATATGGCCTTGCATCGCATCTGGAGTCCCGCCTTTTTTGGGTTGGCGTTGGAACGGATCCGCAAGGCCGGGCGGAACGGGAGATTTGCGTTAAAAGACTCAAGGAGGCAAGTAGGGAGTCCCAGTTGGATGGAAGGAACAACACTTGGAGAAAGCGAAGCGAACAAAGCACACTAAAATATGGAGGAAGGAACATGTTGACTCGTTGTTTCTTCTTTCTTCTTTCCCCAGTTGCATGTAAAAGAGACAGCCTGGGGATGCTCCTTCCCCCAGAACATCGCAGTGGAAGTGGAGGCTGTCGTGAACATGGCAGCATAGGAAGGAGCGAGGGAGATATATTTTCCACTCAACAGGCAGTCGCCAAAGCGGGAAGGCTGTGCAGATTCTGATATTCCGGGGAGCCCAGGAAGTCTATGAAGGGTGGTCATGGTAACAACGATGACGCTGAAGCACAGCAACTCTTGGTTTGTCGTGCAGACTCAAGCAGTGGCCAGCGTCGAATTGCCTGATATCGATGCTCGTTTCCTCTAGCCCAGCTCGCCTCACTCGCACAGACGTTGGTTGTCTCGCTGCTTGTCTTCTTCCCGTGTTCTCTTGCTTGTGTCAAGAGTTACCCCAAAAGCACTAGATTCACCTCTTTACCACGTACTGTGCATCTTTATGCGATCGTCGCTTTTTTCGACTTGGCCTGCTGCGTTTACCTGCATTTTTTGCACTTTTTCTGCATTTCTCCCCGTTGCTCCTGAGGGGCTTCGAGGCTTTGTCGTGGGTTTTAGTTAGTGCCTGGTAATAGTGCCTTCGACCGTGGGGAAGGCGCTAACGTTTCTCCAAATTTTGGTCTGTGGAGAGAGAGGGAAGGAGGGGGGACGGAGGCCCGCCGCGGATTCTTGTTGGTTGGCGGGGGACGTTTCTGACCAAGAGGAGTCGCTGCGAGCGGAACCGCAATGTTGGAGAAGGCGTGAACGATGACGCGTGATAAAAATAATAAAAGCAATAACTTTTTTTCCTCCGTTCAGCAGTACCGGTTCGTGCGTCCGGAGAGCAAAGAGCGTTGGGAAGGAAGCAGGCGCGAACAAGGGAAAAACTGGGGAATGCCTCGAAAGGGCAAGAAGGGCGTCGGCTGGTGGAAGGCGTGACCGACGAAGAGACATCTGGTAAGGTGACAGGAGAGGAAGGAGACAGAGAGACGCCGAGCGAGCCTGGGCAGATTTTACTGAGAGGCGGGCGTCTGCGAGTCCTAATTCTCATGATAATTGTGGCCGCTTGGCAGCTGTGTACTTCACAACATATCGTATGAATTTACACAATGTCCCAGACATCTGAATATCTCGCGGAGCTCGCCATGTGTCATATCGACGCCCGGAGGCAGCCGCAACAACACAACAGGCACTTTCCATATTCATGATTCCCGTTCCCGTTCCAGCCGTCCAACTCCAAGACGCAACACGGCTTGGCTGGCGTCTCCATCGTTCCTGCCCCGTCGAGCAAGCATGCTCCACGCCCACGCCTCTGCCCTGGATACAGCGGCGGAATCACCATGTAAAAGGGCCTACTCGTAGACCGTTGATTGGGCAAGAGCGATGGAGCGTATCTGCGTGCCAGGTCTGGCCCCAGAAAAGAAGCAGAAGGAAATAAACCATGATGCAGAAAAGTCATATCACTGATAACTATTTTTTGATAAAAAGCTGCGAGAGTGAGGAAACTTGGACTGCAGAAACCACCCCACATCTGATTCAGTTGCAGGCCTAGACGAGTCTGAAGACATAAAATGTTGGCTTTTTTGGGTAGTATCATATCAACGGTTTTTGCAGGTGTGCTGTTTTGGCAGGTCAGGTCATGTTTTTGCACAATGTAACCCGCCAGCCCCTGTCTTTTCCCCTGCCTTCCGGACGGCGAACGCGACGCAAAATCGTACGGTGCCTTTTTTAGAGCCTGTTTGGGAAGCATTCCTTCTTGCTGGCGTTCTGCTGGCGTTCTAGAGCCGTTCTGGTTACTCAAAGGTTTTGTTCTGGAGGCGCTCGAGTCCACCAAGCCCACGTCTGAAGACTGCGAATCCTGGTAAAAGTCATTTTAGTTCGTCTTGTCTGCGCGTCTAGCGCAATTGGTCTGGACGGAACAGTGAGCAGCGAAACGTTCCGCCACGCCGAACGAATTTGGAGTGCATGGAAACGTGCACATTCTCTTACCTCGTACGAAGTATTATGTTGATACTATTTCTACTTTTACCCCTCGCTATCGCTATCGTGGAGAGTTTACAGCGTTCCCTCCAAAGTTCGTGACGGCGATCCGACAACCGGCGCAAAATTTGAGAGATATCTTGAAAAAGCGTCGAAAAGTTCAACGTCGGTGGGGTGATTTACCACGTGGCGGGCAAGAGGGAGTCGATGCAGATATGGCAATCGCAGAAAAGGGACAAACGGCATCTGCCCCTTCTCTCTTTCCCACAAAACAACGTGCTTAGTTGTTGTGAGATACACGGCCCTGGCAGCAGCCCTGGCAGGTACGATGTCGCTTTCTCCCTCGGCGTGCGCTGTGATAAGCGCACCTGCCTCAACCTGCTTTCGGCATAGCGCCACCCGGGAAGCTTGCCCCTCACAACATTAGCGCGCCTGGGAAGCTCTTTCCCTTTCTCTTGGCTCTAGCTCGCCTGAACGCGGCGCAGACTACGACGTAGCTCGAACCTCCATCGCCATCATACGTTTCGTAGTGTGTGTAAGTGCAGGCGCGACCGAGACCTGCCTGCCTTCTACGTGCCTCGCCCGTTCGACCGCCCTCGCCCACAATTGGAGGCCGTATTATCTCCATAGTGGAGTACAGATTACGTGCTACTCCGTTTGGGCACCCTCTTTATTTCTTTGCCGCGGCTCAGTGCCTTCTTGTGTTGTCGCGGTGCTGATGGTTGTTCGCTGTCGGATCTACCCCGGGGGCCTTCGGTATTCTTCTCAATGTCCGTCGACGACGGAGATGAAAGAGGCGACATGCTGCCGGGAAGTGTTAGAGAGTCAGGTGACTCGGTGTTCGGAGAGGATGAATGACATGGAGTGGGTGGGCAAGGTGAAGTAGAAGTTTGCTGGCAGTGGCAATGTTGAAGAAATAATGTTATTTAGTGCGTCTTCGGTGGTGTTTCGGTGGTGTCTGTTAGATGCCTATTTGCAGAGGACTGTTTTTTCTTTTCTTCTTTTTCACGCCTGCGGTGCTGTTCCCCTCATCAAAAGGTACTTGTTTTTTCCACGCCACCTCCACTTCCGTTTCTCCTTTGCACCTTCCTTCCCCCAACTCCTACGGAGTAAACTCGTGTTGACTACTACCCCTCCCTGCTTAGGAAAGAGCCTTTGAGCAGCTGTGCTCAGTAGTTTCCTCAGTAGTTGTGCACGTCATGGGTCACTCCTCCCTTCTGGTCTCTGTATTGCCCCCTCTGGGACACCTTCCTTCTGCACTGGCTAGACTGAGCATGCGTTCGCAGTCGTAGCTTCCCGTCTCGGATGACTTTGTGCCCCCAGCTCCGCCCACGGAGCTCCTTCCCACACTTGCACGGAAACATGGAGGTGAGCATGAATGAGCTCTTGCCCCAAGTCTCCCAACTTTTCCAGCTCTTTACAAAGTATATATAGTCGAGCTTGCCGCCCCTTGAGGATGGAGAAGGCCCTTTCTTGATTCTCCAGACCCAAGCACTCTTATCACCACTTCAGTACCATCCACAAAAGCCAACAGCTTCGCATACCAGTTACTTTTCTTATACCCAATACCCAATCAGCCACCAACCCCCAACCATCAAAATGTCTATCCCTACCGAGCAGTGGGCGCAGGTCGTCGAGGAGACCGGCAAGAGTGAGTAACATCACCCTTTCCTTCCCCAATGCTTCTTCGCGAGGGTCAATGGCAACAAAACATTGCAATTGAACCTTCCAGAGCTTCAATTGAGCCCCAAAGAGCTCTCGCTAACACCCACCCTCACAGTGCCCACCTACAAGAAGATCCCTGTTGGCAAGCCCGGCCCCAACGAGGTCCTGGTCAACATCAAGTACTCTGGTGTATGCCACACTGATCTGCATGCCGTCCTGGGCGACTGGCCCCTGGCCACCAAGCTGCCTCTGGTCGGTGGCCACGAGGGTGCCGGTGTCGTCGTTGCCCGCGGCGAGCTGGTCAAGGATGTCGCCATTGGCGACCACGTCGGTGTGAAGTGGCTCAACGGTTCGTGCCTGTCCTGCACGTTCTGTCGCCAGATGGACGAACCCCTCTGCGAGAAGGCCACCCTCTCCGGCTACACCGTCGACGGCTCGTTCCAGCAGTACGCCATTGCCAACGCCGACCACGTTGCCCGCATCCCCAAGGACCTCGACCTCGAGGCCATCGCCCCAGTCCTGTGCGCCGGTATCACCGTCTACAAGGGCCTGAAGGAGTCGGGCGCTCGCCCGGGCCAGCACGTCGCCATTGTCGGTGCCGGTGGCGGTCTCGGCAACATGGCCATCCAGTACGCCAAGGCCATGGGTCTGCACGTCATTGCCATTGACGGCGGCGACGACAAGCGCGACGCCACCCTCAAGCTGGGCGCTACGACTTTCGTCGACTTCACCAAGAGCAAGGACATCGTCGCCGACGTCAAGGCCGCCACCCCCGACGGCCACGGCCCCCAGGCCGTCATCCTCCTGGCCGTCACTGAGAAGCCCTTCCAGCAGGCTACCCAGTACGTCCGCCCCCACGGCACCGTCATCTGCATCGGTCTGCCCGCAAACGCCTACGTTAAGGCCGCCGTCTTCGAGACCGTCATCCGCATGGTCACCATCAAGGGCTCCTACGTCGGTAACCGCCAGGACACCGCCGAGGCCATTGACTTCTTTGCCCGTGGCCTGATTAAGGCCCCCTACAAGACTGTCGGCCTCAGCGAGCTGTCCAAGGTCTATGAGCTCATGCACGCCGGCAAGGTTGTCGGCCGCTACGTCGTCGATACCAGCAAATAAGCGTCTCGCCCACAATACAACGGCAAGCGCGCTCATTTGCGCCTCTTTTTTGATTCTATTTTTGTTTGTGCTGTTTTTGGGAGTGATTGGTTAAGGAGTTGAGAGTGAACGTCGGGCTGTTATGAACAACAAACAAGTCTGAAAGAAAAAAAACCACCTGGGAATTGGGAATTGTTTGTGAATGTCGGGGGATTCTTACGACAAAACGGCGCGAAAGAGATGAGCAAACGATGATGGCATTTTTGATAGTGCGGCACTCTTTATTATCAGGCAATCTTAGAAAAGACCTGAAAGAAATAAATTGCATTTGAAAACCCAACCCCCATCGATTGACAAGCTGTGAACAAAAGAGGGCAAAAAGAACACAAAGGTATGGACAAAAACATCTCAGTCTCTAGCCTTAGAATCGGTGTAAGTGGAAGCTGACCCATTTTCCACTGCAGATCACTCTGCCTCGCAGCCTGGCGAACAAGAGAGCCCCGCTTCCATCTCGTGAGGCGAAGGAATCGGAGGTGTTTAGATTCGTGATTGATCTTTTTGTCGACTCAAGGGATGGGAAGCTCACGAGCTATCGAAAAGAGAAAAAAAAAAGAAAGAAAGAAAAAAAACTCGAAGCTGCGAATAGTCGGGTCGTCCGAAGCGCGAAATCTCGAAACCTTGTGCTCCGAGCTCTGGATCGAACGACTCACAACAGCCTCTCCTTCCTCTCAAAAAGGCCGATCGGCGAAAATGTCACGCGACGGGCCGAAATATCGCCTCATTGCGACAACGACATCACTTTTGGCGGTTTCTTGCGTTAAACTCACCACCTTTATTTTCATTTTGGAGTTTTCTCTATCATTCTTCATTTTATTTGACCTTTTTTAAGATATTTTTGGATTTTTAACAATGCGTTTCTAGGACGAAGCGGCGATCTCGATTTGACACGAAGCGCTTTTGAGCGACGAAGCCAAATTTCGACGACAAAGCGGGGCAACCGCGCACGGAACCGGCGGATATCCGTTCTGTCGTCCTTTTCTTCCTGCGAGAATCAATCCGACAGTCCTCCGACTTCATCCCATAACCCTTCGAGCTCCTTTGAATTGCCGAGTTCTACCTCGTCCCTCTCCACGAACCTGATGCAAAAGAGTTGGGCGAAGGGAAGGAGATAAGAAGACAAGACAGAAAAATTAAAGAACGGGGAGAATGAGACGGAGCATGAGAAGATGAGAAGATGAGAAGATGAGAAGATGAGAAGATGAGAAGATGAGAAGATGAGAAGATGAGAAGATGAGAAGATGAGAAGATGAGAAGATGAGAAGATGAGAAGATGAGAA